>JBBIGC010000041.1:14538263-14554617 GCA_037576955.1 Lepidarchus adonis
CCCTTTCTTTAGAAGTAAATAAACCGTTAGCCGCTAACTAGGTGACTGCTTGTCTGAAGATTTGCACTCGCGCGCGGTTGACCGAGCATGCTTGGTGACGCGTGTTACAAACGATGACGCTGGATTGGTTGTGCTGTATGTCAATCAAGACCAAACGCCACAATGGGGATGGATGATTGACTCCAATTTTTCTGTGTTTTCTGTGGCTCGTGGTTCACTTGTGTTTACTGCGTGGTCTCACGTGCGCATTAGTTTATTTTGATAGGCAGGGCACCGCAATCGCCCGGTAGCTCGCGATCGATGTATTGAGCACCCCTGCTCTAGATAATTGGAAAACAGGACTTTAAAACAAATATGTTTGGACGCTGTTGAGAAAATGTTGTACAATGTATGTGAAATTTGGCAAAAATACCGGAGTTCACAGTGACGTTACATTCCGCTGATCGTTGACGTTTCGTTAAGGCGGCGCTGATTGGCTGCCGGTGTCCTGACGAAACGTCATACTTGTCAGAATGGCATGCCGTGAGTTAATGCGCATGCGCTTTTGGAAAGACAACGTTCTTCGCATGCGCACAACAGAAACAAGCTGAACTGCGGGTCGGACCCTATAGGGGTCTTGCGTTGCTTCTAAGCGGCCCACTTCTTTAAAACTGCCAATGTAAAGGAAAACAGCTGTGGGAAAGGTAGGAAAGTGCGTCTCGCAAAGAAAGGCGATTTTAAAACAACATTCTCGCATTTTGGTTTCATTAGTACGTCTACTCATTCACTTGTGATAAGGCGCGCGCTGGTGTTTTCCTTCACCTTTTTTTGCTGCGTATGGCATTTATGTCAAGGCTCTCTAACAGGCTGTTGTTATTGGTCGCTTTATTAGAAAACACTTCCCCACTCCCAACTATATAAAACTCTGGCGAATTTAACTGACTAAAAGACCAACTTCACATGTGGCGGGGAGTGGAATAACGCACACTAAGGAGAGGAGCAGATTCACGTCAGGTTAGCAGCAGACTAACGGAGGGCTAACACGCTTCAGCACCAAACTAGCCACTTTTTGATTTGACTCATATCGTCATACATTATGTCAGTTGGTGTGCTTCCTGTCATTGTTTTCAACTACAGTTAAATCTTTTAGCAATTTAAAAGCAGGTACAGATCCTTAGCGGCTTATCCGTTTAGCTTGTTAGCTAACTGGAGCTTCTGACACCGCCCAGAATTTCTTTTCTTTGGGTAAGTTTACCCAAATTGGCTGCTGAAATTATATGTAAAATAACACAGGGCAAAAAATTACGGAGAAAGGCCTCAGAATGGTTTTCCACGTACTGTCGTTGTGTTTGTCGGACTGCGTTTAGGTAGCAACGTAGCTTCCTGGCTAGTAGCAGCACTGCTATCAAAGTTAGCTGAATTGCGTCACTGTGTTGTTGCGGTAGCTCTTCGCCGGTATTGTGCCGAAATCCTACCCACCGACAAATTCCTCCCCCCTTGCACGCGCGTCTCCGGCAGGAGTAAAAATCACACTACCAAAACGCTTTAAAATTGTTTTGACAGAAGATAATCATCCATCTGTCTGTTCTGCGATGATATTTGTCTGTGATGCTGCTGTTATTGTAGAAGTGGCCCCGTCCCAATCCTAAACCTACACTACACCCTTCATAGTGTTCTAGTCTCATAGTGCTACATACTACCTAATACATTCTCTTAGCACGTGCAGATCTTCTCTGTATTACATAAACGTATCTTCAGGATTAAACACGCGGATATATTTGCAACAAATGTTATTTATCTGTTACTATAATAGTAAAGTACTATGTACTAAGTGTTGCTAAAGTACATGTGCGTGTTGCTTTAGCAGCAAATGCAGCGATATGTTTATACAGAGCCGCTTTATATCCCTCAATAACCCCCAAATATCGCGTTAGAAATGAGAAAATACGTGCGATACACTGATATACCGGTCTTCAGAAATCAGAGGCTTCATACGCTTTAGGGAATAAATTTAAAAAAGTAGAATGTGAAAGGGGAGAGGAATTTGTAGAGGGGTAGGATTTCGGCACAACACCGGCATGTCAACATTTCAAAACATTTTTGTTGTTTTTATTTCCTATATTAATTTATATTCTTCATGCACGTACATTCAATACGCCCACCCTGTCATTATGCCACGGATGTGACTGGATATTACATATGCATTAGGAACTATTAGGGAATCTGTTCATGTAAATAAACCGCTGTTGTTTGTTTGTGCAGTAACAATAATTCCCGTTCAAGTCTAAGCTTGAATGGTATGAGTATTTATAAGCATTTACCTCCGCTCCTTTGTTAAGTGTGCCTGGCTTACCAATCCTAATCTTTAAAAAAAAAATGTATTTTTTAAACAAACTAATACTTATATTCTGTAATGCATTTGTTTCCTGTGCAGAATATTCGAGCTGTGGTGAAGAGATGGACGGCGACAACAACGAAGCCAAAGGTAACCGTGATCCCTCCCCAAGACTCTCATTTGTTTTGGAAAAGAGCAGACCATTATGTGCCTGTCTTGGCTGCTGAAAATTTTATCAGCAGGTGGATGGTTGTTTCTTGTGTACCCTATGGATGATTATTCTGAGATGGGGTTCTGGCCTAGTGTAAAGTTTCAGTGTAAAAGTTTCATGAAGTCTTGATATTGTGCTGCCAAGACCTATTAGTTAGTACACATTAAATGGTCTCTTGTTGGCATTGGGTAATTTAACTAGGAGCCGATGTAGGTCACCAAAATAAGCAGACACCCCACTTAATGTGCCTTGAAGCAAGATCAAACCTCCAACTGCTCTTCTACAGCTATATGGCTGCCCACTGCTTTTGGGGTTGGGGGCTAGGGGTTACTAGGGCTGTTAAGACTAGGATTAGATTCACATTCTTACCATCTTACACATTTACACAATTAAATCTTTCTTAGCATGTTTACAGAAGAAGAGTATGTTTACAACAATTCCATCTGTTTTTCAAAGAGCTATGAATTCTGGGAGAATGTGTATTTTCTCTGGAATTTTAATTTCTGAATAAAATTCCAGTTCTGTTTTGTATTGTCTTTATGCTTTAGCCAATATTATATGGTCATGATATAGTTTGTGTTGTTTATATCAAGGTTTGTGTTTTCTTTATTTTTATGACCATTTACATTGTTAGATTCTCACTGAATGCATCAAAACTATGAACGAACACATTCAGTGAGATTCAGTGTAAAGGTCTTGAAAATAAAGAAAACACATTGAATCAGAAGGTGTGTCCAAACTTTTGGCCTGTACTCTGTGTGTGTGTGTGTGTGTGTGTGTGTGTATAGATATAGATAGATATATATATACATACATACACACACAATCACATACACACAAAGTACTGTGCTAATGTTTGAGGCATGTTTGGAAAAAATGCTGTAAACTACGAATCCTTTAACAATTTACAAAATGCAAAGTCAGCAAACAAAAGGTAAATCTAAATCAAATCAATGTTGGATGTTATCACCCATTGCATTAAAACCTTCATAATTTCTTATATGTACTCTTATATGCACAATGCAGGTGTATGATAAATCAGTTATACCAGACAGGTGCTGATGATAATCAGCCTCACATATACGTTGAAACACAGTCATTTACTGAAACAGAAAGAGCTGTGTAGGATTAAAACTGGGTTGGGAACAGCCAAGCTCTACCACCATGGTGAGGTTGCGTGACACGTGTTTCTGCATCATGGCAAGAAAAAGACTTCAAAGCAGTTTCAAGATGTGCTGATCAAGCTCTTTTGAAGAAGCAAAAAGAGGTGGTGGTCTGCCAAGGAAACTTGGTACAGGAGATGAGCCTTCGAAACTGGAAGCTGTCCAGCGGTGCCACCAGCTCAGTACTGGCTGAAGTGGGATCCAGGTCTTCATGGAAGTGCTTCTGTTAAAAAGCCATGCCTCAGCATGGAAACAATGCCAAGTGACTCAACTGTCACAAAAACATAGGAACTGAGGTGCAGAAAATGCAGCAGGTGCTCTGGACTGATGATTTAAAATTTTAAGTATTTGGCTGTAGCAGGAGGCACATTGTTCACTTATAGCCTGGAGAGCAGTACAGTAATGAGTGTCTGCAAGCAAAATTGAAACATAGTGGAAGTGTAAATCTGAAATTTGGTCAGGATTGATGCTGTCCTCAATGCTGAGAAATACAGTCAGGTATATATCCATCATACAGTACCATCAGATATATGACTGGCCCCAAATTATTCTGCAGCAGGCCAACCCCAAACATACAGCCAGTGTCATTAATAACTATCTTCAGCGTAAAAAGGACAAGGAGTCCTGGAAGTGATGGTATGCAAAGTGTTGTCACACAAAATAGTGGTTTGTTTTAGGTTTTTCCTGTTCATTCAGTGCATTTTGTTAATTGATGAAATAAAACTTATCAATTTAGTATGGTGTGTTTGTGGGTATATATAATATGGTATAATTTTTAGGAAAAACGTTGAAAGGATTAGACTATGGGGGTCTAAGTGACGGTTGTTCAAAGTTGAATGCTTCAGACATTGTGGTACTTATTCCCACATAAAATTACTGTCCCTTTTTGTTTGTTGGTGACTGAACTCTACTCCTTCAGGTAAAGTGGGTGACCAAGTGATGCAGAACCCACAAGCGCTGGCGGCTCTTCAGGAAAGACTAGACAGTGTCACACACACTCCTTCTGTTATGGACAGGTCAGGACGGATCATTTTCTTTAAAATGTATACCTTTGTTTTTGAAACCAAATCAAACCATAGATGTCCATGCAATGAGGAAAGAAGGGAAAAAGTATTAAACTCTTACTGAAATCTATTTATTACTTCATGCAAAAGCCTTTGTTGGTGATGACTGCTTTAAAATGCCTCCTATATGTAGAAACTAGATGCATGCATTGCTCAGGTGGGATTTTGGCCCATTCTTCCACATAAACAGTCTTCTATGAGCTCTGAGCTTTAGTTCTGTCCATAGATTCTCTACAGGTTTCAGGTCAGGTGATTGGCTGGGCCAATCTAGCAGCTATTTCTTCTGAAACCAGATTCTTTAGCTGTGTTTGAGATCATTGGCTTGCTGAAACGTCCACCCTTGTTTCTTTTTTATCATCCTGGTAGATGGCAGCAGATCTGATCAAGAATGTCTCTACATTTTTCCATTCTTCCTTTAATTATAAGAAGCCTTTTGATCTCCAAACATGGTGTTATTGTATCCAGATAGTTCAATTTTGGTCTCATCTGACCAGACTGTATACTCCCACTATTATCCCAGTATCTCAGGCTTTTCTAAATGTTGGTCAGCAACTTGTAAACATGCTTCAACATGCTTTTTCTTCAGCAATAGAATCTTGCATGGTGAGCGTGCATACAGGCTATTGTGATTGATTGCATTACTTATTATTTTCTTTGAAACAAATGTATCTGCTAACTCCAGGACTCCACAAATGGTCCTTGGCTTTTGGACAACTCTTCTGATAATTCTTTTCACTGTTCTGTCTGAAATCTTGCAGGGAGCACTTGGTTGTGGCTGCTTTATGGTGAAATGACCTTTTTTTCCCCACATCAAGGTTACCTTACATTGCTCACTGTTTAGAAATTCTTCTCTAACCAGTGCCATCAGTATGTTTTGGAACAATAAGGCTGGGAAGGTCTTGAGAGAACACTTTGATTTTGTCCATCAAGATATGTTTCTTGTGTTCTCTTTTTGTAGGCCATCAGTTTGAACTGAACCAGCTGATATTTGCACTGAATGGCAGGATTGCTTTCTAATGACGAATTACAGATTTCAGCTGGTGTTATGAGTTTCCATGCCTTTTTGCACCTACCCTTTTTTTTGTGTACAGTACTTTTTCCCTGTGTCATTCCATTTTATTACACAACTTAGTGCATGGACATCTATGGTTTGATTTATTTGCATGTGGAGATTGTACAAGTTGTTACAGACATCTGGTAAGAATTTCATGTCAATAGCACCTACAGAAATCTATAATGTATGCAATGTATATAATGTATGCTTAACGTATGCACATCTTGTGGTTTGATTTATTTGCACGTGCGCAATGGTTGGGCTGTAAATTACATCTGCTGAGAATTTCATGTCTAACACCTTTACTTAGATATATTTACTTAGAAAATTGGTGACTTGTGCAATACTTATTTTACTTGCTGTATACTCATACTACTATAATACTAGTCATAGTGGCTTGCTATCTGATGCAGGAGAATGAGTTTTATTTATTTGATTTATTTAGATTCTAAAGGCTTAACTTGAGTTGGGCAATGTAAACCCATAAAAGTATGATTATGTCCATTGTATGAAGACTCAAGTAAAAGTACCTTTCCAAAAAGCAAATTTGTTAAAAGTGCTGAAGTATCAGGTAAAAAGTACTTCAGTATTGAGTAAATGCAGTAGAACTTTTTAGTAAATGCAACATGTATCATCAGAAAAACAAAACTGTATTAGCGCTGGTCTTGTTAAATACAAAAAAAGTTTGGTGTTGTAAAATAATATACTCACCTCAAAAGTCAGAAGTGTGACAAAGCAATATAGGTGCTGTCTAACAAAATAGTGAAATTAAACCATAGAGTGACTTGGCTGAAAAAAATGTAACAAAAAGTGCTTGTAGTTATTTTGTTAATAAGTAATTTTGGAAATATATAAAAATTCAGAGTGCATAGAACTTTTTAACAAAACCTTTTCTAACTGCACATTATGACATATTATTAACTGCAGTGTAGGCATCCCAGTATGCTTATGAATTATGCATTGTGATTATATTTTCTGAGGTTTGAAGAAATACAGTTTGTGTTAAGTAGGACTAATTGTGCTGTTTTTGTAATGGAACAATCAACTTTAAAAAGTGTTATTTAAAGGGCCCATGACCCAGAAAACCAAAAATTCCTTACTTTTCTGAAATAAGTTGGATGTCGTATATAAATACATCTATCAGCGATAACATTTATAATCATTAATTTAGGTGAATAACAGTTCATTCTAATGGCACTTGTTAGGGAGGTGGGATATATTAGGCAGTACCTGAACCACTTAGACAAGGACCGTATTGTAATGGCATCTCCAAAACAGCAGATCTTATTGAGTGTTCCAGATACACAGTAATTATTACCTCCCAAAAGTGACCCTAGGAAGTACAACTGGTGAATTAGAGATGGTGTCATGGGAACCCAAGGCTGATTGATGCATGTGGAGAGTGAAGGCTAGCCTGTTTGATCTGATCTGTAGATTAAAATGCAAGGTGTCAGAACATGCAGTGCACCACAGTCAGATGTGTTTGGGCATGAGGTGGACCTTCACAATATTAGACATGCAGTGTTAATGTTATTGTTGATCCATGTATATTTAAAGTATTTAAAGACCTATTAAGACTAATCTATTGCTACATTCTGTGAAGTTTACAATGGAGCAAAGCCTTTTATTCATTTAGACTGGTCCAGCTGTACAGAAGTGGACTCCCATCTGCTAACAAAATATCTTTTCTCTCTTCCCTCCCTGCAGCTTACCCCCATCTGTCAAGAGGAGAGTCAATGCCTTAAAGAATCTACAGGTCAAGAGCGCACACATAGAAGCCAAATTTTATGAGGAGGTGCACGAGCTAGAGAGAAAGTATGCTGCACTGTATCAACCCTTGTTTGACAAAGTAAGTTCCCTTGGCAGCTGTCACCTCAAATACTATATTATAAGTGACTAACTTGACAGCTTTTTATTTTACTGCCGCTGTTCATGATGAATGGGCAAGTAGAAATGGTCCAGAATGGCTTGTTTTACATTCATGTGCTCCAAGCTGTAAATAAAGCAGTATACGTGTAATAAATTAATAATTAACCAATGTTCAGGCTTTGCCATTGGTGTTTTACCTGTTCCTTTTTTTTGCTTCCAGAGGAAAGGCATTGTAACGGGTGCAGTGGAACCTACAGATGAGGAGTGTGAATGGCAGAGTGACCATGAGGACGAGGAACTAGCAGTGAGTATTTCACTGTTCTCCCTTTTGGAGTGCTTCCGCTTGCTTTGGTTTCACTGGAAAGCATGGTCTTGTTCATTTGCTTTCCAGCGGCAGTGGTTGTCAGAAAGAGATGTTAGGCTAGATGGGCTACATGTATCTGTATTAAAACAATTACCGTCCGGGCTGAATAATGATCCTTGTTACAGTCATAACATGAGCCTTTGGAGGTGTCATGCGTTCAATAAGACTACAAAAATTGAAGATTTTTTTTGTAAACTGGCACTGATTCATTTATTGAGTAGCAATTTGTGTGATATTAGAAATTCACATAGTCTGAATAAACCGTTTATATGCATTTTTCAGTAAATATTTGATATACACATTCACACACATCAATCACCTACATTATACTCACTTGCACAATAAAATGTAGGTCCTCTCTTTGCCAGGACATGGTTTCCTTGTACAGCACTACACAAAATTACACTGCTTCTGCAGGTCTTTCTTCTTTGTATAGTGCAACAGGGTGCCATATATTACCCAGGTAAGCAACACATACAGTTATAAATATTTGCACAGAAATGACAATTTTTAATTGAAACAACTCCGATGCAGTTGAAGTACAGACTTTCAGCTTTAAATCAGTGGGTTGAACAAAAGGATTGTATAAAAATGTATGGAACTAAAGCATTTTTAAACACAATCCTTTCATTTTAATGGCTCAAAAGTAATTGGACAAATTAAATAACTGAAAATTAATTTCTAATACTTGGTTGAAAACCCTTTGCTGGCAATGTCAGCTTGAAGTCTTGAACTCATGGACATTAACAGAGGCTGGGTTTCCTCCTTTTTAATAGCTTTTACTTCAGTGGCCCTCAGTTGTTGATTGTTCGTGGGCCTTTCTCTTCGAATATTAGTTTTCAACAAGTGAAATACATCCTGAATTGGGTTCAGATCAGGTGACTAACTTGACCATTCAAGATTATTCCTCTTCTTTATTTTAATAAACTCCTGGGTTGCTTTGGCTGTATGTTTTGGATCTTTATGATGAAATGCCGCCCAATCAATTTGACTGAATTTAGGTGGATTTGAGCAGACAGTATGTCTCTGACCACCTCAGATTTTATTCTGCTGCATCTGTCCTTTGTCACATCATTGATAAACACTAGTGTCCCAGTGCCACTGGCAGCCATGCATGCCCAAGCCATCACACTGCCTCCGCCATGTTTTACAGATGATGTGTTATGCTTTGGATCATGAGCTGTTCCATGCCTTCTCCATACTTTTGTTCTTGCCATCATTCTTGTAGTGGTTGATCTTAGTTTCATCTGATCAAAGAAGGTTTTTTCCAGAATTGTGCTGGCTTTTAGATGTTTTTTAAACAATTTCTAATCTAGCCGTTCTATTTTTGATGCTTATGAGTGGTTTGCACCTTGCAGAGCACCCTCTGAGAGTGTGTTCACTTGATTGGCTGTTGTGAAGGGGTTACTCTTCACTATGGAAATGATTCTGCAATCATCCACCACTGCAGTCTCGTGTGGACGTACAAGTTCAACAGTGTACCAAAGTAGACTTTGCTACTCCTAATATTGTAGCAATTTCTCTCTCTCTCTTTTTTTTTCCCCCCACAGCTTAAGGATGGCTTGTTTCAACCGTAAACCTTTGTCAATATCTTCTGCATGCAAGCACCACACCTCAACTCTGGGCCTTTTACTTGCTTAATTGATAATGATATAATGAAGGAATTGTACACCTGCCCATGAAATAGCCTTTGAGTCAATTATCCAATTACTTTTGGTCCCTTTATAAAAGAGGGTGGCACATGTTAAGAAGCTGGAACTCCTAAACTCTTCATGCATTTTGAATGTGGACAGCCTCAAATAAAAGCTGAGAGTCTACACATTATGTCCATGTCCATTATTTAGTTATAATTGAAAAATGCTTCAGTAAACAGTTACAAAAACAAAACTTGTCAGTGTCCAAATATATATGGACCTTACTGTATGCACCCTGCCATCCAAATGATATAACATAAATAGAGATTTATCAGACCAGATAGCCTCCTACTGCTGCTCCATGGTCCAGTTCTGATGCTTACGGACTGTTGTAAGTGCTTTAAGTGGCGGACAGGGGCCAACATGAATTATCTGACAGGTCTATGACTACACTGTAGGCTGCTCATAGCCAGCATTAACATTTTTAGCAGTGTGCGCTACAGTAGTTCCTCTGTGGAATTAGGAACCGATGGGCTACTTTTCACTGCATATGAACAAGCCATGGATGACCCCATCACCTGCTCACCAGCTGTCCTTTCTTGGACCATTTTTGTCTGGTTTTGGTTTACTGGTTGTCTTTTCGTGAACCATTTGTTGCCATATCTATCACACATAACAGGCATTATTGTAATGAGATAATGCCAGTTCACTTAAGCTGTCCTTGGCTTTATTGTTACCCATGTTTGTTAATGTAGTTATTGTACAATAATATACATAAACGTGATTGTATGTGGGTGTATTATCTCATATTTACTGCACTGTACACATACTGATAAGGCCCCAACATTAATGCAAAGGACAGGTGAAGTGAACTGACAGTATCTCATTACAATTACCCCAAAAATATTTATTTTATATTTTTCAACAATATAAAGCTTTTTTAGTTGCAGATAAATGTATAAAATAAACTGTATGCTTGTTCTGTGCGACAGCATATGTAATTGGTGAAAGCTGTGATTACTAGTTAAAATGATTGATCTATTACTGTGTCAATAGTGTCTGACTGTACCTGTTTCAACTATTTGAATTTTGGAATGCATTCATGGTCACGTGCTTGTAAAGAATCCTTTGAAATTCATGCCAGAGAATACGAATGTTAGCTTAGGATCTACTTCTGAGAACTATGTTTGCTGATCAGGGGTCAGGTTTTTGCTTTTCATATTTTAATAATTGTGATTATCTAGTGGGGTGTAAAGACTGATCCTCTTACAGAGGCGCTATCTGTATGGTCTGTGTGGAGCAGCCGTCTTTTCCTTTTTCAAGAGTAAGTGTGTAATCTACGCCTGGCAACCCTTTTCAGGATGAGCTAAAGAAGAAAGCCTCTTTAGAGGAACCGAAGGAGGAGGGCGCTGCAGAGGAGAACTCCAAAGGAATTCCAGAATTCTGGCTCACTATTTTCCGCAGCGTGGACATGCTGAGTGACATGCTTCAGGTGAGCCAGTGACCCTTCAATTTGTTTCGATGTCTTTACTCACCTAGACCAAAATGACTAGCCAGGTAAGTAATTAATTCTGATAAGACATTAGAGAGGATAATAGTGATATTTTTAAAATCTATATATAAATAACGAGGCCAATCAAACATACAGCCATTTTACCTTTCACACAAGCTTTTCTTCTAGAATCAGGACCACTTGTCTTGAAAGTCCTAATAATTCCAGTTTCTCCTGAAAACTCTGAACTGGGTTTGTTTTAGGTGAACCCTGGTGCAGTCTAGAGTGATTATTGATTCATCAGTAGTGTGAGTGATTGCACTCAGGTTAAATTGAAAAATGCTCGTGTTGTCATTCTACATTGGTAAATCTTCCATGATCATGGTGCTATCCGATGGTCTTCTGCTGCCTCGAACAGTCAGCTGCATGTTAAAACCCGACAGAATGAGTGATTATATTTCTGTAACATTTACTCCCTTTATTACAACCTGGACTAATATTACCTGCCAGGGAATTAGGTGTTGGTGAACTGGTGTAAAGGTTAGATTAGGAAGATTTTGAACCAGTATTTTACCTATTACACTGACATTAGAAGTTTTGCAAAATGTGTTTTGCTACTGCTTTTCTCAAATGGGGAAATAATCTTCCCCCACATGTTGCACTTCTGAAATGCCAGTATTTATCCTACTCAACCTTGTCTTCATTTGCTTTCCCTTTTAGTTTGTTGGCGCTCTTCAGTTTAATAGTGTCTTTGCTTTGACAATGGTTTTGACGTAGAGGATGGCAGGGTTTGCTATGGCTGTATTTGTTTTCAACAATACATCTTTCTTGCAGTGATGTTTACTTCAGCACCCTAATTTCTTTTAAAGAATTTGTGTATGAAGTAAATACATAAAGACCTGTGCTGCTCCACTCAAATCAGTTTGTGCAGCACAAGGTCCCCCTATGATGTCCTAGTTTTTCCTTCTTCACATATTAATGGTAATGCTTCTAATTTTACATGGTTCAGCTTTGATACATGGAAATGGGAAATTTCATTTCAAACACTTAGCAGTTTCTTAAACCCACACACTTCTGTGAGCAAACTAAATGCCATGTTATAAAAAACCAGAGTGCATTTGTTTTTCTGTACACCAGACTTTGGGGCAGTTTGTGAGACCTCTATTAAACTCTGGATGTGGCATGTTTCATGGGGAGCAATGCATTGTGGACTATGCAGTGACTGGTGCGGGAACATAGGTGGAAAAAGAGTGTAGTAAGGCTTTGGTGTTTCAGTGAACTTACCTGGATGAGTCTTTGCCGAACCCATCTCAGTCCTCAAAAGGATTATCTTATCTCAATTGTTCATCAGTTATTTTACCTTGTAGTATTAGATAAATAAAAGCTATAATACATTAAAGCTATAATAAATTAAGTAAAAAATTAGTTAAAGTCAACTGAATATGATAAAAATAGTAATAATAACATAAAGAAAGATTAAAATTGTAGAATTTCTACATTTGCTTATTATTGCATCTACTAATTCCTGTTGTATTAAATGGGTCATTTGATATGGTTTATCATGTTCGGGGGAGTTGCCTAGCACTCGTGTTTGACGATTCATGGTTCTGTCGCTAGTTCCATTTAAAAGAATAAGTACAATTTACACTGCTTGTGTGCCAAATTGTTGTGGGATGTGGCATGTTTCATGGGAAACGATGCATTGTGGACTATGCAATGACTGGTGCAGGAAAATAGGTGGAAAAAGAGTGTTAACTATATGCTTGACGACCGTGGTTGGAAGTCTGGGGAAATCGCTAATTTGTCTCCAGGATTGAATGACCCATCACTCAGGGTAGCTCCCAGCTCAAAGAACTTGCACGGAGCGTGATGCCATTTGGGACCTGTGGTTTCATAATTTCACTCTGTTTAGAGCAATTGTGCTGCAAACCGTGCTTTCCCTGTTAACGGGCTACGACTCCCAGCAAGCAAAGCTGTTTTTACCTTTTTTCCACCTGCATTACCCACCCATTCTCCGCTCCTCACACTACACAGTCCATAATACATTGCTCAACATGAAGCACGTCACATCCCACAACACGTTATTTGTTAATGCATATTGCTGGCTGTTAATAAAGCACAGTTGCGTCAAAAATAGACTTGCGTCGTGCTCGGAGGAACGGAATCCCGACTTAACTCAAGGACTCCCTGTATATGTCAAACTCCTAAAAGCTTTTGTAAGAACAAAGTCAACATATAAGGTATAATGATAAGTGTCGAATGTGATCGGGGGAACATTTCTAACATGTCCATATAAACCCTCAGGGTGCTGATCAGATATTTTGTCTTTTTCATTCCAGGAACACGATGAGCCAATACTTAGACATCTACAAGACATTAAAGTAATGTTTTCTGATCCTGGTGAACCTATGGTAAGAATAATGCTCAATTTGTATGTAATGCATTGTTTGCTTTGTAGGCATTAATACAGTAATGTGATCTGTAGTCACATTTAGTAATTAATTAAAATGAGGATTTGCTCCCTCCTGACAGTGCCTTCTCATCAAAGGTTGAATTTAATCAGTTATTGTTCTACTGTTAAAGTATATGTCCAGTGTTTTTACTATAATTTTAGCATAAACATTTTAGCCTCTTTTTGCTTATTTATTACTTTTACTGGCCATCTGCAGGTATTTTTAATAGTAACTTGTGAATATTAGTTCACAAGTTACATTTTGCATACAGTTATGCACTTCTTATGCAAAAGTTTGGGCACCCCTTTATAAATAACAGGTTTTGATGATTTTGTAATTGAAAAAATACAAAAGTCTGTCTAGGACATGGAAAAATACACTATTTTCAGCAAACATTGATACATTACTTTTTTATGCCATAAATTGTACAAAAATAAAAACATTATTATGGCACTGTGCAAAAGTTTGGGCACCCTAAGAGGTTTCACCCTAAGGTTTCAGACCTTAATCAGCGCTTTAGAACTGATGCATGACAACAGCTGTCATGTAAATGTCAGTTGGTGCCAATTTCAAAGCTTTACAAATACTCTGACTCTTCAAACCTTGTGCACACACTTGTGGACACTCAAAAACCATGGGTTCCTCTAAGCAGATGTGTAAGACTTTGAAAATGAAAGTTATTGATGCCCACAATACAAGAGAACGCTACAAGGGGATTTCAAAGTGTTGTCAGCTTGCAGTTTCCATTTTGAGAAATGTACTTAAGAGATGGCTGGTCAGGGGAACTGTGGAGATCAAGAAAACTTGGAGAGAACTGCTCATCTGCTGGTCAGAAAGACCAATCAAAATCCCCATTTGACTTACCTGCATCCCCATCATAAAATACAAGTACAAAGTAAATTTTGGAAACAACTGCTGTGGACTGATGAAGTTAAAATAGAATCTTAGGCCACAATCAGCAAAGGCATGTTTGGGAAGGAAAAAAGGAGCAGCATTTCATGAAAATAACACCTTGCCAACCATTAAGCATGGCGGTGAATCTATCATGTTTTGGGAAGAATTAATTCCATTAAATATCAGCAAATTCTGGAAGCAAACATCACAGCATCTGTAAAAAAGCTGAAGCTGAAAAGAGGATGAGCTTCTACAACATGATCCTAATGATCCTAAACATTCCTCAAAATTCACCATGGACGACCTCAAGAGACAAGCTGAATGTTTTGGAATGGCCATCACAGTCTCATGATTTAAACATCATTGAAAATTTGTGGATATATCTTAAAAGAGCTGTGCATGCAAGACGACCAAAGAATATTACAGAACTAGAACCTTTTGCAGGAATAATGGGAGAAAATCTTAAGTACAAGAATTGAAAGACTTTAGGCTCTAAAACGTTTGCAAGCTGATATCTGCCAGAGGAGGTGTTACTAAGTACCAATTATGTAAGGTGCCCAAACTTTTGCACAATGCCACAAAGTTTTTATTTTTGTACCTTACATTTCTTTAAAATATTGTGCATTTTTAAATTTTCTGTGACACTGTGTACATCTTTTCAGTATAAAAATGACACGTTATTTATTGAGGGGTGTCCAAACTTTTGAATAAGACTGTATGTGATTTTTTTTGTTTTACTTTGTTTTTTGCAGAGTTTCAAATTAGAATTTCACTTCGAACCTAACAACTACTTCAAAAACAGCATCCTCACAAAAGTCTACAAGATGAAGTCTGAACCGGACTCTGAAGAGCCATTCTCTTTTGAAGGGCCGGAGATCATCGACTGTGAGGGGTGTGTATGTATGTGTGTATATTAGGGGTGGGAATCGCAGGGTATCTCACGATACAATACGCGATATGTGGTCCACGATAACGATAATATTGCGATACCACGATATTGCGATAATCGACATATAGCACAAGTATGTATCGATATAACACAGTAAGTTATTAACTTACATAATTAACAGCAATGATATTGTTAACTTTCCGATATTTGCTTTGCGACCACGATTGGAAGCTACTATAAAGCTTCAGAGCTTTATTTCTGTTCCAAGGTCACTTGGCAAGTAGCGTTAGCATCGTGCTAACAACACTGCTCCCCATGCCTTCTGGTCTACAGCTCTGGTTTTAACAGTGTCTACGCCCTGCTACATACAACATAACACAGCACGTGCACATTTCCTCTATATTGCATAAACGTATCTTCATGTCGATCTCACACATTATACTGCACATATAAGAGCTGCTTAATATCTTTAATATCTCCCAATAGCCCTCAGGTATCGCTACAGAAATGAGTAATTACTTGCGTTACAGGTCCGTGTACGTGACGGCCAATTGATTTTCATCTTAAATCGGAAAATCCAAAAACGATTGGATAGTAGAAATACTCTAGGGTGTTTTAACAGGGGGAACCAAATATCCTGAGTATCAGGAAATAACGTTTCCCCTAATCTTTAGATAAAGAAGTATCTATAATGTCTGATAATCACTCAGGTACATTAATACATGTTGATGAAGTAGTGGTATTAGTACTGGGGTCCAGAGTTGCTGTATGGTTGCTTTAACGGGGGGGGAACCAAATATCCTGGATATTAGGTGTTAATGTAGGCAACAAAGTATGTGTGATATCTGAAATCAATCCAGGTACATAATGACACTTAGGTCCAGAGTTGCTGTGCAGATTTACCAGAGGGAACCAAATATCCTGAATATCAGGAAATAATATTTCCCTTAAAA
>JBBIGC010000041.1:14579835-14591175 GCA_037576955.1 Lepidarchus adonis
CACACACACACACACACACGCTCTCTCTCTCTCTCTCTCTCTCTCTCTCTCTCTCTCTCTCTCTCTCTCTCTCTCTCATAGTGCTGAAGGTTTGGTTCTATTTTAATGACTTTTTATGAGGGCTGTCAAAAGGTGACCAATATTAATATCAATAATATGGTCTCATTTACTCAAATTTGACCCTAAACATTGCCTTTAGTTATGGCTATATGCACTGATCAGCCATAACATTAACACCACTGACAGGCAAAGTGAACAGCATTGACTATGTACTTAATCTATGACAATGACACCAGTCCAGGGCTGTAGTATGCAGTTGTTTCTACCTTTTAAAAGCAATCCATGGAAGGACAACTGTTGACTTGGCAACAGGGTCACGTCATGGCCACCCAAGCCTCATTAATCCATGTGGGGAGGAAAGGTTAGGCTGTTTGGTCTGATACCAAAGAGGAGCATGTTTTTGGCAGCATGAGGAAGACCTATACAATAGTAGGCAGGTGGTGTTAATGTTATGACTTCAGAATGGACTTCAGCTTCTTCAGAATGGATTTATTACTTTCAGTAATTCATATATCATTTTCATTATGGGCAAACAGGATGCACAGTAACCCCCCCACACACACATAATTTAAGTCATTTCCAGAGACTCATTACAGTTTTAGTTCTAGTTTTTGTCACCAATGACCAGTGAGAGCCATTGTTGCATGTTCCAACCGGTGTGTGTGTGTGTGTGTGTGTATATGAGCACAACTGTAAATGTGTGTGTGTATATATATATATTTATGTATATATATATATATATATATATACACTGTATATACAGTGGGTATGGAAAGTATTCAGACCCCCTTAAATTTTTTACTCTTTGTAATATTGCAGCCATTTGCTAAAATCAGTCAAGTTAATTTTTCCCCCATTAATGTACACACATCTCCTCGTAATGAACTGAACTGAACTGAACTGTTGACAATTTTGCAGATTTATTAAAAAAGAAAAACTTAAATATCACATGGTCCTAAGTATCCAGACCTTTTGCTCAGTATTTAGTAGAAGCACATTTTAATCTAAAACAGCCATGAGTCTTTTTGGGAAAGATGCAACCTGGATTTGGGATCCTCTGCCATTCCTCCTTGCAGATCCTCTCCAGTTCTGTCAGGTTGGATGGTAGACGTTGGTGAACAGCCATGTTTAGGTTGCTCCAGAAATGCTCCATTGGGTTAAAGTCAGGGCTCTGACTGGAACATTCAAGAACAGTCACTGAGCCACTCCTTCATTATTTTAGCTGTGTGCTTAGGGTCATTGTCTTGTTGGAAGGTAAACCTTCAGCACAGTCTGAGGTCCTGAGCACTATGGAGAAAGATATCCCTGTACTTGGCCGCATTCATCTTTTCCTTTTTAGGTTCTTGTTTACCTCTTACCAAGGCTCTTTGAAGGGTTCTGGTCGTCCCAACATCTTCCATTTAAGGATTATGGAGGCCACTGTGCTCTTAGGAACCTTAATTGCAGCAGAATTTTTTTGTAACCTTGGCCAGATCTGTGCCACAATTGTGTCTCTGAGCTCTTCAGACAGTTCCTTTGACCTCATGATTCTCATTTGCTCTGACATGCAGTGTGAGCTGTAAGGTCTTATATAGACAGGTATGGCTTTCCTAATAAAGTCCAATCAGTCTAATCAAATCAGAAGTGTCACAGAGTGTCACAGCAAAGGGTCTGAATACTGATATTGTGATATTTCAGTTTTTCTTTTTTAATAAATCTGCAAAAATGTCAACAATTCAGTTTTTCTGTCATTATGAGGAGCTATGTGTACATTAATAAGAAAAAATGAACTTGAATGATTTAAGCAAATAGCTGCAATGTTACAAAAAGTGAAAAATTTACTTTCTGTACGCACTGTACAAATATATATATATATATATACACACACACACACACACACACACACACTATATTGCTAAAAGTATTCACTCACCCTTTAAAATAATTCAATTCAGGTGTATTACTTCAAGCAGGCAGCAGAATGGGTTGTTCTCAGGAGCTCAATGAATTCCAGCGTGGTACCGTGATAGGAAGCCACCTGAAGTCCTTATTCCCAATTTCATACTAAGTATTCCACAGTCGACTGTCTGTGGTATTATAACAAAGTGGAATAAACTGGGAACAACAGCAACTACGCCACAAAGTGTTTGGTGCTAAGGTGCATAGTGTGCAGAGGTCACCAACTTTCTGCAGGGTCAGTCGCTACAGACCTCCAAACTTCATGTGGCTTCCAGATTAGCTCAAGAACAGTGTGTAGAGAGCTTCATGGAATGGGTTTCCATAGCCAAGTAGTGGCATTCAAGCCATATATCACCAAGTGCAAAGCAAAGTGTCAGATGCAGTGGAGATGCGTTCTCTGGAGTAATCACCTTTCTCCATCTGGAAATCTGATGAATGAGTCTGGGTTTGGCGGTTGCCAGGAGACCGGTATTTGTCTGACTGCATTGTGCAAAATGTAAAGTTTGGTGGAGGGGGGATTATGGTGTGGGGTTGTTTTTCAAGAGCTTGGCCACTTGTGTGAAAGGAACTCTCCCTGTTCTAACATGACAACACACCAGTGCACAATGCAAGGTCTGTAAAGACATTGGTGAACGTGTTTGGTGTGGAATCCTGACCTCAACCTGACAGAACACCTTTGGTATTAATTAGAGCGGAGACTGTGAGCCAGACCTTCTCATCCAACATCAGTGTCTGATCTCACAAATGTGTTTCTGGAAGAATGGTCCAAAATTCCCATTAACACACTCCTAAACCTTGTGGAAATCTTGCCCAGAAGAGTTGAAGCTGTTAAAGCTGCAAAGGGTGAGCCGACATCATATTAAACCCTATTTATGAAGAATGGGATGTCACTTTAAGTTCATATGCATGTAAAGGCAGATGAGCGAATACTTTTGGTAATATAGTGTATATTATATATTAGGGCTGTCGGCGACCAATGATTCTCATGTCTCACATTTATGATTTTAAATGAACTATTTCTATTATTTAATGTATATTTTAAGGGGCATCTGAAAATGATTAAGTCTTGAGCTGAGAAAGAAATAACAAAACCTAAGTCTAGCAGAGCTGAACTGAGCTGCCAGTGACAGTGATTTTCTGTAATTCTGAATGTGTGGGAACCACCAGCAAGGAGATTGAATATATTACATCTTTAAAAGCATTTGCTCTTGTTAAGTGCAAGTGTTGTTCACATCTGATATGTTCCTCTTTTCAAAGCTGCAGTTTGTAACCACCATTGCTGCTGAAATAAAGGTTTAGGCGCTGAGACAGTTCTCCATACCTGACCAATGACCAACTTCACTGACTGAGATGGTTTGGTCAATCATATATATGTATCATATAAAAAAATTGTGAGTGTGTGTGCTGGTCATGCACACACACACACTCGTTCATACACCTCATAGATTCTCGTTTTTGTTGGAGGCTGGCACTGGTGCCCAGAGTTTTTGATGCTTTTGTTAGTTTGCTAATGTGTGGATTTATCTATAGGTTTACCAACAGCTGTGTGCAGGAGATATATTAGTTATTGCTGCATCAGAGGGACATCTTGATTGTAATTTACAGTTCAGCTAATAGTTGAGTGATAAATACATTCACAGTGGTGGAACAGAGGGCCACCAATGGAACCTGCCATGTAAAAGGGGTATCAGAAGTAGAGGGGTACTGTCGCAGAGCACAAGCAGCTAGACTTTAGCCTTAAAGTACTACAGATTATCTGAATGGTCAAAGTAGGAAAATGCATCAATACATTTAAAAGAGTAGTAAATGAAATACATATTATTGTCAACCTGGACAGCCCTACTTATTACATATCTGTTCCTTTACTTCCTGTTACACACACACAAATAAAATACACATTCCCTGACAGGAGCTCTCAGGAGTTTTAAGTTGCAGGTGCATTTGAACCTCTTTGTACATTATAATATAATAAAATACCAATAAAAATGTAACACAATGAAGAAACTGAAGGAATGCTGAAAAAACAATGAAGTAAAGGCATTCTGTTCATTCTTTTTAGCTTTTCTAAGTATGATTTGATCTGCTGGAGGATGTTTCTCTCCCAGTCACTACCTCATTTGTTTAAATGACCCCCCCCCCTCCTTGCATTTATTCATTGTCATGAATCACTTATCATTCAGAGGGCAACTAGCTGTCCAATCCAAAGTCTTTAATGCGAATAGAAGCCCAAGCCCATTCTGACTTCTGTGCATGTATGTTAAGGGTAATGGGCACAGGAAATGACCTGGCACATAAACGTGTCACTCTAAGCACTGTTAAATGGAGCTTTTACCCATACACTCAGCTTAAATGGCAAGCTGGTGTCTCTTCAGATATTACACCTTTGCAATAGGGCTGAACAATTCATCTTTACTAAAATCTGAAATTAATCTTTCTGAAAATGAAATTTGCAAGAGGTGCAGTTTTAATTCTGTCTAACATTATTTGGTTTGGTCATGTGGTCTTTTAGCTTAGTTGTGGTAGAAGTTAATGAAAATTTAATGGACTTTTTGGCAATTTTTTCAATCAAAATACTGCTTTTAAAAAATGCATTGAGAGATTTCCCCCCAAATTGTTCAGCCCTGCTTCACACACGGAGAAGTGACAGTCTCAGGCCTTTCCATGAGTGTCAATAAATTTATCACTTGAGTATTATTCACCTCATTTGTTTCATAGATTCTTCTCTCAGTTCTCAGGGAGCTCTGAGCAAGGAAACCTTGCAGGAAATCTGAGATGAAAGCAAACATGTCTGTCATTCTCTGGCTTTTTCTTTCTTCAGCCATAAGCTTTTACAGTTTCTTCCCTTTTTTTTGACTCCTCTGTCGCTGTTTAATTTAATTGCCAATACACTCACCCCCCAGCCACCGCCCACCCCCACCCCCACGAATGCAAACGAGCATCTCTTACTGTAATGCCATTAAGAGCAGGGTTTCTTTCTGTTTCCTTTTTATGCATTTTATACAATTATTTAAGCTTCTTTATTTTCTTGTGATAATGAAAATACTTCTATTACATACATGTTAATTGTGTTTTTATTAGGACTAAGAGAAATGCTAAACCTTTTGCCATAACTCTGACTCTGGACACTGGAATTTGCCTTTTTATGCTGATATAAGACCAGCTTTTGCAGTTTTTTATGTTCCTTTGTTCATTAAATTAGGAATAATTATTGGGATTAAGGTGATTTTGCAGGTCATAATATGTATCAGCTAAATGGGTGAGTTCAACCCAGAGGCCACTGCTCTCAAGGCCACACAGTGCTGTCCAATCACAGTCTCCAATCTTGATTTTGACAGGATTGGTTGTGTGATGCCCAGCACAGTTCTTATTGGCTAGAGCCAGCAGATCCTCTCAGGTAGAGTCAGGTCCCCACACACTCAACCAAATGATTGTCTTTCATATTGCTCCTGGTCCCGTAGTAACAACACTTTGGAAAGGTTAGCTGGGTGCTACAGCTAGACGAGGTGCTTTTCAGGATGGTCTCTAAAGCATTCCAGTTGTTTTCTATTTTCACAAGGGGCCTCTCAGGTTCATCATATATGAAAAACTTAAACTGAATGTCTGCCTCACTGGTGTCATGCCATTTTCACATCACATACAAGCCTGACAGCTCAGCAACCTCAGCAATCGTATCATTACACACAGTCAATAAACTGCCATTTCTGTGGCCAATCACTTTATTTATGTCAATGATGTATTTCTGTGTAGATTTCCACATGGGTTTGTTTCCTCTTTGGATATGATCAATTATGCTGTATTATATACAAATTCATGATATAAATAAACATACATACGTTATGCTTCACAAATGAAGCCTACTTCTGGACTAAAAGCATTTCAGTGGCATAATCCCAATGACTTTATTTAGGCTAAGGCTATGCTTCACTTGTATTTTGAAATCATCTATTTGTATTTGGTTTGCGGTTATTAGCGGATGAAGAATCCCATTGGCCATGTGGCCATGTCATACAAAACATGTATGAATGTATTATACATACAGTATATCTGTACATATAAGGGAATATCTTCCTGACACAAATTAAGCCCGGTCATAGACTGGGCTTAAAATCATTCAGTCCACAGGTTTAGGTCTACAATATGGCAGCTCAAATAAAAAAAAAAAATCAGCATTGTGATTTGCGCAGGGCCAGTATTAGGCAGTCTGGATTGCAAAAAGCCAATTCAAATCCAGTTTTTCCAATGGACTTGAGTCAAATTTACAGGCAGTTTCATATCTATTTCAGAATTGGGGTCCCAGGGTGCTTAACTCCCAATGTGTGGCACAATAGTCAGTGCTGCACATAACATTCTAGTTTGGAGGTTGTAACAAGACACATAAATGTTATCGTGTATGCAGTAGCTGAAGTGTATTCTGTAATCATAGTTGTGAATAAATGGCACACATCACGAGGTCAGTGTGTGCGCATTGATACTGTGCCAACAATTATGAATATGCATTTTAATACAACTAAAGTGTTTACAGAGTTCACCACCAGTCACTTAAAATCTGAACACACATTTAAAATGCAGTTGGGATTTGTCTTTTAGTTTAAAGTCACTGTCCACTGTAGGACAAGCATCACAGAATGATTGCAATAATCCCCTTCAGATGAAATTTGAAAGTAATAACTTCTGAAAGGTCACACTGTTTTGACCAAGTCAAAAATCTAGTTTGGGTTCATCACTACATGGTGCTTTTAAAATATATATGGTGCTTTATTTTAAACTACAATCTCAACATTTGTAGTGAGTGTAAGTTCCCCACCTAATGAATAACCTCACACAGTAGCTCTGAAAGAACCAAGAATGTTGATCAATCATCTGTCATCACAACTCAGAGAGGCCGGAGTTATATCTTATATCTTCCTCATATTCCAAACTGGGCTTAAATTACATCTGAGAAAACTCAGTAATGAACCTTGTTGTATTATTGACAACCTCACGAGTATCTTTTTCTCTTAAATCTGCTACAGCGAGTCATAGTGTTTGAAGTGTGTGTTGTTATTTTTTGTTAAATGATGACTTGTATTTCTTTTAGTCAAGAGCTGGAATCTGTTTTCAAAGTTGGTCTTGCCATTCATACATGGATATGCAGAATTTTTCAATAATGGCATCTTCTCATTTTCTAGACGATTATTAGTAGAATACCTCATGCATTACTTGTTCATTTAATTGCAATTATATTCTTAACACCTCGCTTAAATGTGATCTTTGTGAAGGGTTCATTGAGATTTAGCATCTTATGACTGGGAGCCATGTTTCTAGATCTTCAAACCTTACTTACAGTAGAAACCCATAGCTGCTTAGCTTAAAGGTAGAAGTTTTGGTAACCAGCAACAAGAACCAATATCCTGGGCTGCCTTTAAGGGTAATTCAGCCAATCTGTCCAAACACTGAAATGAAATCATTGAAAAACTACAAGACACATGGCTTCCAGGCTTTTATTACTGGTTAGCTACATTAGAAACTAAAAAAGCCAATTTTGAACAATAAAAATGCTTTGGGTAGTCACATTTGGTGTAAAGGGAAATTTTTTAAAAAACTTTCCAGAGCTGTTTAATTAAAAACGTTAACACCTGTCAGGTAATTAACCAGTTAAGCATCGTCATATTATACAGTGGATGAAGACTATAGTGTTTTTATGGATGTTTTAACACTGGACAGTGAAATAAGGTAACATATAATCATATATTTTGTTGTAATTTGCAATCATCAGCAATTCTTAACCGGGGTATGGATGGTTTTAGATTCGGATTAATAATTGAATTTGAGATGTTACACTAAACAGAAACTTTACTATTGAGACAGGGCCTTCAACCAAGTCTGAAGCATATTTCAGGATGTAAGTTTGGGAAAATATGTGTATTCTGAATATGCCTGTTTCTCAAGTGCCCCACCTTTATCATAATTGCATTATCTGTTCTTATAAAACTCTGGAAGACAGGAAAACCTCATTCATCCTCAAAAAAGAAATGAAGAATACTGATGCACAGACATTACATTTTATTCCAATTTTTTAAATCCTTAACCACTGTCTACCTGGTGCTTTGTGTAAATATGCCAATGGTGTCATTACAATTTCTCCTTTGTTGTTTTATGATGCTGATTTTAACTGATGAATCTGTGTGTGTTGCATTCTGGTTCAATGTGTGCAAAACTGGTGCTCCAGTGTGTTTAAGGTGTGCATATACACTTACAACCAACACAGTATGATTCAAACCAGTGTTCCTCTGTAATTTTCTGGACTTGTGTTTTGGGTTCATTCTTAAAGACACACTGCAATGTAAGTAAAATGGGAAGTGGAAAGTGTGTATGACCAGTCTGTTCTTTTAAGGGAGTGGAGTTCTGGTCTCTATTCCACAGCACCACTGTAGCCTTAGTGTCAGAAGAAGATACGATTGAGTCTTTTGTCAACTGATGTTACTGAAAGGAAACTGAGTGTAACTTACTGGAATGATGTAGTTGGGACTGATGTCAGGTTCCATTTGGACATACAGATTGAAGGTGGGTTTAATGACCCTCCTAGATAAAACAGCATATATATATAGTAGGCTCCATGTGCCAAAGCAATGCTGCTGACAGGCTTGTTCAGGAACGTATGCTCACTGAACGTCTTACCTGCCTGGTTAGCCTGAGCTTTCTCCTGAAGTAGATGTAAGATTCTTTGATTCATCCCAATCCTCCACTCTGATAATCCTTCCTTATGAGGAGCACTGAACAGCTTGAGAAGCTCAGTGCTTTCCTGGTTGTTTCCAAATGCCCCTCCCTTATATTTCCAAAATTTGTGCCACAGTCAGAACATGGCCCTTTCATTGGCCCACAAATCTTCTCTTACAACTGAATGGCACTGCCTAGCGTTTGCTTCACGCTTGTGCTCAAAACACTTCCAATTAACACATAAGAAGAAAAGTCAAAATTAGAGTCTTTGACAAATAACACATTTGTGTCATCTATTATAATCCAATAATCCACTGAAGCCAGTGTCCATCTATAACTTAAAGCCCTGCTGCCCCCTTGGATTGTTACAGATCCTGATGACGTCTTTCTTAAGCAGCAAAAGAATCTTGGCATGTGGGTGAAGATCTGTGATGTGTGCTACCACATGTCCTAAATGAGATTTGCTGACGAATGCATCTGGCATTGGTATTTGAAAATGAGTATCTCATTGCACTCATTCAGCAACTGTGCTTGGACCCATTCCAGTAATTTGTTCTGGTCATTATATCCCGTCTCTAACGCCACCACCTTTTCGTACGGTAAACTACGGTTCAGTGATTGGCCTGCAGATGGGTATGGTGTACCCTTGGACATTTCTGTCTGAGTTTGATTTTATTTAAGATCGATATCAATCATTTGGAGTCTGTTCCAGTCTGGTAAACCCCCAAAGCAGGTGTTCCATTGTCTCCTAATTTTGGTTCTTTTAGGGCGAGTATATTGAGTTATTTAGTTATTGTGAGTTATTGTTGGTATTCATGCATGCAACCAAAGTTGACTGTTTAATTAATGGCGATCGATCTTTAATGTCCGAGCTTTGTTCAGAGACTGAATCTATCCCCAATCCCTTAGATCTGTTTGTGTTATTACTCACTCCCATTATTCACAACTACAACCATTTTCCAAATATCAATAATGCAAAGATATTTATCTAACCATTTCCATGTTTCCTGATTTCCCCAGTCACAATTCATTATGTTGCATAAGTCAAATTGGGCCTCACAGTTCTGCCCTTCCATGCATCTATGGTTAGCTTGGATGGTGGTGTGTCATATATTGAATTTGTCCCTAATGCTCTTTTTTGCCTGCGAGTGTGTTTGTGTGTATGTGTGATAAGAACCTTGTTTCGTTTCTTATGTACAGTCAGGATGCTTGTCACAATTATCTTTGAATAAGTCTCTCTGACCCCACACAGGTCTGGAAGTCATGGTTTTGTTGCGTGCATCCTTCTACCTTTTTAAACTTGTTTGTTAACTCGGGTGGTTGATGTTGTTGTTACCTCTTTGTTCAGTGTAACAGAAAAGGCGACAAATGAGTCAGCTCTGAACATCTGGTTAATTTTGACTTCCTCACTAGGTCAGCTAGCCATTCATTCTGTCGGTCAGGTTTAAGAAGGCTGGGCAGTGAAGTTTAGTGGAGTTTTATAATTGTATGGATTTACTCGAACTGGAGTGCGAGTTTGGTTTTTTCTGGCTAAACTAACAAATGTTCAAACCGATTGTCACTCATAACTCAAAAAGTTATTCTTAGGTACACGTCTTAAATAACAAAAACCTTCTCCTTCCTTGTTCATTGCTTTCACAAAATTCTTCATGAGTCCCAGTTTTATGTGAAGAGGAGGTAAAAATATCTTTGCCGGGTCGAAAAGCGATTAATGTGCCACATTATTCTGTCCTGGAATAAACTTTTGATGGAGTGCCCAGTTCTGACAAGAATAGTGTCACTCTTTGGCACGGCTGTGTCATTCTCAGATAAAACAACAGTATTTTGTATAAACGGGCTGTTATCCTAGTAACAGAGCAACAACTTTAAGATCTCCACAGATCTCCAGTTGTACCTGGTATACTGGACGTACTTTAGTAACAGTTCCATATTCTCATATGTTTTTCATGTGTGCTGTATAGCCAACAGGTACTGAAGGAATAACGTTGACATTGTATAGCAGAACAGCTTTCAGACACTTATGGGAGCAAAAATATTTGGAAACAAATATAAGACAAAAATCATGACAAAGCTACAGATTTCTCTGAAGCAGTGCATTTTGGGTAGATTTTTGATGTGATATCCGTGATCAGCATTCAATAATTTATTAAAAAACGCCCAACTTTCAAGAAGCAAAAACTTTGTTGTGCAGTGATTATTTTTCAATCCTGTAGACATATGTTTTATGTGCACAATTCATCCATTTGTTCATATTAATGTTGATCTAAGTCTAATAACTCAGACTAACAGCCAACAATGTGGAGAAAGAGGCAAGCACAAGATGGGCATGTGTTTTACATCATGCTAATAACTATGCAATCAGACTTTACTACCTTCACCCTGAGGCCCATTTTCAGGGAACGCCAGCTCACCACAGATACATTCTGTTTTATCTGTGCTGTGTTTGCAAGACTAATGATGGGAAAAGAGAAAAAGCAGGAGGAAGATGTAAATGCCAATGGGAGAATAAATCAGGGCTAATATAATGTGTGATGAAAAGCTAAATCAAGGACTAATCTGATTCCTCTCTTTCCTGTTGGCCCCTTGTGTGTTTGTGTTTGTTGGGTAATTGGTAAGAGTGATATGAGCTGTAGCGCTTCATTCAAA
>JBBIGC010000041.1:14645532-14658022 GCA_037576955.1 Lepidarchus adonis
ACACACACACACACACACACACACACACACACACACACACACACACACACACACACACACACACACACACACTCTCTAATCCTGCTCTGACCTTTCTCCATTTGTCCTCTGTTCTCTCAGGTATACCCTGTTGCCCACGGGTGTGCTGCAGATAACAGGTGTTCGGCCGGAGGATGGTGGAGTGTTCTGCTGTGTTGCCCACAACAGTGCTGGAGTCAAGCACAGCGCTGGAGCCCACCTCACTGTCTCAGGTCTTACCTCAAACAACCAACAGACACGTTACCCCCTGATGTTTACCAGTTGATTAAAAAATTTGTGTTTTCATTTCAGTGACTGTATCCAAAGAGATGATGTCATTTATCATCGACTCTCTTAGCTTCGTTCTCTTTGTTTCTGATTGTCTTTGGCCTTTGTTGTATTAATTTTATTTATATTTTCACTCGACTAATCTCTGCCTTTGTCACCAGGCTCCCAGTCTTCTGTTTACAAAGACCCCATGATCCTTGTCGGCCCTGAAAACCTCACCCTCACTGTGCACCAGACTGCCATCTTGGAGTGTGTTGCCACTGGATACCCACGTCCCATTGTATCTTGGAGCCGGCTTGGTAAGCTCATATATATTATCAGAAGACAAAAGCTGAAATCTGAATGGGATGGCTCCTGACATTAAATTGCTGCTTGCATTTTTAGAAACTGAAGCAATAATAATCAATTTTGTGCTCTGGCACATTACATATACACTAACATTTACAATGTCTGGGTGAAAAACAAGATCTAATACTTTCTAATACAAAATAGTTTAAAAAATCACAATTATATATTTCCAGCCTTAGCATCAGCTCTCTTCTCCCTTCTACTTAGGTCATGAAACAATGGACACCTGCATCCTAACAGTACAGTATGTATCTAACAAAGAGTCCTTTGGGAATTTGTCTGTGTGCACAGATCCTTGTTGGGCTTACAGTGCACTATTTGGGTGTAGAGTCCATACATTCATGACTCATGGAGCACACCAGGGAAAATGAGACACCTGGGATTCAGCCTCAGTGAAGCACATGCTTCATTCCTGTGATGCTATTGATCTGGGTGTGTGGGTTGTTTTATAGCACATGCTTCTTCACACGAAAGACAGATACTAGTAGACAAGATAAGGGTGTCTTTACAAATCTGGACCATCATACTATAAAGATAAAAAAATCCAAGTTAAGCAAATAGGTCTTACATTTAAAAGCTCTGCCTACACAGACTAACCGAATGATTCCCAGCTGAATCTGCAGAGCAAAAACCTCAATTAATGCAACAAAGCCAGTGTAAAAAATGTCAAAGGGCCAAGATTGCATATTCTGGATGAAATTCTAACATAGCCATTGTCTTGCTACTGATTGAACCAATGGGTTATTGTGCAGCTCTACTGAGTGCAGAATTTACGTTAGAAAAGAAAAGGCTTTTTTATGCCTTTCAGAAAGTTCTAGATGATTTTTTAGAATTTTGTGTTAATTTCAACAAGCTTCGTATTAATTAATGCTGAAAGAAGAGTGCAGCTGCCTCTAAGGTTATGTTTTGCACTGATGAAGTAGTGGTGGTGGTGGTGTGTGTGTGTGTGTGTGTGTGTGTGTGTGTGTGTGCGTGTGTGTGTGTGTGTGTGTGCATGCAATAGGGCTACATTAACATGTGCCCATGTGTGTGTTGATCTGCCATCTTGACCATTTGTCTTCTTTTCCCATGTGTCATTAATTGAGTCTATTTATCAACATTAAGTGCAGTTTGGCACATGAACATATATTAACATATATTACACAGAAGCACCTCATTCTTCCTATTATCATATTAATGTGGTCCACATAATATTTTTACAATGGGTACAACCTCAGTGTCAGCTGCCAAGTAAAGGGTATTTTATCAGTAAAGCAAATAACTGCAATGTTTTTTAAAGACATTTAAATGTGACTGAGAAACGTGATTAAAAAGCATAATTTCTTCGCATCATTTCAAAACTGTGGCTACCTTTTAAATTGTGTGAAAATTTCACGATTTTTTAAAATGTACTTTAAATGCTTGTGTATTCACTGTCTTTTGGAAAGTTACCATTAAAGATGTACTTGTTTTTATTGATTTATTCATTTAAAAAAAATTCCACATTAGGTATTTTCAAAGAATTAAAACATTTATTTCATAGGAAAAAATATTTGTTTAATATTTGGTATTTGTTTTTGGTTCTGAATGCATATAAAAAAATTTTTTTTCAAAGTTCTAAGAATGAGCTGTATTGTGATTTGAGACCCTTGCATTAACTGCTAGTGTGAAAAAGTATAAATTCTAAACAAGCTTTTCAGTGATTTAGGACAGGACTGTGCTGAAGTTGCTGATTTTTAAAAAACAGAAACATGAGGGAATATGAAATGACAAACACACTGAAAAATCTATTACATGATTATAAGGACACTGTCTTTAGTTACATATCACCTATTTGTTTTCCTTTTCACATTTGCAGTAAAAATGGATATTCAAATCTAAATTAGTATTGGTTTTGTTATCTGTGCACCACCTGTAAGACTGTACCGTATTTGCCCAACGATAGGCTGCCCCACAATATAGACGCCGTTCTATAAGCTGCAGAAAATGCTCATTTATGTTAAGTTGCCCTATGTTATTAGCCACTGTGTTACTGAATTTACTGATCTGAAGTAGAAGCATCTAATTTGGCCCCTGGAAACCTTGGCAACTTTAAAACGGTTGTGACAATTAAATTAATGAAAATTTTAACATACCAATATCACGCCACAATGTAAGTCCTACTCTGCAGAATTTAAGCTCCCGGTCGTTGAGTCAACATCTGCCGCACACATTACACAGGTTTGTAAAATTGATCTGTAAGCCGTGGCCTAAAATATGGTAATTGTTGAATGATATTTCCTTGCAAAATGTTGCTAAAATTAAATGCTTAAAAAGGGCGTTGAATTTGGCCATATTGGATTATATATACAGATTATAGACCAGTTCCTCAGAACACGACGTGACCCAGTTTACACCAGAAGTTGAAAATCATGCATGTAATGATGCTTCTGAGGCTTTATTGAACATCACTGAGCTTTATTAATAGCTGGAAACATCATCTCTGTCATGACAGTCCTGTATTACTGTAAAGCACTTAGTAGGTGTTCAACTGCATTTCATTAGTGTATATGACAGTAAATAGGTAAATAAAAATAAACCCATGAAGTATATACACAGCAGTAATGAAGTGAACAATTCCTGTGGTAAATGTAATGATGCTGCGAAGGCTTTATTGAACAGCACTGTGCTTCATTAACGCCCGGCAACATGCATGAACAAGTAGCATGCATATAACCAACACCAGTCCCTCTCATGGCAGACCCGTATTACTGTAAAGCATTAAGTAGGCATTCTACTGCATTCCACTACAGTATATAACAGAAAAATGCTGCAAAACAAAAAAGGTGGAGCCAGTGATGTAACCATGAATCGCCATATGTCTAATGTAACGTAACCCTAGGACACCACTCTATAGAGAGAGACAGAGAAGGAGATAAATAGGGAGAAAGAAAGCTGTATAATGGATGTGATATTTGTCATATGTCATATGTCAAGTTGATATCATCTAAATGCAGCATATGATTAGCTTTACTAAGTATAACCTCACAATCTGGTTGTCATATTCTGTCAAGAAGAAGAAAATGGCTCTGCAATGTTCCGTCATGCAGTGATGTCAATCATCAGTCGACATGTAAATTCTTCAGTATAAAATTAACAATTTGGTTTAACATGTTGGGGAAAATATTATAGATTTGAACATGCCATATTTTGTGCATATTTCGTGTTTTATTCATTTCCAGTGTGTAAAATTCAGAAAAAATCTAATTGGTGCACAAGAGTATCCTCTGTGTAACTTATTTACTTAACATCTTGTTTACTTAGCATCTTGTTAGACTATTGGTGGCCAAACTTTTACATAGTGCATCAGTACCAGAACAGTGAGTAGTGGATGGCTGAGGGTTACAGCTTCAAATATTTGCCTGTGTTTGGTTAAATTCAGACCTCAAATATGTGTAGAGAGAAGCAGGGATAACATCCTTCCAACCCTTCCAATACTAAACACACCAGCCATTGTTTGGTTCCTCTAGAACCCTATTACACATAGCTGGCTCTCTAACTCATTTGCTTTCTAAATCATGGCTCTCCATTTGGTCTTTAGTGTGCTGAATAGGCTATTAGGCTTTAGCACTGTATAACTTGACTTGGCAGATGTCAGACAATTACAGCTAGTCATTCTAAATTATGCTCGTCTAACATCCGCCTGGCAGGCATCTTAATGCGCAGCATAATAATAACATGGATATGGAATGAATGACAGCGAACACTGGGGGGTGTATGAATGAAAGAGCTAGACTGGGCAAAGCGCTGGTGTCTGATGGGAAGAATGTTAGTGTCTTGTTTAATATGGAGTGTTGCGGACAGATCCAGAGTCAACATTTATTATTGGTTTTCTGACTGAAAGCACATTTTCGGAACGTCACAGACTGACTGAGGAGCAGTAGTGAAGCCACTAATAAAATAAGAGTAAAAAGACACTGGTTAATATTAATTGAACATGTATTTTTTAATCATTAATATGCAGTATTTTATGAAGAGCAATTTAGTCATCTGCTCGCCCAAAAAGACTGAAAATTAGAAATTCTTAAAAACATTTCTTTTTTTTTCATGCTTATACATGGCTGAATCCATTAAGCTATTTTTATAAAGAAGAAAGCTATTTTATAAAGAACCATTAAATTAATTTAAATGAACAAAATATGTGTTTCTTATAAAGGTATAAAGAAGCTCCACATAATCTTTGGATTTTTGATCTACTTCTGAAATCGGTAAAGCACCTTTTTTAAGGCTCTTCATACTGAAACATCTCTTAAAATATTTATTTAATTAAATACAAAGTTTCCTAGATTGGACAACTCCAGAACTCATTGCGGTACACTCTTAAAGGTTCAAAGTAGTCCTCAAAAAGGGTTCTCTGACTGAGCACAGGTGTCGAACCCTTTTTGGTGCAATATACAACCATTTTCTAAAAACTTATCATGCAAAACATCATTTACTTTCCTACAAAAAGCCATTCATATGTTTTTGGAGTATTTCTCGTTCTTTATAGAACCACTGGCTTGGTTTTTTTTTTAGGTGTTGGCAATAAATTACGAAAAATCATAATTTTAACATGACAGCCCCACACACAAACACAGGCTGAAGCTGGAGATAGAGACAGTCACACACCAACATTCGCCCCTCACATGACCGAACACACACAGTGGTGCCATGGCAACGAAATTCTCCTGCGTCAGTAGTGTTTGAATTTCACCTCACATGTCCCCTCTTAAATAGTTCCCCTCCCCTCCTCCAAACCCCTCACTCCACTTGGCCCCTTTGTTCTCATGATGGTGATCATACAGTCTGGAAACATGTCATATGCAGTTCTGGGTGAATGTGCTTTTTTTAAGCATTGAAGCTACATGTATAAGCAGTAGTTCTGGGAGAATGTGCTTTTTTTAAGCATTGAAGCTACATGTATATGCAGTAGTTCTGGAAATTTGTGCTTTTTTTAGCATTGAAGCTACATGTATAAGCAGTAGTTCTGGGAATTTGTGCTTTTTAGCATTGAAGCTACATGTTCAAGCAGTAGTTCTGGGTGAATGTGCTTTTTTTAAGCATTGAAGCTACATGTATAAGCAGTAGTTCTGGGAGAATGTGCTTTTTTTAAGCATTGAAGCTACATGTATAAGCAGTAGTTCTGGGAATTTGTGCTTTTTAGCGTTGAAGCTACATGTTCAAGCAGTAGTTCTGGGTAAATGTGCTTTTTTAGCATTGAAGCTACATGTTCAAGCAGTAGTTCTGGGAGAATGTTTTTTTTTAGCATTGAAGCTACATGAATAAGTAGTAGTTCTGGGTAAATGTGCTTTTTTTTTAGCATTGAAGCTACATGTATAAGCAGTAGTTCTGGGTGAATGTGCTTTTTTTTAAAGCATTGAAGCTACATGTATAAGCAGTAATTCTGGGTGAATGTGCTTTTTTTTTTAGCATTGAAGCTACATGTATAAGCAGTAGTTCTGGGAATTTGTGCTTTTTTAGCATTGAAGCTACATGTTCAAGCAGTAGTTCTGGGAGAATGTGCTTTTTTAGCGTTGAAGCTACATGTTCAAGCAGTAGTTCTGGGAGAATGTTTTTTTTTTAGCATTGAAGCTACATGAATAAGTAGTAGTTCTGGGTAAATGTGCTTTTTTTTAGCATTGAAGCTACATGTATAAGCAGTAGTTCTGGGTGAATGTGCTTTTTTTTAAAGCATTGAAGCTACATGTATAAGCAGTAATTCTGGGTGAATGTGCTTTTTTTTTTAGCATTGAAGCTACATGTATAAGCAGTAGTTCTGGGAATTTGTGCTTTTTTAGCATTGAAGCTACATGTTCAAGCAGTAGTTCTGGGAGAATGTGCTTTTTTAGCGTTGAAGCTACATGTTCAAGCAGTAGTTCTGGGAGAATGCTTTTTTTTAGCATTGAAGCTACATGAATAAGCAGTAGTTCTGGGAAAATTTGCTTTTTTTAGCATTGAAGCTACATGTATAAGCAGTAGTTCTGGGAAAATGTGCTTTTTAACATTGAAGCTACATGTATAAGCAGTAGTTCTGGGTGAATGTGCTTTTTTAGCATTGAAGCTACATGTATAAGCAGTAGTTCTGGGTGAATGTGCTTTTTAGCATTGTAGCTACATGTATAAGCAGTAGTTCTGGGTGAATGTGCTTTTTTAGCATTGAAGCTACATGTATAAGCAGTAGTTCTGGGTGAATGTGCTTTTTTTAGCATTGAAGCTATATGTACATTGCCTTTACTGTCCGTAAGAATCAATTCATCAACCAGATCTAATACAGTGGAAGTGGGTTCAGTTATAGGGTGGCCAGCTATGAGGCATTATGTCTCAGCTTTGTCTGTTTCAGTGGAACAAGGAATATCATTCATTGCCAGAAACTGCATAAGCAAAATTGAGATTACATATGAATCAATGTAGTTTGAGGTAACTATAAAATGATTTAGCCATGCAGTTTGCTGATTGACAACAAAAAGGCCCTCAAGGTGGACAAACTCTGTTTACCACTTCATTCTCACTCTCTTTTTCTCTCCACCTCTCTCTCTGGTTCTTTCTCATACCCCTCCCCAACTCAAGCTCCAAAGCTTTGATCATGTGTTATTTCTTCTATTTTACATGGTCATGATTTAAAAGCTAGTTTATTCATCATTATAAATCATATTATGTATTATCACTATTCTGTAATTATTCGCTACAGTTCAAGAGGCAGCCTTGTTTTTTTTACTCTCATTTGATAAAAACGCATGCAACGTCTGGAATGGAATAGAATAGAATAAACCTTTATTATCCCATGAATTAGAAATTTAGGTGCTACAGAGCTCTTATTCATACAAAAAGGAACAAAAGTAAAAATTAAGATGATCTTATATACACAAACAACCAAGACAGCTTACAAAAAAAGGAATATACAAAATATGTATACAGTATATGTATGAATAGTGTATGAATAGTGAAGGTTTGCATCTGCACTATACCACACAGTTTACTGCTGTTTTCCAAAAAGCATTTTTTTTCTCTGTGTTGCTCTGAATGGATTACTAAAACAAATATAAAATGTATCTATTTAGCAACTCAGTTACGTCCAAAAGGTGATTTCTGGATAATTTTTTGCATGTTGTCGTCTGAGGAGCCAGAAGGAAGGTTTTTATAAAGTATTTCATGATGTTAATTCAAAGTGGCTGAGAATTTAAAGAGCAATATAGCCAAAGCCTTAAATAAAATTTTCCAAACAGTTGGATAGTACACAATGAATGCAGCCATTCCTTTAATTGTTCCATTAACTCGCCACTGTTTAGTCATGTTGCTGGTGTGATTTTTCTTCATTGTTTTGAATCAGTGTAAAAACTAACCATCAATTTACTGTCCTTCTCTGCTCTGCTGCTTCTTTCTATTTCCCTGTTTCCCTGTTTCTCCTCATTTGTTTTCTGTATTCATCCTTCTGTTCTTCAACTCTATCTTTTTCTCTCTGACAGATGGGCGGCCCATTGGAGTTGAGGGTATCCAGGTGCTGGGCACGGGTAACCTGATGATTTCTGATGTTAGAGTCCAGCACTCAGGTGTTTATGTCTGTGCAGCCAACAAACCAGGCACCCGATTGCGCCGGACCGCTCAGGGGCGTCTGGTGGTACAAGGTGAGCTATTAAATAATATCTGAGGGGGTCTAAAGGGTCTAAAAAAATATGTGACCAGAATGGTTTTTGGATTTCACAACTGATCTATAATGAGTAGACAACCACTGTTGCCAACTATTTTCAATGGAAAGTAGCTAGTTAAATTTATTGCGTGAATTCCTTGTTATAGTCCAGATAAGTTCCTGTGGTCTTCAAAAACACTTGCTGCATTTAAAGATTTAAAGACTGGATTTTGTCTTTTATATAAGATGGTGAATATGACCAAGCACATATAAAGGCTAGATGAGAAGATCAGCTTTGATTTCCAGTTGACTTTTGACGGGTTCAGGGCACATTCTGTCTAGAAGAAGAAAGCATCGACCAGAGCTCACACCTTCACTGAGCTGATAGCAAAGCGTGGGCCTAGTCAATACTTCATTTAATCTTCCTGATCAGCAGGAGGCAAGGCCACTGCATTATAGCACTCCTGCACTGAAAAGCCATGCTGTTAATGGTGTGTCAATGCCTGTGATCATCTTATTGATCACCAAGAGCAGAAATAATCAGAAAGAATGGCATCCTTTCCTCAGATGTGTTCAGATATGATGAATTCCTTGTGAGTTATACTGGGTTTAATTAACTACATGAAGCATCTGAGACCTTGGTATTTTTGTCTTAGCTCTTTGCTTGTTGTGGTGATGGCTATAGGGAGCTATAGGGAGCAAATGAAGTCCTGTTAGCACATGCACACAGGTACAAGCTGCTCTGATGCAGTGGGTATGTTAGTATGTTATAAAGAGCTGCTGAAAGCTTGTTAGGAGTGTAGGGCTGATCTGTAGCTTAAGACATGCAAAGCTAAATATCACTTCTCTTTAAACCTCTCTCTCACTTTATTATCTGTTTGCGTACTTTCCCTCTGTGTTGCTCTTTCTTCCATCCATGTCTGAAGCATAACCACTGCAGAGCCAGGACGTGAGGTTCACTGTGATTATCTCTTTTATAAGAGACCCATCTCCTCTAAATTCACCCTGATGGGCCCCTAATGGCGTCCCCGCCTTCGCAAACCGTGCAACTTTGATTCTTGTGGCAGCCAATGCATGAGGGTTTTATTGCCTAAATGATTAAGCCTGTTACGGCATGAACGTCAGCCTTGATGTATCATGCAATACAGCTGTGGATGCAAACGATAGTGCAGTAATTGCAGGAGGGGAAATTGCAATATCACGGCAGCAGCAGCTAATCGTCTGCTAATCACGAATTTCCGGCTAAACTAAACGCAACCTAATTAAGAAGTAATCATGTATTGGCTTAACGGCAACTCTGCGTCAGTTAGAGCTAATGGAACTTGGCTGAGGAAAAGGGCAATTCCGCAATAAGAGTTTGGGGGTCGCAGACCACTCTCCAGAGGCCACACAGACAGGTTTTCTCACGTCCCACCTTTCTTGCCAGACTGAAACCTGCTCCTAGACTGTGGAATCTATTTTTCATTTACACTGGGTGTCAGGTATAGATTCTCTGTTTCCTCCTCTCTCGTCGAAAGAAAGAGAAGATTCTTCGAGGCTTTGACTGAGCTCGTTCAGGCTGCCAGCCATTATGCTCTCAACATACTCACACTGTGATCAAAACAGAACTGTAAATTCTCTCATTTTTCTCTTGATGCTTCCTTTTGCCTTCATTCTCCTTGCCCTTGTTTCCCATCTCATTTAAAGCTTCACTTAATTTTTTGGTCAGCCTGAAAAACACCGGCAAAGTAGAGCATCACTTCTTCGCCAAGCAATGAAAGAAATAATTCTCATAGCTAGAAAGATAAAACTAATTATAAGAAGAAGAATGTTGTTGTTTTTTCCAGTTTACTTAAAAAGAGGTGAATAATCTCTCTCCCTCTTTACTTTCTTCAGCTCCAGCAGAGTTTGTCCAGCCTCCCCAGTCTATAGCACGGCCTGTGGGCACCACTGCTATCTTCACTTGCCTGGCCCAAGGTGAACCCACCCCCCAGCTCACCTGGCTGAAGAACGGCCAGATCCTGGAGCCTGGTGGTCACGTCAAGCTCAGGAACAACAACAGGTGGGAACTTTAATGAGCTTTACAAACCTCTGTAAAACGTATTCTTTTGGAAAACTCTTTAGAGCCTAAACCTTGGTTTAAACCTTGGCTTGCTGGTCATAACACCTTTAGATTTCACAAAATGTGTTTTTCTCAACACTGTTATACTGATATTATGTTTGTGCTGTGCAGCTGTATAAAGTCACATCACTCTCTTCATTCCTTATACATCGCCAACCACTTTATTCCCAATATTGATGAACAAAAAACATGAAAAATAAATGCTATTCACTGTGATCCAATCGGCAGGTAGTACAGATGTCAAAAAGCTGTTCCAGTTTCAATATTTAAATGGTTTATATGGCAAACAGTTGTAAGGATGAAAAGGCAATGCATTGTTCATTTGTTCGTTGACTTACTTACTGTAGTAAATTCACAGCTACACTCAGTACCTAATAGGAGCCCATTTCAACAAGCAATCTGTTAGTGAACTAATCTTTCAAAAAAACATCAGTATCAGCTCTAATTGCTCTCTGATTGGTGGATATATTGCACATATGTGGATATATGTAACTGTATGTATATACTATATGGGTATATTTTCCTGAAACATGCTGCTGTTGCTGTTTTGTTCAAATGATGGGTTAATTTGTTTCAATCAATTTAATTTGTCACACCACCTTGCAGGATTATTGTCTGTTGGGACTCAATTTTTAGATTGTACAGGAGCAATCTCTTTTGCCCCACTGTGAGAATTATATTTATACCCTGACTGTCGCTGCCTATTTCTTCTAGGGTGGGATATTATGTTATCCAGTTATTACTGGTAATAAGAAATATTTCTGACTCTCTGCATTGTGCTTTGTGTTGTATTATTTACACCACACAGGGGAAATATGGTAACACATTTTGTAAAGATCAACATGTACCATATATGCTGCACTGTATTGGTAACCTGATTAGAACCTGGTCTTGTGAAGTTCCCCATGTTGCTGTGTGTATTTGGCAGTGGTGATGGTGTGGTGGGGTGTAAGAGCAGTGCTCAGATGTGGTCAGTGGAGCAGGATAGTGTGAGCAGGCGTAAAGAAGACCCAACTATTGCTGAAAAAGCTAGCATCCCATCTCACACACAGACAGACATTTTTCTATAATGGGGCTTACACTAAAGGGGTTGCTAGTAGAAAGCCACTGCTTTTCTGCACATCTGCAGTTGCAGACAAACCAGGTTTTGGTTAATGTTTTGTGGAACAAAATAGAATTGTATGGTTTAAATAAGTGCAAGTGCAGTGTTTGGTGAGAGAAAGGCACTGTATAAGAACATCATCTCAGCTGTGAAACCTGGTGGTGGTTGTATCATGGTTTGGCCCTGTTGTGTTTCATCTGAGCCAGGACAGCTTACCACCACTAATGAAACAATAAATACTACATAAATTCACAGATTCCAAAGAAAATGTCCAGACAGGACATCAATGGCTGTGAACGGAATCTCAATCTCAAGAGAGTGGGATATGTAACAAGACCAAGTTGTCCTACAAAGGAATTGTAAAAGAATGAGGTCAATGTTTAATACCTAAGTCAAAGTTCTGACCTTAAACCAATAAAAATATTGTGGAAAAACTTGAAATATAATATTTATGATAAAATATAATGGATCTCTTTTGTCTACTTTTAGCATTTGTAGGAAAATTTGAGGATTTTAGGTCATATTAATTCATTCTATTGTATTCATTGTATTGATCTATAATAAATGTTAAATATATTGTTAACTTCTTTGTTAAAAAATAGGTACACACCCTCTACAGACATATATGGCATTTTTCTACACATTTTAGTTGTCTGTCTGTCTGTCTTCTCCTATAGCTGACCTTCTTGAAGACTGGACAAAACCAGTGAACAACAATCAATTGTTGATTAATGTGCACACATTAATCCTAATGCACCCCCACATACAAACACACATTCAATAGCCTACCTGCTCAGAAATTCAGGAAACTGGAACATTTGTGAGCGTGTGTGTGTGTTGATGTGTTTAGAGGGCTAGTTCATTGTGCGATAGAAACAAGGCCACCATTCTATATACATAAGATTCTGCTATAGGCTATGGCTGTCCTGAAAACACTGGTCTCACACACACACACACACACACACACACACACACACACACACACACACACACACACACACACACACACACA
>JBBIGC010000041.1:14672549-14685039 GCA_037576955.1 Lepidarchus adonis
ATGTTTATCAGTACATTGCAGAAAATAATGAACTTTATCACAATATGCTAATTTTTTGAGAAGGACCTGTATATTCAGAGACATGACACATTATTTTTTCATGATTTACACTTATAGCAGGGTTAATTTACTCATTGAATATGGAGGATCATATAATTCATGTTATAATTCATGTTAAAATTCATGTTCCTTCAAAGGCTGGGCAGGTGCATTCCCTTATTGCCAAAGGAGATAAATATGAATTTCACCACCCTCAGTATTGTTTCTGGGTTATGTTCTCAGTGCCTGATGCATTCAGATAGATGCCATTCATCATGCTTGTAATTATACTTCAATACACCACAGAAATAACTGACAAAAAGATCTAAAACACTCAAGCAGCAAACTGTGTGAAAACCAGTATTTGTCCCATTCTCAATACTTTGGTTACTGTTGTAACTTTTTCTGTAGTAGCTTTAGAGGGAGGAAATGGTGTAGTAAATAAGTAGAATATGATGTATAGAAATACAGTGGGGCAAAAAAGTATTTGGTTGTGCCACTTAAAAAGATGAGAGAGTCTGGAATGTTCATCATGGGTTCACTTCAACTGTGAGATACAGAATGTAAAAATATCCAGCAAATCACATTGTATGATTTTTAAAGAATTTATTTGTATTATGGTGCAGTATATAGCGGTATAAGTGATATATTAGAGATTTTAAACCTATTTTTCCCATGATATACAGTGCCCGAGACAATTATTGGCACCTCTGGTTAAGATGTATTAAAAGCCTTTAAATAAATTCCATTTTTATTAGAAAAATCTGACATTAAACTTAGCCATTGTAATTAAGAGAGAATCGGATCAAACTTTCTTGTCCAGTTAAGGATCCTAGCTGCTGCATTTTGGACTAATTGTAGCCTGTTTAGGGTTGTTATGAAGCGTCCTGATAGTAGACATTACAGAAGTCTAGTCTTGAGGTTATAAAACATTAAGAAATCTTTCCTCAGTAGAGAACATTTCTTAGCAATATTTCAAAGATGAAGAAAAGCAGTTTGAGTAATCATGGCTATGTGTAACTGTTTCCAATGGGAGCATGTATAATGTGAATAATAGTGGTCCTAAGACAGAGCCTTGTTGGACTCCATACTTTACTTTTATTTGTATTGACAATTTACTGTTTACACTCACTAATTGTAAGCTGTCAGTCAAATGTGAATTAACCAACATAAGGCTGTTCCTATAATCCCAAACATCTTCTCTAGGCTATTAAGTAAAATGTAATGATCTATGGCATTGAATGCAGCACTAAGGTTGAGCAGGACAAAAAATGTTTACATTTATCAGAGAAATATATAATGTAATATTTTTACTAGGGCTGATTCAGTGCTATGACTGAAATCTGTACTGATTTTTTTTTATAAACGTTCCTTTTATGTAATTAAGAGAATAGCTACTGGACATCAACTTTTTCTAGGATCTTGATAGAAAAGGTAGGTTAGAAATTGCTCTATAATTTGTTTGATTACATGGGTCAAAATTTTGTTTCTTAATCAGTGGCCTGATTCTAGCCATTTTAAATTCTCATACACTTTATAGATGCCACAGTTTCTAATGTGGAGCGGAGAGTATTCCCGAAGCAATCAATTTGAATAGCCAGTTCTTCTGAATCTGACGGAGAACTGAGGGTTACATATGGTAGGTTTTCAACAAAACTTAGAGTGGTCAACAGTGTTATTAGATGCCTGACCCGAGAGGTAGGAGATATGCATATAGTGCACAATCATTAAGATTAAGAAGGACTTTGTACTGTTTGTGATTAGGTAGTGATGGGATATTTCTGTTGACTGAGGACAAATGGCTATGTTGTCTATATTGACTTCTAGGGTCAGAATAAGATTGAGGGTGTGGTTACAATAGTGGGAAGCACCTGTAACATCCTGGGTAAAGCCTACGGAATCGAGGAAAGCTGATTTCACTAGATCGTTTTAAAAATGAATATCAAGGTCTCCAACAATTAATACTTTATCACAATAAAGCACTGTACTCAATGACAACAGCCCCATACACACCTCTGACCCACTTCTTACCATGCTGCTCTCAAAGTGTGTGAACCGGACGTCAGACAGCTCTTACAGAGGCAGAAGGTCAGGAAATCAGCTGGGCCTGATGGTGTCACACCCTCTTGCCTCAGAACCAGTGCCAACAAACAGGCTCCAATATTCACACTGATCTTCAGTAGATCCCTGGAGCTGTGTGAAGTCCCTATCTGCCACCATCATCCCACTACCCAAAAATAACTGCATCTCAGGTCTGAACGATTGCAGGCCTGTTGCCTCTGTCATTATGAAGGCTTTCAAGCGGCTAATGCTGGTCCACCTAAAGAACATTACAGGATTCACCTACCGGGCAAACAGGTCAGCGGACTTTGCCATCAACATGGGTTTGCAGTACATTCTGCAAAACCTCAACAGCCTGAGGTGCATATGCTAGGATTCTGTTCATGGACTTTAGCTCATCATTCAACACCAAGGAAATATTCTCTGACAAACCCCCTTTGCTCCCTGTCCCCTCTGCCACCTGTCAGTGGATCACCAGCTTCCTGACAGGTAGGAAACAGCAGGTGTGACAGGGGAACATCATTTCTAGTGAGCAACTGATAAACATTGGCGTCCCACAAGTTTTCTGTCCTGTCTTTAGTCTCTAGAGCAATGGCTGCACCTCCAAGAACCCAGCTGTCAAAAGCTTGCAGATGACACCACAGTTATCGGACAGTAATTAATCTGCATATTGTTTAATCTGCATAAGACTGAATGGTTGGTGCGCTGGTGCCGCAATAACAACTTGAAGCTCAACACCCTCAAAACTGTGGAGATGACTGTGAACTTTAAGAGACAACCCTCTGATCTGCTCCCCCTCACTATTTCAAACAGCCCTGTGACGAATGTGAAGTTCTTCAAGTTTTTAGGGACCATAATCCCCCGAGACATGAAGAGAGGCCAACATCACCCTCATCCTCAAAAAGATGATCCTTTATCAGATGAGTAAGTTTGGTCTGCTCCAGGAGCTGCTGTACCAGTTCTACTCTGCAGTTATCAAATATGTCCTGTGTGCCTCCATCACAGTCTGGTTTGAGGTTGCCACAAAACAGGACTGATTCTGATAGCAGCTAGGTTTGTATTAATAGAAATGATGTATTAATTGTTTCTGAAATGGTTTTCAAAAGAAGTAAAGGACTAACCTTTTTTTGGTTAAAATTGGGCCTTTCTGTGGACAGTTGCTACACCTCCACCTCTGTTCTTTATGTTTAGAACTGTATTCAATTTGGGGTAATGCAAAAAATGAATAAAAACTGAATCACAAAAGTCTCCCTACTCTCTACTCTATGTAGTGCACTATGTAAGTGATCAAATAACACTCAGTTCATGCATTATATGTTTAACATGAATTTCTTTACATTCACCTAATGCTATATGGCCCTGCTTCAATGTAAAGAGAGTGGGGTGATGTTTGAGATTCAGACAGAATCGTTCCAAAATCTCTGTTCCATATTTATCCAGACAATCCAAACAATCCAGATTATGTCGCTTGTTTCCAACAACTCTTATTAAGCACATACTTCAGCAGTTCACCTTGGTCACTCACAGATGAAGTCTTTTTTTTTTTACCAGTTAATTAAGAGATGATTAAGTACATATAAAAAATCATATTGCCCAAATGGTTTACTTTTATTTTAACAAATACAGAGGTAAAATGCTAAAGTTATTTGTATTTTTTTATATGAACAGGGCTTTATAGTTCATATAGGTTTAACTTTAACCAGTAAATGTTCATATTAATCTACCTGTAGGCCACAGTCGGTTTAACCCCAATTGATAAAAGACATTTTATAAAAAAGTAGTTCCTGTTTGCTGAATTGTTTGATGCAAGTTTCGGACAGTGTTGGCATCTAAACATTAATTTTTTTATCTACTTTTAATTGATAATATTATGCATAGCTTATTTTGTTGCACTTTTTTACATACCATCTGCCATATTCTACATGAGAGCTCGTTTCCACCCCAGACTGACTTACGACCGCAACAAGCGAAGGCTTTCCATTTACCCATGTTCTGGCCTCATACCAATGCGGTGTGGCGACATGGCCTACAGCAGGCTGTGGTTGCTCAACTACTGGATGTCCAGATAGTGCTCAGAAAAAAATGTGGGCTTCATATATAATTGGAGGACTTTTGAGGGCAAAGCTGGCCTGTTAGGGTGGGACAGGAGCCAGGAGCTGCTCTCCTTTCTTGCAGCATAGCACATAATCTCAGGACAGTTAATCAGTGACAATCCAGGGCCCAGGCCAGGGAGCAGACAGACAGGCTAAACCGACCGTCTGCTAGCTGCTTAGACCTGTCGCCCAGGTTACAACATACTCAGATTGTGGTTGTTCCCTGGGCTAAACAAAAATATGGAAATAGTCAAAGAGTCTGTTCTAGTAACTTAATCAATGTAACAATTGATCGCACTGAATGTAAAGCCAGCACCTTTGATCTAAAGTTAGAACTGTTCAACATTAGATTACTTACTTTAAAAGCTCTTGTTAATGAAATTATATCTGACCAGAAGGTTAATATACTTTCTCTAACAGGACAAAATCTAATTAATATGAAGCACTAAATGAGGCAAGTCCCCCTGGATATAGCTACCTACACCAGCCTTGTCCGTCTGGCAGAGGAGGAGGTGTTGCAGTTATTTATAGTGATAACCTCTATGTCACAAAAAATCTGGTCACAAATTTAAAACATTTAAAGTTTTTTATATGAACATTTTATTTGTAACCACAAAAAGTAATTCTGTACAGTCAGTTCCACTAATTATTGTTTATAGACCCCAAGGCCTTACTCAGAAATCCTAAATGAATTTGCTGAATTTAGTTGTTTCATCAGACAAAGCTTTAATTGCAGGAGACATCAATATTCACTTCGATAGTCTTCAATGATCCTCTCAGAGCAGCATTTACATCCATCCTAGATTCATTAGGGGTTAGAGAGAAGCTCATAGAACCCACTCACTGTGGTGGCTACACCTTCAATCTAATACAAATTTTCAGTTTAAATATAGAAAAGGTAGTTATAGTTCCACAGTCTGAGGTGATCTCATACCATTATCTTATTTCATTTAAACTGCATCTTAGGAATAACCCATGTGCCACACAGCACATTCACACCATCTACTGCTCAGAATTGTATCCATAATCTTCCAGAGCTTTCGACCTTGATTGGATCACCATTATACCTCTCAGAACTCGATCAAGTATCTGAATGCTTAGAATCAATACTCTCCTGTATCTTAGATAATGTAGAAAAAGAATAATCTGAGAAAAACTTATGCCCCAGGTATAACAACCACACACACACACACTGAAACAGAGCATAAATGGCATCAAACTAATTTGGTAGTATTTAAACTAGCTTGGAAGAAGAGTCTCCTGAGCTACAAAACATGTCTAAACGCTGCTAGGAACTTATCTCTCCTCCCTTATATAAGTTAACAAAAAATCCGCATACCACCAATATATAGTAGCAATGACTTTATTAACTTTAATGATAAAATAGAAAATATTACAAACATAATTAAGTCTGCAAATTTTAATCCAGACACTTTAAAAATCAACACTTCAAACAATTCTATAATTCTATTATCTTAGATCAACAACTTTTACACCCCTTCAAGAATCAGATCTCATTTTGCTAATTTCTTCATCAAATTCATCAACATGCATCCTAGGTCCAGTACCTACACTACCTACACACAAAACAAATACTACCCACAGTAATTGAAACTCTTATGAGAATAATACATTCCTCCCTTAGCATTGGCTATATACCTGAATCCTGTACCAGAATATGTTAGCAGTCATCAAAACCTCTTTATGTACAAGATTCTAGAAAAAGCTGTAGCTAAGAACAACATTTACAAATTGTTCCAATCAGGGTTTAGACCTCATCATAGTACAGATACTGCACTTGTGAAGGTAGTTAATGACCTTCTACTTACATCTGATCACAAGGTGCAGGTTTTTGCTGGTACTTCATGCTGCAAATGTCACAGCAGGGGGCAGAACTTGCTCTTATAAAGCCCCGCAGTTATGGAATAATCTTCCAAATATTGTTTGGGACTCAGGCACTCTATTTAAGTCCATAGAGTTTTCAGGTAAACTGGAATGCTTTGAGGGTGTCGCCCCCAAGTCTGACGCATTTATTCAGGTTTATTGATGGTCTAGTGGTTGGCTGCCTTATGTTCCAGGATGCCCTCATGTTCGTGCTACCTCCTGGCTCTCCCCTTTATCCAATGCTGTCATAGAGAGTCTTGCCAGAGCTCCTGTACTCAGACCACAATATTCATCACTCTTAATCTCCTGCAACACTGTGCATCTCTAACACTCTCTCTCTCTCTCTCTCTCTCTCTCTCTCTCTCTCTCTCTCACTCTTTGTCTGCTGAGCTACTCTGGGGTACCAGTGATCCTGTTCCATTCTGCTGCCCGGGTTAAGCTGATGCATACCAATCTTGGTATGATGTACCCCCTCACACCTACTGACCATATGGACAGAACCACTTACCTGATCTCATGAGGAACCGCAGATTTCTCTTCAGACTGGACTCATTGACTCATCGTATTTATTCATTTATATTCTTATTGTTGTCACTTTCCAGTGTCGACCAGAGGTGAATGGGTTCCCCTTCTGAGCCTTGGTTCCTCCTAAGGTTTCTTCCTACTTTTTAGTGAGTTTTTCCTCACCTTTGGTTCCAGATTTTGTAAACTCTGTAAAGCTCGTCAGTTGTATAAATAATATTGACTTGATGTGACTTGACATTTCTGGTCAGAAAAATTAATATTTTTGAACTGCAACAACAAAATGATTGACTAATGAATAAAAGAATGGATATCTGATTAATGAACATTTAAATGAACTCTTTTGGGAAGGCATAGAATAGAAACTTTATTTCAGAGAACCAGAGAAGGGTGGGTTCCCCTTCTGATCCTTGGTTCCTTTCAAGGTTTCTTCCTATAATCAGGGAGTTTTCCTTGCCACTGTCGCCTTTGGCTCGGACCCGGATTCTATGAACTCTGTAAAGCTGCTTTGTGACAGTTGTAAAAAGCGATGAATAAATAACGACTTGACTTGACTTGACTATATGTGACCATGGTTGGACATATTAATATACACTATTTAATATATTTGTTACCCCCCTCCCCTCTTTTTTGTAGACTAGTATGTTTATTTGCAGTTCAATTCAATAAGAAAGTCTTTTTTATCAGCACTCCAGAGAGATACACAGCCAGAAACAATATTCAGATATGCTGTCTGAGCCACCATGAAAATAAAACAAAGTGTGCACCTCATGTTTTTGAAAAATTCACATATTCATGGGCAATTGAAACCATTCAAGTATCCTTCCGAGATGCATCATAATATATGTGCATTACATTAGCAGGTGGCTTCAGAGTGATGCTGATTTAGTTGTAGCACATTCTTCTTTGTTGATCATAAAAATAGACCAGAGACAAGAACAGGTTCTAGGCAGTAGGGTTGTACTCAAAAAATTGGATACAGCAAATTATGCAAAACAGCTGAATGGTGCCAGTAAATAACGCTAATATCTGAATGCTAGAAACTTTTATGTTACATAAAGCGTGTGATATTCAGTTGGTATACAATATATTATGCAAACAACACAGCTAGCTAACAACACGACTAACAATGGAGGACATGTCATTTGTGTTGCTAGTTCTTTTTAAAAATGTACAGCTGCTGTAGAGAATTAGCTGAACGACAAGATCCTAAAAACAAAGGAGAGCTAGAAGACGTTTACAGTTTTGCTTGCCTGTGTTGTAGACCCTGTCGTTTTTTTCCCCTGGCTTGAGTGAACATCAGGACCAGTGGGAAAGACCTGTTCGAAGGTGAACAGTGGATACATAACTTTAGTTTGTCACACCGTATTTTTATTTATCTCTGTCGCCGTTTGCAACCAGAACTGGAGAAAAATGGATTGCTTTGGTACTGTGTAAACTCACTGCTGACTTTGGTCTACAGAAATGTAGTTTGCTGTAGGAATTTCAGGAAACAGACTTTTATGAAGCCATAAAATAGCGTAATTTTGAGTTTGGACATTAAATAATGTATGTCCATTTTTTATGTGAGATTTCTTATTGTGAGCCTGATTTTCCACTGTTGCGCTCAGAATAATAAAGGACAAATCAGCTATTTAGAATACTTCTATTGTTTTTATGCATTATTAAAAATGCATTATATGTATCGTATTGCTGCCCCTGTATCATGATACACATTGTATTGTGAGGTTTTTGGCAATACCCAGCCCTACTAGACTGCTACCAGAGGGAGCTTCAAAACTCACCATTCAATTGCCAGCTGTGAGATTTCATACTAATTAATTGTGAAACTAAAAACTCATATAGGCTTATGATTTTCAATGACAGCACTGAGAGCATATCTGTCAGTTTCGTTTGGGAGCAGGAGGGGCGAGAGACAAAGGAAGCAAGAAAAAGAGAGTGACAGAGACAAATCTGCAGAATAAGCTTTAATTGGGTAATTACACAAAGTGGGAATGAGGCTTTTAGAGCACCAAATGGGAAGTGAATTAGCCATTATTCTGTGCCTACATTCAGCAAAGCTATTACTTATGCAGTGCTCTGGGACTCCCACGTCTCCTCGGAGCCATCATGAAGCAGGACCCAGGCCAGCAAATTAGCCTCATCGTGCCCAGGGAGCAAGAGAGGAACAAACAAGCATGCACTGGAGTGAATTCTTAGAATAACATTCAGAATTAATGGCACTTCCATAGGAGGAGCAACCACTGCTAGAGGCCATTTTGCTTATGACATGGGCCTGATAGTGGGGGCTGATGTTAGGAACTGTAATGATCTCATGTTTAAAAAGGCCACTACTTTTTCTTCTGTATTCAGCAAAGATATTGCCTCCCTGACCTTTAAATCCCAACCAGCTCAACCTTTAAAACCTATTAGGATTAAAGCAATGCTGTTCCCATTGATGGTCCCATTCATTTAAAATGGCTTTTTTATTTGACCGATATATATATTGTCTGAAAATTCATTTGTCACGTCACTGCTGAGAGGGATGCCACTTAGGGTGCCAAATTTTGGTCCCTGTTAGAGAATATATATAGTAATTGGGTTCCCAGTTTTTTATAATATTCCTCAGAGGGGTTTTAGAATCATCCCAACTCCCCCAACCTTATGATGCCCCTGGATGGTGAAGAGACCCGTTAGAAGCTCAACACTGACATCTAGTGCTTAACACTATTAACAGGAAATTCAGTGCTTTTTTTAATTCAGTTTTTACTTCTCAATTTCATCAACGGTTGTACAGTTGGTGCACAACATTAACATATCATTCTTACAGCATAAATCTTTTTCTTTGAACATTATTTGTTTAAGTTAAAAGCTTCAATTTTATTTTAAAAAAGAAATGGGTTGACAAATAAATGAGGTTTCAAGGAACCATCACTAATATGCTTCCATAGCTCACCACCCCACCTCTCGCCAAATTTAGCTAACAGGGTTTGAATGTAGTGGGTAAAAGATGAAACTGGCTAAATTAAGAAGAAAATTGTCAACACATTTTAAGAGAAAAAAGCTGCTACATTTATAATATCCTTAAGCTAGCTACGGGAAGAAGACTCTAGACTGGACTGTGTGGCTGGGGACATCCACTGCTAAGGTGGAGCCGATGTAGCAGAGCTGAGGCGTGCGTCACCAGCACACCCCCCTAGGATTTTAGCTTTGTGTATTGGGACTGTGGTTTGGGGCGATTAATTGTATTTATTGCGGTGGTTTGATTGTGTGTGTGTTTATGGAACAATTTGAAGTTATTGTGTGTAGTGGTTGGGAAATGGTTGAGCCCACCATCACTGACTGGACAATGTGGCTTGATGGTTATGCGGTGGGTTCACCCAGTAGTGGTTCAGGACACCCTGGGAGTTGGGGGTGCACGTATGTGTTGGAGCCCTTTAAATAAAGCGGGCTCTGTCCCATATTGTGCAGTACTCTCTTGTCAAGTCTCCATCATTTTCCCTCTGAAGATTATGCAAGCAAAATTCGTCACAATTTTTTCTTTGACATAACCTGTTTTGTTTAATATTTTGTTTACTGTTCTGTTTTCTAATGTTTTTCTTTTTTCTTTGTTTTGTTTAATATTTGCTTTGTTCACTAATTTTTTTGTGCTGTTTAGTTTATTGAATGGAACTGTGTTCTGAATTGGGTTATGTTGGGCTTGTTGTTTAGCATTACCTTGCAGTGTGTGGTGTCTGTCCGGTTGCTTCTTTTAAGGCCTTTTTTAAGTTGGCCTTTGACTTTTGATCTATTGGGACTCTTTTATCTACTTATTTATTAAGTGTCTCCTGTGTATTCTTAAAAATCAATAAATCCTTTTCACTAAGAACTCCTGTCTACAAGTTATGGGTGGTACAGGGACTTGTGTTCCTTAGAAAAGATTCACTTGATATTATATTCTTGGGGTGAAATCCCCCAGCTGGCATAGATACAGTAACTCCAGCTACATTTGAATCATTCCATAGCATCTCTATTGGGTTACGGTCTGGGCTCTGACTTGGCCACTCCAAAAGGTGGTCTTGTTTTTCTGAAGCCAGTCTGACTTATTCCAGTTTTTTGTGTCATTGTCCTTTTGCATCACCCAACTGATTTTTTAAACACTTGGGAATTCACTTGGGTCTCCAATTAGCTTTTTTGAAGAAATTAACTCAAGGATTCACATACTTTTTTGACTAGCGATATAAATTGTTTATGGTTGTTGTAAATAAATAAATGAAAACATATTTTTGTGTTGTCATTTTTGTTACATTATGATTGTCAATGCCCTTGACTTAGATTTTATGACAAATGAATGCAAAGGAAACCATGAAGTTACAAAAGGTTCATAGTTTTTCTTGCCACTGTATGTGGCTACTTAAACAAGTGCAAATTGATCAATGAATGAATGAATGAATGAATGAAAGTTTTATTGTCATTGTATAAAATAAAAAACACTGCTTAAAAATGAAAGGACTGAAGACACATCAGATCTCAATTGGATAAAAATCATGCTGATTATCATTACTGATATGGATTGGGTAATGTGTTTGGAACAAAAGTGTATGCCACGTCAGTTGATGGGAATGAAAATGATCAACCCACAAGTGGCTGAATTCAAAGTCACCATGGAAATCAAAGTGAGAAAATGATGTGACAGGCCAGTTCATTTTACCAAAATTTGATTTCAACCATTCAAAACAGTACACAGTAGTTTCTGTGTGTCCCACGTGTTTGTTTACATGCCTGACAACATCGGAGATGACAGGTGGTGTCCTGGGAGCATCACTGAGCTCATGTAGAGTCTGAGGTGCTATTGGATTTACTGTAGTTCAGGCAAGTGTGGGAGTCAGTCAATGGTATCAATTCCTTTATCCTGTAGGAACTGCCTGCATACTCTTGCAGTGTGAGGCTGGGCATTGTTGTGCACCAGGAGGAACCCAGGACCCACTGCCCAGCATAGAGTCGGACAATGCCTCCAAGGATTTCATCCCAATAGCCAATGGCCGTCAAAGTGCCGTTGCCTAGTCTGTAGAGGTCTGTATGTCCCTCCATGGATTTGCCTCCCCAGACCATCACTGAAAAACCCTGACCCATTGTGGTCAGATTTCTGAAGCTGGAGGACAATCTTGCTGTTCTGGATCAAGCCAAAAAAATTAAAGCTTGAAAGGCTCAGGCATCTTTATAAATGAAGATTTCCCTCTGATCTGTCAGAGAAGAAAAAAGATACTCACAACAATAAAGGCAGCTCGAGAGAGGCGATTCTTGAGATATGAGAATTGTTTATGCATCTACTATTCAGAACCCTTCATAACAAGGGAATGTCTATGTTTAGAATTTAGCCCATTAGTCTTTTTATTCTGTTATTTATACAGTATTTTGATTATTTACCCACATAACTACTATGCATTATTCTTTACATTCACAATAGACTACAACAAATCTGAGTAAGTCAGACCTTTAATCCCTTTGATCCATTTACAGTTGACTCTGATGTAGATCTAAAATTATTTTCATTATTTGATGCCTCTAACATTGGTAATTTTATATTGAATCCCAGATTAATTACTTGTATCTCCATGCCAAATAAATTCTCTACTTTTCATTTGATTGTAAGAATTATTTTCAGTAAATATAACAAATTCATTCATTTAATTTTATTTAATAATCTGGCGTTTGTGTCTAGAGAAATTCCCCTTTTCCCTCCAATTCATAAATCTACAGGAGTTAATAAATATTCAACAACTTTGATAACATCTAAACATATTCTAAACATAAACTCATCCTTATACTTACTCACTGTATAGATACGTTTTTATATGTATAGATACGTTTTTATATGTATAGATACGTTTTTATATGTATAGATACGTTTTTATATGTATAGATACGTTTTT
>JBBIGC010000041.1:14691179-14701347 GCA_037576955.1 Lepidarchus adonis
AAATGGGCTACAGGTGCCGCATTCCCCAGGTTAAGCCACTTTTGAACCAGAAACAGCGGCAGAAGCGCCTGACCTGGAACTTTATCACAATATGCTAATTTTTTGAGAAGGACCTGTATATATATATATAACATCTTATTTTGCATGCAAGTTTACGCTGATATTTTTTTTACCCTCTAGTGTTTAACTGCTGTCTGTGGCATCCCCTATGTTAAGGAACAACACTGTATATATTTCCATATCTCACAAAAATGCATACGCCTCTCACATTTTTGTCAATATTTTATTATATCATGGGACAACACTGAAGATATGACACTTTCATACAATGTAAAGTAGTCAGTGCACAGCTTGTATAATTTGGTGTTCGCTCAAAATGACTCACATAGCCAAGTCTAAACTGCTGGTAACAAAAGTGAGTACGCTGCTAAATGAAAATGTCTAAATTGTGCCCAATTAGCCATTTTCCCTCCCCAGTGTCATGTGACTCATTAGTGTGAAGGGAAAGAAGGTGTGTTAAATATGGTGTTATAGCTCTCACACTCTCTCATACAGGGGTGGCAGGTCAGCCTGTCAGTGCTCAGACCATAAGCTGCACACTGCATCAAATCATTCTGCATGGCTGTCATCTCAGAAAGAAGTCTCTTCTAAAGATGATGCACAAGATGGAACAGTTTGCTAAAGAAAAACAGACTAAGGACATGGATTATTGGAACAATGTCCTGTTGTCTGATGAGACCAAGATAAACTTATTTGGTTCAGATGATGTCAAGGGTATGTGGCAGCAACCAGGGGAAAAGTACAAAGACCGATGTGTATTGCCTACAGTCAAGCATGGTGGTGGGAGTGTCATGGTCTGGGGCTGCATGAGTGCTGCCGGGATTAGGGAGCTACAGTTGAGGGAACCATGAATGCCAACATGTACTGTGACATACTGAGCCGTGACTGTGACATTTGGTGCTTTTAGTTCTTTAGCAAGAACAATAACTAGACTCAGCCTAGTTATTCAGGAGCGGTATGAAGATATTAAGTTACCTGTATTAATTTAGCAAGTAGTTACAGGTTCCTGCCATGTCTCCTATCAAGGTTCTTCAACGAACAAAATTGTGTTAAGGTTTTCGTGAGGCAACTAACATTTACGACAAATATACACTTAAAATCAACACACTTAATATATTTGAGTGGATCATTTCCACATTAATAAAATAACACACAATTTTGTCTTTCACTTTACTTACCTTTATAGCAACTGTTTTCAGGGTTCTACTGAAGAACATGCTACTCCTGCACAAATACTTACCCAAGAACATGCTGTTCAGTGCTCTGAAACACAGCTCATTCTTAAAATGGAGAGGTGGGCTCATTTTTGTGGTTTCCTCATGCTGTCATCTGGTTTCCTGAGAGTGGCATGGATCCGACCCCAAAACAGGGCTGAGCTATATAAGAGCGCACACACATACACACTCTGCATGCTTTCAGCAGTCCACACAGCAGAAGAACCCTCTTAACCTGACAAGAAGACTCTGACTTGGGTAAGATCGAGCTTCTCTGAGTTCACTGTTCTTTTGCTTGTGTTATTTTACGCATTATTACACACGTCAGTCTTATCCATGTTACTTTTACTATCCTATGCAGATGATATTAATATATATGAGAAGGATTTTAACATTATTATTGTTGCTATTGATGTTTTTGTATTTGTATTGTTATATTTTGGCACTTTTTTCCTTTTTCCTTTTGTGCTTGGAACATATTTTTCAATAAGAATGGTTATCTCTCATGAATCATATTGCAATTTCCTTCAGCTTGATTTTGAAATCAGCATTAGAATGGTTGCTTCATTATGAAATTATCTGACCTTTCATGAACTCAAAGAATCTCAGTGATTTTCAGATGTGAAAATAAGAATGTTGTCCACTGGTGTGTGGTGCATATGGAATATGTGTAGGTAGCTCTGTGTTTTCTTGCAGAACACAGAAACATTTTTATGCTCCCCAGACACACACTGATGGCTCTTACAGATGTGATACCTGAGAGCAACTAAAATGCAAATCTGAAAGCTGATCTTGCCCTGTCTGAGGTCTTTTCCAAAAAACTCAGACATCACTAAACCTTCTAACCATCAAAAGTCTGAAAGTCTGAACAAAATGTTCATTTTTGACATCATAGAGGATTCCTCTTTAGTGGATGGTTTATTTAAACATCTTTGTAAATGAGATTTAAGAGTAAAGAATGTTTGAAAAGCTTGAAGAACCTTTACATAGTGAGAATTAATTATACCAATAAGTTTTCTCCTCATTGTGTCGAAGTCAAGAAACATTTATTTTTAAGTGTAGTCTCAGACATTTGAAGGTTAGCAGGAACAATGTTTAGGCTTTGACTAAAACAGTAGCTATTTTTCTTCTGTGGGGTTCACAAATGGTTTTGGCTTCTCTCTGACCTACAGGAGTTCTATTATTAACGTGAAAAGTGCCAAGGGTCATTACTAGAGGTCAAAGGTCTTTAGTACCGAGCCAGGATGGGCGACACATTAGTTTGGGTCTTTCTACTCCTCCTCTGTGGAATTACTGGCACCTTCACTCAAGGTTTGTTTCTTTTTCCCTTTCTTCTGCTTTTGGAAAGAACCTCTTTCAGTGGAGTTCTCTAGGGTTGGGTTCTCACTAAAAAGCCAAAATTCAATCTGTGTTGTCTGACATGATTCAAGACATGAGCCTAAATTTTTTCTACTGAATATAGAGATAAATCTCTGACTTTAGAAAGGTTTAACTCTTTTTAACTCATTATGAAAGCTCAAATTTTAGAGCAATTTTAATCAATTTGATCAAAACGCCAGTGGCAAACCCTGCTATTTATATGGCTTTGTAACACAGGTTAGGCTGCCACTCCAATTTGGTCTGTGTCTTATCTAGAACCTCTAGAACGTCCAGCATGTTGTTTCTTTCTCACAAAAGTGGACACATTCACTGGAAATCAGAATGTGATATGCTAATTTCCATTGATTTACAAATTTAACCCTAATATGAGTAAAAGCAATACATTTTTAGTATATATTTATATATTTAGTTTATATATATATATATATATATAATTTTCATAGTTTGTTTCACACACAGAAACATGTTTTCACACTACTTGTGTGAATTTGAAGTTTACAAAAACAATTTGATTAATCACATGTAAAAATAATAATAATAATAATAATATGTAAAATTGGAAAACATTTTTTTTATGAGGGAACTTTTACATAGTAAATAAGCAACAGAAACGTTTCATATGCTTACACTTGTGATCAGTTTATTTGGAACAAAAAAGGTTATTGTTATTTGACCAAAAGAGCAATCTTCTATAAATTTTTACACACTTACTGAATTAGCAACATGTTTTTAAGGACTTCAGGTCAGAACTACAGACTGGGAATTCAGTCTATATTGTAAAGCATTAGTGTTTGGCAGACTTATAGCGGTTTAATGGAAGAGTATCTGTCCTGAAACCGGAAGCCATAATAGGATATTAACAGCTGCGTCGTGGTGAAATGACCCCATGAAATTGAACCCATCCCTGTTAAGTAAAGGCAATGGTGGACAAATAACCTCATTGTTGTACCGACATCCAGAGGCTGATTGGAAGTTATGTCTGCAAGCCAGAGGCTACGGACCCACCTGCCATCAATTGGCCACACTTCAGTGTGTGCCAGACCCAGTAGCATGGGTACCTTTGATGGGCTTGAGCATGTGGATTAGTCCCGAAAGTTAGGGGATGCATGAATAATTTGAGAAATGGTCCAGTTGAGGTGTAGTATAACAATCTGGATTACCATATACTGCAAAATAAATGTAAAAATAATATCATGTCATGGGTGAGAAAGTACCTCATGAAGGTCCTGATTACATTTATGCAATTTTTTTAGGTTTTAAGTAATGAGCCGGAAACATGCTGTTGGTACATAACATTTCCCACATCACAGCACAAGCTTATTTTGGCCTAAACATAAGTGTTATTGCTTTATAATCAGAGTTTCATGGTCATTGTTTGCTGGAAAGTTACAGTATGTTTGGTGCTAAATTACATGTACATTACATGCCTTGAAAAAATTAAGTATATTTTCATTAAAGACAATTCTAAGATTTGCTGAGACTCAATAAAATTGTACAAAAAAGTAAATTTCTTGATTGTTTCTCTAAAAAATGAATTCCTCCACAGGACCACAGAGAGCAGGCAATGGAACAGCTGTAGCGCACAATCCAGATGTGTTTTATGATGAAGGTGAACTTGTATTCACGTAAAACTGCTCATTATCAAAACAACATTCACTCACATACTCGCATAGACAGCTGAGTTAAATGTCCATGACAATTCCACGCTTATTGTTAGACACAATTGTGATGTTATCTAATACTCAGAGAAACGGCAAAAAATACATCAAAAAACAATAGCTAAGTGCACAAAAATGACATCTTTAGACAAAGCCCTTATTCAACTGACTGACATTTTTGCCTTTCAGATAACTACGCATGGACGACGTGGTTTAACGTTGATCACCCTGGAGGGAGGGGGGACTACGAGCAGCTGGATGCTATTCGATTCTACTACCGAGCCCGTGTGTGCGAGTCTCCACAGGCTTTGGATGCTCGCACTACAAACTGGATCCCAGCACACAGAACTGGGGAGAGGGTGCACACTGACCCCACCTTGGGCTTCTGGTGTATTAATGCTGAGCAGCCTGCAGGAAGGAATTGCTCCAATTACGCTGTACGGTTCCTGTGTCCAAGAGGTTTGTCTATGAGATGCTGTTGGTGTATAGCAATGTTTTACCAGTGTTACAGATCGATAACATGGTATGTCTTAGTTTTTGGTTCACATGTACATCAATTGCCACAATATCTTATCTGTCCATTACCTACACCCTGTACTAGGTTCCTCCCAGGCCAAAGCTTTGCTTTGATGAATGATTGGAAATTAAGAAAGAATTTAGGCACTGAACTCTGCATAACTGAGGCCAATGAAGAACCCAATTTGAAACCCTTTATCTACAGAAATAATTTTCATTCATATTTAAAATGAGGCTTTTGTCAAAGGTCTAAAATGTAATTAACCTTTTGGTCTTTCTGTTCAGAGAAGAAGCCAGAAATTCATGTCGTATGGGGTCCATGGTCAGACTGGAGCCCCTGTCCAGCCAAGTGTGGTCAGGTAGCAGTACAGTTACGCTCCAGAACCTGCAAGACTCAATCCAGACTGTGCTCTGGTCCAACCATAGAGAGCAAGAAGTGCAAAGGACCCCCATGCCCAGGTATTGTACTTGTTGACCCCTTTCAAACACAATTGTTAATTGGTCAGGCTATTCAACAGCAGGGTCTGTTCAGTATCCTGCTATTGCCTCCTGGATTGTCGGCAACGAAACTGTAAAAAAACAGCCGTGAATTTTTTAAAGCCTAATAAAACACAGCATGATGTTAAAGGTGTAACATGAGAAACGCTGTAACCGCTTTCTGCACTGTTTCTGCAGGTTGTGATCTGCAGTGTGTCATGGGCAGGGTGAACGCAGAGTGCAATGGCTGCATGTGTCAGGAACACAACGTTCTCGGATCAGTTCGCAGGGCTGGAAGCCTCCCAGCTCCTGGGGCAACCATCCTCCTCTCTGACACAAGCCCAAAACTTCTAACATTAACTGACCATAACGGGCATTTCCGTGTGCCAGGACTCTGTCCCGATGGCAATACCACCTTGATCATCAAGATGCAGAACCACATTTCACAAAGGGTCGTTGTGCCACTGAGCTCTGAGCAAACCACCGTTCTTCATGTTAAGTTGGAACGATCAAGTAATAACCCGAATAATTTATTAATTTAGATAACTATGAAACTTTTGTTTTTACAATGTGTTAATCTATAAAAAGCATACGGGTGTAAAGAAATATCTACTGTAATAACTAATGTTTCACTGACAGAGAATTTCCCAATTGATCTCTCCCAGAAAAACTGTATGTGCAAAAGAACCCAGAATCCAAAGCCAGGAGAGAGGGTCAAACTGCTGCCTTTTGCTGCAAAATTTCTGGCTCATCTGAACCTGAGCAATATCAGTGGTAAGCCCATAAGCGTCGAAAATTCAGTCAAATGCCACAATCAAGCAACCATAGATAAATGTGTATAATCTGATACTAGTATTTACCATTTGCCTTCAGACATTTGCCTTTAGCACATTAAAAAAAGATTTTCTGGTCTTGAAAGAAACTTCTCATCTTTACCTTTTAGAAATGGTGGACACATCTCGCTTTATCACAACATGCATAGATATGAATCAACAAACTCTTATAGAAACAACATCCTGATTAAATGCCTATTAATGCAGGTTTCATAACGGAAGTCTGGTTGATGGCAGCAGATATCAGTATGATGACACTCTGGTTTTGAGGAACCTACGAATGGACCAGGCTGGAGAATATTACTGTAGAGCCAGTAATGAGAATGGAGCGGTTAAATCAAAGCCAGCCACTCTCACCGTCCTAGGTGAGTCTTTATTTATAAGTTTATTTATAATTTTCAGTATTTATACTGTACACTGTAAGGTCAAACAAAGATGGACACCTGCCCATCATATCTACAGCTTGTTAAATATTTTGTTCCAAAATTGTGGAAAATAATATAGATTTTGCAGCTAGAACATTGGGATTGTTTTATAAGTGAGTTTGCATGGTGTATTGCTTTGAGGTTGAGCTGTTGTTGCTCCTCTCACAAACGTAGCACTTGCAGTTGACTGGGGGCAAATCGAGACTGGATCACCTGGGGCAAGAGTAGCATCCTGGGACTGTTCCATTTAATCATCAATATTCAGTTTGAGCCATTCTACTGCCAAACTCTGTGATTGGGGGTGGGGTGTCCACATATTTTAGGCCATATAGTTTACAGTATATACTGAAATATACCTAATGTACAATTTCTTTAGTATTTCCTGTTTCCTGAACCTGGAAGTCGCTTTGGACAAAAGCGTCAGCCAAATGAATAAATGTAAATGTAAATTTCCCTTTTTTCCTCCCCAATCACCTGCTTCTGTCTAAAGGTCAAGATGAACCGTCATGCAACCCGAAGCCTGAATCTCACTTGATCCGCCTGCCTCATGACTGCTTCCAAAACCATACCAATTCAATCTATTACGATGTAGGAAGATGCCCTGTAGCAACATGCACTGGAAAGCTAGACAATGGTATTCGATGCAAAGATTCAAAATCCTTCTGCTGTGGAGTATCCAAAATGGAAGAGAGACAGATAACATGTCAAGGTTACCAGTTACCCACAATGGTGATCACCCAATGTGACTGTAAAAAATGTGTTGATACCAAAGCTATAGTTCGTGGACGTGCTATTGCAGCAGATACTGGAGAACCTTTGAGATTTGGACACATCTACATGGACGGTGCGAGGGTTAGTCGAACAGGGTATAAGGGCACGTTCTCCATCCAAGTACCAATAGACACTGAAAGGCTAGTTCTTACTTTTGTAGACAACATGCAAAAGTTTGTGAACACCACCAAGGTACTTTTGTTCAGTTCCAAAGGTACAACCTTGTACCATGAGGTCAAACTGCTGAGGAAGAAGCCTCCTGTTACCATCCGCTCAACAGACACCAACAAACTAGAGCTTGGAGAAGTAGTGGGAGAGGAACCCATGGCTGAGATTGAAATTCCACCCAATGCTTTCTACAGAGAGAATGGAGAGGTGTTTGTAGGGAACGTGCAGGCCAGTGTTACCTTCCTGGACCCAAGAGACATATCCTCAGCAGCAGCAGCTCAAAGTGATCTCAACTTTGTTGGTGCTGAAGGTGACACTTTGCCCTTGAGAACCTATGGTATGTTCTCGGTCGACTTCAGGGATAAAGAGAGCAGTGAATCGCTAAACGCTGGGGAAGTTAAAGTTCGTCTTGATGCAGCCCAAGTAAAGATGTCAGAACACTTGAAGACAATGAAGCTCTGGTCCCTCAACCCTGAAACTGGTCTTTGGGAGGAAGAGGGACAATTCCAGCTGGAGAAGAAACAACGAGGTAAACGAGAGGAGAGAACCTTTCTAATTGGCAACATGGAAATCAGAGAAAGAAGGCTGTTTAACTTGGACGTGCCAGAAAATAGGAGATGTTACGTTAAAGCCCGTGCCTTTCGCAGTGAACGCTACATGCCAAGTGAGCAGGTTGAGGGTGTTGTAATGACCTTGATCAATATGGAACCTACACCTGGCTACTCGAGCAATCCTCGTGCATGGGGAAGGTTTGACAGTGTAATCACGGGACCCAATGGTGCATGTTTACCGGCCTTCTGTGATGAACAGAAAGCAGATGCATATACTGCTTACGTCATGGCCAACCTTGGAGGCGAAGAATTGGAGGCAGTTGCTTCTGCACCAAAACTAAATCCCAACAGCATTGGCGTTCCTCAGCCACACCTGAGCAAACTGAATTATAGACGGACAGACCATGACGACACCAGAATCAAGAAAACAGCATTCAGCATAAATGTTGCAAAGCCCAGTCCAAACACAGCTGAGGAAGCAAATGGCCCAATTTATCCATTTGAGAAGCTGAAGGAATGTGAGGAAGCTCCATTCAGTGCACCTCACTTCCGCTTTTCAAGAGTTGAGGGAGATCGCTACGACTACAACACGGTTCCTTTCAATGAGGATGATCCTATGAGTTGGACGGAAGACTACCTCAGCTGGTGGCCAAAACCAATGGAATACAGAGCTTGCTATATTAAAGTTAAAATCAACAGTCCTCATGAAATTAACGTTCGTTCTCGCAATATGGGAGGCACACATCCGAGGACTGTGGGCCAGTTGTATGGCATTCGTGACATCCGTAGCACACGGGACATGGACCAATCGGCTGTATCAGCAGTCTGTTTAGAATTCAAGTGCAGTGGTATGCTCTACGACCAGGACAGAGTGGATCGTACCCTTGTGAAGGTAATCCCTCAGGGAAGCTGCAAGCGGGACAGTGTTAATGGTATGCTACAGGAATATTTGGTCAACCATCTTCCACTCGCTGTGAACAATGACACCAATGAATTCACCATGCTTGCACCATTGGATCCTCTTGGCCATAACTATGGCATCTACACGGTCACCGACCAAGATCCTCGCACAGCTAAGGAGATGGCACTTGGACGCTGTTTTGATGGGACATCGGATGGCACCTCAAGAGTTATGAAGAGCAATGAAGGTGTGGCACTGACCTTCACCTGTGGTGACAAAGAAGTCACCAGGCAGAGCGTGTTTCAACAACTATCGACCTCACCTGGACGAGTCATCGCAGGAAGTTCCCGACCAGGGCGAGGCAACAGAAGACAGAGAGGAGAGTCTTCAGCAGCACTACGCAACAGCCGGAGAAGGAGCACTCGCAATCCAAACAAACGCTCCCAAACTACAGGCTGATGGTCAAAGCAACCTGAAGGCCTACGCCACGTCAACTGATGGGCCATCTTCTCTGAACCACCCGAAATGCAGATCAAGTATGTTTTTGAAAACTGCTGCAAATGTCTTTAAAACTAGGTGGTGTACTGTGAAACTGGGTGATGGGTTAGAATGTATCATAGTAACATTGAACCCAAAGACAGAAAAAACGTTTCTTTTTTTTGCTAACCAGAAATCCAGATTTAGGTTATATCTCTCTAGCACGCCACAACAGTTGACATCTCCAACCACACAAACATCATGAATGAAAGTGCTTCCAATCATAGCAACAAGAGCAAAATGTTCAGGAACGCTATTAATATTGTAAATATTATCTTTTTTACCCAGAAGCTGGTCTTTTTCCCCAGAACACCTATTTAAATTACCTTAACTGTTCTTTTAATCATAATCTTTTTGCTCACTTGTACTGTGATACATACTACTTGAAACTGTAAATAATCAAGTATTTATTTCATAGATACATTAGTTCAATCACCCAGAAGCCACAATTTACAAGGGTCAAATGTAATTTACTCACCAACTTAAAATAGAATTACAAAACACACTAATAAAACTCTTTTTGACCAATGATTTTATTAAATTACATCCTTAAAAACACTGCTGGAGTCTTGTCATTTATCTATCACTATTTCTTTATATTTCTAAAGATTTGCTTTACTAATATATATATATATATATATATATATATATATATATATATATATAGTAAAGCAAAT
>JBBIGC010000041.1:14711925-14738231 GCA_037576955.1 Lepidarchus adonis
ACACACACACACACACAGACACACACACACACACACACACACACACGCACGCACGCGCACACACACACGCACACACACACATACACACACACATACACACACAAACACACACACACACAATCTTATATCTGCTGTTTAAATTAAAAAATACAAACAACTAATGTAAATAGAACCTATGGAACCAGATATTTTAAATTCTAGTAAGAGTCATAGTTATAAAATACACTTAGATCTGCAATAAACATGGCACGTGCTGTTTGCAGTTGTCATTGTCACTGACATTGTCACGATGATCAACTTTAATTAGAAATTGATCAAACGAACAAAATCCTGAATTACACACAACTATAACTCACGGTCAGTGTGTGTAAAAGGCCCCATAGATGAGTGATTTTTTAGTCAAATGAGTAAAAACCGTCCCCAAGAACTGTCTGGCTATGTTAGTGCTGAGGCATCCAGGCAGATGGAACTAAATCCAAAGAGTACTTTTACTTTCTGGACCTTAACTTCCCACTTCATGCTTGTATGGTTTCACACTCCTCCACTGGCTGGGTACACTGGGAAGGCCAGTGTGTGGGAAACCGCACACCTGAGCTTGACAGCTGTTGCTGATCTTCAGTAATGAGGGTTACTTATATTATAATGCTCCCAGTCTTTATATACACAATTCATCTGAAACAATATGCCTATAGTACAGTTATAAACTCCAGACACATGGAGGGAGTGTTACTCACCCACAGTTTAGTAGAAATGACGTCGAGCTGTGGAGGGGTCAGGTGGGGTTTGTATTGGCTGAAGTTGGACAGGGCAGTCAGCAGAGCATCAGAGGGCAAACCCCACAGATCCTCCACCCTCACCCCACTCGCCAGAAACCTCAGCTTAGACACAGCTCCAGAATCAGGGGCTGACAGCTGACAGAACACACACACAGTATGAAACCAAAAGGCTACTGGTGACAGTGACCGCAGGGTGAACAGCAGTTTGGCAGTTTGGGTTGGACTGCTGCATATACTTAGGAATGACGTAATAATAATATAATAATAATAATATAATAATAATAATAATTTCTCCACAACACAGTAACAAACTTCACAGAAACAACCTTGCACATCTTAAGAAATAGGTCTGGAGTAAGAATACATTAAAAATATATCAATAGTATGTAAAAATAGTATGTAATAATGTAAGAATACATTAAAAACTCTCGCACCAAAGACATGGATTGTCAGTAAAAATGCATTGTCCTCGGCTCCACCATCAACCGTTCAGATGTTACGCAGCAGCTTCTCTCAGTTCACGTTGGAAGGACAGCCACTCAAAGTGAACCATGGACAAGCTTTTATAGCCTCCTGGAAAAAGCACATGACTTATGCTCATGCAGTAGCACAACAAAATTTGTGCTCTGCATTTAACCCATCACACGTGCACACGTGGAGCAGCTATCAACAGCGCCTGGGGAGCAGTGAAGTGGGGACGGTGCTCAAGGGTTCCTCAGTGGTGCCCAGGCTGGGACTTGAACCTGCGACCTTCTGATCTCAGGGGCAAAGTTCTAACCACTAGGCCACATTAGCAAGCAGATAACAGGGACATGCGTAAGGGACTTTGTAGCCTAAACAATCTATTTGTTAACATCACAAGGCCAGAGGCAAGTCTGGTGTTTGTTGTTGGGGTGTAACAGCCCAAATGTGGATAGAACCAGATGGGTTCTTTGGGAGATGACTTCATTTTGCTGACGCATGCGTGACGTGTCGTTACTAGTCAAAGCAGAGGTGTTTTCTCTATAAAAGCCCAGGCCAGTTGGGAGGACTCTGTGAGTCTGTCTGGTAATGACACTCGGTCATGCTGGCTCTCACCCAACGCTGTGGACTCTTCGGGGAAAAACTTCAGTTTCATATGATGGATTGTTCAAGCTTAAATATACCTGCTGAAGAAACTGTGAGTAAAAGATTCTTTTATTTTGAATATCTCTTCTGACTCATTCTTTGTGTGGAAAATCATTACTTAGATAATAGACCTCACGCAACTTTAAAAGTCCTTCCCGCTGCGAGGAAAAGGGGTTTTTATTGCCTAATCCCTTAAGCCTGTGAAATAATACATATGGATCAGAATGCTTCAGAGAAGAAACTGTATAGGAATATATATGGATCATAAAGACATAGTCCTAAAAACTGTTGACACTACTCACACATTGCCATTAACCATGTTGCTTCATTACAGCACTAATGACAGTGTCCTTGTTTTTTTCCTACTTTATAGGAATGGGCATTCATATTTATACAGTCAAAAATGTTTTTCACAAGCATGGATCTAGCTGGGTAATCATTAGGAATGTGTGACTCCTTTAAAGGTAAGGAAAGTTGGGAGAAAAAATATTAATCAAGGAATGTGTGGAGTAAAAGCAGCTAACAGTTGAAATTGGAATCTGGTTTAAACCAAAAACATATCTAGGAAATTAAATCCAACTCCAAACCTGGCATAAGTAGCTGGGTCCTGTGAGTTTGAACAAATATTAAAAAAATGATGGTGAGATAAACTGAGAGTACTCTTCATCATGGAGAACAGTAAAAGCCAGTGGTGAATACTTTGGACACAAATGGTTTTAATTAAAACGAAACAGAACTCAGACATTGAATATCTCAACCATAATTCCACTCTCTATACTGCACTCCCCTATTTCTCACATCTGGCTGACATATGGATTTCATTCACTTTCTCAGAGCTTCTTAACAAAAATGAACTTACTTGCAAGCTTGAGGAAACCTTGTCTATGATAACGGCAGCCTGCAAAACAAAGAGATGAAAAACAACGGTTTCTTATTAAATCCCATTGTCTGAGTTTATGACAACATTCACTGAAGCTCCTCCCTTATACAGTATAAGTGAATTGCTAGATAGATTGTTGCTTTTTTTCTCTAAAGTAAGAAGCCAGCTGAAACATTCAGGGCTCAGTGCTTCTCTTGTGTCTCTATGCTGCCTACCTTCTGGCTGAAGAGCCACATGTTCACCTTGCAAGCCAGACTCATACCTGGTCATGCAATTGTAATCGCAGGTTTCAGGGGAGCACTCCCTCCCTTCCCCTCCAGTGTGTGTGTATCAGTTGCCCATAGGCCAGTCTCCCACCTGTTCACATTCAACTGCCCCCACCTCACCTCTGACCTTTTTGGAAAGTTCCAAATGCGTACAAGACTTTAACTGAAGACGGATTGTGATTATTCACATTATCAATCGCGAGTAATAAATTTGTTCTCTCATTCTTAAAACAGCAAACAGACACCAGGAGCAGTGGCCTGCCCAGCGGTGCCTTTGGGGCAGTTTCCCAAGGGCACTTCAGCTCTGGATGTGGGAGGGAAGCACTGTACACACACTCACCGCACCCACATTTTTCCTGTCAATTTTGGGGACAGAAACTTTTCTTTAACAACTAGGCTACAACTTCCCCAAATAAATGTAGCTTCTGTGCTGTGATGCATGTTTGTTGCATGAGACAACGCATTGTTGCGGTTGATATTTGGCAGGTGACCTGCGTACCTGTGCAGGGGTGAACGGCACAGAGGCCAGGACACTGAGGACAGACAGGAGCTGGTTTTCGCTGAGCTGCAGCAGGAAGTCCAAACCCATCAGGGGTAGGAACTGGGCAAGCTGGGAGATGTTCTGAGAACTGAGAGAGCTGGGGGACTGCAGATCAAACGAGGTCAAAAACAGACTGGTAATCTGTAGAGGGACACAGTACAGAAAAAATATAGATGCAAAAGAGCAGAGAGATTACATTGAATCGCTATAATTGTAATAACATTGTAATGAATCTGCTGCTACGCTATGTGTCCAAAGGTATTGAGACAGTAACTTTTAAATGTATATCCATTACCTCACCCAGCACTGGGGTATAGAGCAGTGGAAATGCATTATCTGCACACTGTCTGGTACCTCTACTGCCCCAACATCAGCACCTGGCATCATTAATGCATTTGTGCTTAAATACAGTTAAATCTTCACAGAAATATTCCAAATAGGTGTAAAGCCTTCCCACTTCCAGCACTGTCAGAGGAAGGGTGTTGTACAGGTCCAGTTTTGTTCATCAAGATGCAAACAATATGAAAATAATATAAGATATAACAATGAGAAATACTATTTTCATCAGAACTGAAGTGTATCACAATTGAACAGATGAAATTAGATTCCCCCACATACTAGTCTACTGCAAACATAAATAACATATTCACTTAGGGTCCAAAAAGGTACATTTACTAAGCAATGGGGCCTGTTATAGATTTATTGATACAGTGAGGGATCTGTTATTATTTTTTGTATTTTTCTTAGACGTGTACCCTATGTATATATGTATATTGTTTTTGTGTATGTTTCCATATATGAGTATGTATGTACATTATTTATTATTATCATTATTATTTATTATGTATTTATTTATTTATCTTGTGAATGTTCTCTCTATGTGTGCTTTATATGTATATTACTCTAGAATTCATTGGGTGCTTGTTAATTTTATAGGTAAAACTTTAACGTAAAGAACTAGAAAAAGGCCTTTTATATAAAAAGATATTGCAAATTCGTTTAAAACTAAGAAAAAATTAAATCCAATAATATAAAATAGCCACCCTTATGATTTGATTTTACCCCAGTGATACCTTATGAGAATTATTTCATATGTTTAATTCGGGAAGAAACACTTGATGAGAAGGTGTCTATAAACTTTTGGACACACAGTGTATCTTCTGGCTGAAAATTATTTTAAAAACTTTTTCAAAGGTACCTCACCATGGCGCTAGAAACACTGATGCCCCGTGTTACACACGTTCTGATGTTGTCCTGGATCACTGGAAACACATCTGTGCTCTTATACACTAGCAGGTCGTCCAGATTAGCCTGACATATTAGAATACCTAACCTGAAAGTGAGCACAAAGACATGATGTATTACTGCTTTGCTACAAAAACACTAAAATAATAGATATAATGAAAAAATCTATTAGCTGCTAGTAAGGCACAGTTTGTTAGCTTGAACCATGTTGACTTTCATTCATTATTAACCATATAAACCTTTGAATGTTCTTTTGTTAAAATTGTATAAAATAACATTTATTTTGTTTTATAACAAAGGTTTCGTTACACTATTATATACAAACACACACACACATATATATATATCACTTTCTTAACAAGCCTCAAAGTATTTTTTTAAGCTTTTTTGAGGTCCTCAACTGAAGGGTTCATACTTTTTTTCACGAGCACTATGAGTTGTTAATGGTTCTCAATAAAATGTTCTCAATAAAGACATGAAAGATCAGAATTGTGTTATTATTGTAGGCACAATACCCTTGATTACATGATCACATCTGATGACAAATGAATGCAGAAAACTAAGAAATTCCAATACGTTCACATATTTTTTTAATAACTGTATACAGAGGGTAAAAAAGTATTTTCTAAGCAAATATATTTCTAAAGGTGCTATTGACATGAAATTCTCACCAGATATTGGTAACAACCCATACAATCAAAACTTGCAAGGAAATCAAACCATAGATGTCCATACATTAAGTTATGTGTAATGAAATGGAATGACACAGTGAAAAAGTATTGAAGACACTTAAATGTAGTATCCGCTCTATATATACAGTATCTAAAGAACTAAGTATCTAAAGACTAAGAACATCACATTTTTCATTTGAATTGCTCCATCAAAAGGATTTGCTTGTATTGGCATTGTGTGCTAACCTTCTGAACGTGTCTGCTGTGAGGTTCCTGTACCCTCCAATGATTCTCTGAGCTACAAATTGCTCCTTCAGGGGTCCCAGTTCATTCCTCATCAGGACATCTAGACCATCCAAAAGCTTTTAAAGAAACAAGACACATAAAAAACACATTAATCACACTAAATAAGTATAATATGTGCAGAATATTGTGCTGTTTAGAATATATGTGTGTTTTAGTCTTAACACACAATGCGACTGTTGTGAATGTTATTATTCTTCCAGTATTGTGGAGGCTTTTTGAACCCTGACTGAAGATGGAATTTATTGGTGGCTTCTCGATCACAAAAGCACTTCTGGTCAGTGATAAACACTGCATCAAACCCCCCCCACCATTAAAGTTGACAAATCAGCCAGAACAGCTCAAGTGTCACAGTGAGGAGCCCTGGCTGTTACCTGAGCAGGTGAGAGGTTCTGGAAGCTGTGGAATGGCAGATACGCGCTCAGGTTACCATTGTCTCGGATGAAGGACAAGCCGTGGGACGTCATGTTGTCCTTACTCACAGACTGACTGAACCAGCAGCCGAAAGCCTGACGCTGCTCAAGGGACAAGCTGTTAATGATGCTGTTGATTATGTTTAATCTGAGGGCGAGATGAAGAAATGCAGAAAGTGAAAAGCTGTATTTATGGAAAAAACTGATGCATGAACAGACTCAGATACTTTTCATCCTTAACTATTAAAACCTTTATAATGTATGCCTAATGCAGTTCTGTTGCTTTTGTCATTACATTCCTTTTCATGGTAGAACAATGATGGACTGGTGTACACTGCAGGTCCAATTGTTTCCAAAAACTCCTTCTATTTAGTGAATTCAGCAACTTTAAGGTACACCCATTGCTAAAACAGGTTGTGCTCAGGCACCATAAGCAATGTTAAGTGTATGCAATACCAGCATTATATGGGGTGTAAAGTGTTGGCAAGTTCTGGAGCTCCATCCAATACCTTTAAGAGGTGCTGTAGTGGTGTTTCTGATCATTCAACATCAGTTCCTGACCTCACTAATGTGTGTGTGGCTGAATACAATCAGATCCTAGTGTACAACCTTAAAAGAAAAGACTGTTGCTCCAGATAAGGGCAAACAAATTCCCTGTTCATTATTTAATTTCAGAAGAAGCTTTGTTTGGGTGTCAAGGGACTTATATATGGTTCCAAGCGTAAAGCCTAATCTGGAACTATTTTTAAATCTATAATTTCCTTTCAATGAAAATGTCAACATCCTGTGTTTTCCAGGAATTGTCTTAGTGCCTGTGTGAGGAACTAGCCTATAGTGTATTCAGTATATATCAATTAAAAGTAATATGTGTGAGAGCTAACCTGTATGTTTTAGACTCAACTATGATTTAACATGTCCAGTTAAACATTTCACACCATGCCATACATGTTATTTTACACACTTTTCCGGATAGAAATTAAGCAAAGTCCTGGACTAAATGACACGGCTCAATCTGGGTGGAACTGAGTCCCTTGTGTGTTACTTACACATTGGCATTGCTCTGTAATGAAGGCAGAGAGCTGATGTCATCTGGTGTTGCGAAGCTCAGGAGAGGCCTCATTTCAGGGAACAGGCTCTCATCTTGCCTCAGTTGGACTTGGATCAGTACATTCACCATTGTATGCAAATACTCATTAGACAGCTACGAGGGAGAGATATTTTGGAACACACATTTTCAAACATTGATGTAAAGACCTGAAGAACCGGCTTTACATCAAGGACATTTGCTAATATAGACAATATTGTGTGTCAAATAGTCATTTGAAAAAATCTGTCACCAAATGAAAGCCTGGGTATTTTTTTTCTTGAAAATATGGATATTTAATCTCAATTTTAAAAATAATGATGAATTTAAGTTAATTAAAATAATATTTATTAACTATTAAAACTTTCCAAAATCGCGTGTAAAATGTAATTCTACAAAAATGTGATTTCTGAGGAGGATTAAGTTAGGACACCCCCACCTTTATTCTGATGGATCTGTGTCGATGGTCTTCAGGAACAGAGGTGAGGTCACCCAAAACTGATTTTAAAAGATTTTATTTAACACAGAGAGAGAGCTTTTAGAAATAAAAGAGTTGTGAAGGTGAAGTTCTCCTTGAGAGGGGAATCCCCAAAGCTCAGGTTAGTTAGAGCAGAGCAGCACCTTCAGGTCATTGGTATTGGAATCTCTGAGAGCCATGACTAAAATAATGTATAAGGTTTTTATACCCCGGCTAGTAAGGGCTCGTCATCCATAAACCTGTTCCAACCAGCTGTTACCATCATGAGCTTTGGTGCCATGAAGTCCAAGTTTCAGCGGAGATTTAGAAATGTAATCTTTGACTGACGACTGAGTCATCCTTGATGACAACAACTTATGGTTGTATATTCAGAGAGCTTTACGGTAGGAAATGAGCTTGATTTTAGGTGTATGTCAGAGAACTGAGTGTTCTGCTAGAGTCAAGAGGCTTTCTAGGCCTTAGGCTTTGAGGACTGGTAGTGAGGTGTCAACAGGTCAGGATGTGAGAATCCAGGTGACCTGGATTCTACAATTCCCAGTTAAAATGGTTCAAATTGCACACATGTGTAGCGCATCAGGTGCACATGATTAGAACATGGTTACCCACGAAGTTTGCCCTGTTTAAACCTCAGACATTTAGTTTTGTGTGCTCCTGACTGTTGATGTGAGCGTGAACACCATGGTGAGATCTAAAGAGCTGCCTGATGCCTTCAGAAAGAAGACGGTAGCAGCTTATAAGTCTGGTAAGAAAAGAAAAAAAGATAATAATTTTTTAAATAATTTTTAATCAGCTGTTCCACAGTATGGAAAATAGTCTACAAGTAGAGGACTTCCAAAACAACTGCCAAGATGTCCAAGTTCTCCCCCAAAAGCAGACCACAAGTTGCTAAAAGAAGTCTCCAAAACAGCAGATCTGAAAGTGCATGACTCTAACTTTAACTTGCATGGGAGGAGTGCAAGGAGGAAACCTTTGTTCTCTAAAAGAAACATCAAGGCCAGACTGAAGTTTGCCAGTGAGAACGTGGACAAAAACTAGGAATAATATTTTTTGGACAGAAGAGTCTAAAATGTAATTATTTGGACACCAGAACAGAGGATATGTCTGGCATTCCAGGTAAAGAACCTCATAACAGCTGTGAAGCTTGGTGGTGGAAGTGTCATGGTTTGGTGATGTTTTGCTGCAACAGGAGCAGCTCACCATCATAGAACCCACAATAAATTCTACCATGTATGTGTATCAGAAGGTGCTGGAGGAACATGTGAGACCATCTGTAAGAACATTAAAGCTGAAATGAAACTGGACCCTGCAACAGGACAACACAATATTAAATCCACCAAGGACTGAAAACTGGAAATGGAGAATCCTGGAGTGGCCCAGTGACTTGAAACTGTACATGCAAGAAACCCCTCAAACATCTCACAGCTTAAAGAATTATGGGGGAAACTATTTTCCGACAGATGTCAGAGACTGGTAAATGCTACAAGAAGCGTCTGAATTTTTTTCAGCCAAAGCGGGAAAAACTAGCTATTAGGGGGGTAAGGTGTCCTAACTTTTTCCTCAGTTAGAATACACATTTTTGTTTTAATAATTAATACATTTTAATTATTGCCGTTTTTCTGCAATTAAATATATTTTTGTTCCAGATATTAGACTAGAAGAGTAGACATTGATATGTGAACATTTCTGAATATTTAATTGGGTGTCATAATTTTGCATGCCTGTATGTTAGAGTCACTTTAGAACTTAAACAAGCTTTATTTTTGGACTAATTTTAAGTATAACCTTGTTATTTTATTGCAATTTTTAATTTTTTGGTTAAAAACATCTGACCAGGGTTTCAAAAGAACTGCACATATTTGGACAGGGTTTCAAAGATATGCTGTTGCTGATAATATAATCATCATCATCATCATCATCATCATCATCATCATCATCATCATCATCATAATCGTCTTCATCACTGTCTTAAATTTCTCAGCAACACAATCAAATGCAAATGCATCCGTCCTCTTTTAAAAGTTGAGATAAGCAACTCACCTGCAGGTTGCCCAGGTTACGACTGAAGTACTGTAAGATCTGTCTCATGGTGCTGACATCAACTGCACTAAACACTGCTCTCAGTCTGTCCAGAGGAATATGGAAATATTCCTGCGAGAGATTTTAAGAACAAGTACAAAATTTGATGATTAAACAAATACGGTTCATTTTATAACAGAACGGATCATTTAGAAGTGTTGTTTGCAGATAGAGAACTGGGCAGATATCTAACCTTGATCAGGAAAGAGCCATTACTGTTCACATCTCTTCCTGTTTGCATAAGGCTGGTTAGCACTTTCTGTAAGCCAATGACAAACTCGCTTGAATCAAGGTGCAGACATGGATAAATCATCAGCGTATCACATGCTAAGGCACCAACATCAATGTTTAAGCAGATAAGAGAACCACAGTAAACACATGATCTTAGGTTAGAATCACTGTAAACAGATCAAATCAAATGTCACTTTATTAATATTACATGTAGGAACGAAGACGTAAAGGATAAGTGACAGGTTGGACACAGTATACTAGCTAATGACCAAAAGTGTCAGCTGCACATTTCAGGCACTGTTAATCACTAAAATGATCAAAAAACAAACAAAAAATTTAAATAAATTTAAAATTTTTCTAATTTCCAAACAGAGCACAAGACAAATCGTTTTTCACAAGGAATAGGTTATCAAACTGCCCTGCATACAGTGTACCTTGATGAAGTACAGGTGTAAATCAAAAGTATAACAGTAATATTACTCAAAGAAACAAGTATGGTGTAAAAAGACCTACCCCAAAGCACTGCAGCAGCACTTGCTTGTTGTCAAAGTTTGTTTCCCTCTTCAGAAAGGCAGACACAGAATCCAGCACACTTTGTCGAATGTTATCGGTCACCCTCAGAGTTGTCAATGCATTCTCTTCTAGGACTAGCAGTAGAGCCACCCATACAGTGGTCACCTCCCTGACCATAGAAGCCACCTGCGGGTTCACTGTCTGCTGCATACGGGGCAGGAGAACCTCCACTCCACATCGAAACAACACCTGCAACTCCTGGAGCTGATTCATTCCTGCTTGACACGCTGCACTTACATCTACACTGCATGACCAGTTCAAGCCATGGAGAAGCTCTCTCACCAGACAGGGACGGTCATCACTGGTGCTATTGGAGAAACTACTGGTGTTGTTGAACTGGGTGGTAGGGCTAGTGTAAGTGGTACACAGAGTGCTCACCCATAAACTAGAAGGTTCCTGAAGGATATGAGCGAGCAAAGCAGGGTTGATGCAGACAGAGGAGATGAAGTTAGCCTGGTCATAGTCCCAGCAGAGGGCAAGAAGGGCTGCGTCTGGAAGTGTGAGTGCCCAGCTCGTGTACTGGCATTCCTCAGAGGGTACAAAGCCCATGAGACTCCCCTTGTTACCTCCTGAGCCAGACCCTGTAAGGTTAGAGCACTGCTCCAGCAACCAGGTGTTGTCTAAATTTGCCAGAAGGTTCTGCAGAACAGTAATATTTTTGCAAACCCACTTTGTAAAGTTCACAGTGTCAAGATCAGCACAAAGTGCAAGGTTAGTCATGTCTACTATGATAGGTTGACTCCAAGCAGAATACAGACAAACCTGAGGCAACAAGTCTGTTGTATCATTATCAGAACAAACAGGCTTCAGCCACTGATTTTTGGCATCAAGGGTAAGACGTTCAAACAGCGAAGTGTTACAACACACGTTCACATAGAATGCTGCCATGTCAAGCTGCCAGCATAGTCCAACTACTGATGGATCCAGTGGCAAAACCCCCCACGATGCATATTTACACAAACTGGAGACACTAGGAACTGTAGGAGGGGCAGTAGTTGGGGCTGTTGTGGTGGAAAGAGTACTAGAAGCTGTTGGTGAAATGGTTGAAAAAGCAGTGCTGGAGATGGTTGGTGACACTGTTGGGCGATTTATGGAGGCTAGTGTGATGCTAGTGACTGTTAAAGGTAATTTGGTAGAGAGGGTCATGCTGGAAGTGAAAATGGTAGAGGGAGTTATTTTTGAGTATGTCGTTGGAACTGTTAGGGGAGAGGAGGTAGAAGGAGCTCTGCTAGGGACTACTAGTAAACTGCTCAAGGGCGAGGTGCTAGAAAGGCTGGAGCTTGATGGCGAAACTGGGGAAGTCGAGGGTAAGAGAGTCGTAGGTGAAGTCAGTGACGAGACCGTTACAACCTTCGTGGGAGAGATACTAATGGTGGACTTTGTGGGCGAGAAGGTCAAAGGGGTTGTGGGAGAAGGGGAGGTGCTGTAAAACGTGGAGGGTACTGTTGGGAGGATTGAGGAAGAAAGAGTTGTCCTTGAAAGAGCAATACCTGCTGACGCCATTGTAGGGGAGAAGGTTGTGGAGATAGATGATAGAACATTTGGAGGAGAAGAAGCAGTACTAAAGATGGAGTAAGAGCTTTTTAGGGAAGTAGTTGAAGAGATCGGTATGCTGTAGACTAGTGGTGGACCTGTTGGAGGATTAATAATAGAGGTTGTGCAGTACATTTCCAGCCAGCCATTAGCCTCATTAAGCAGCAGTACAGTTAGCAAAGTGCTATTAGCACATACCGTCCTCACAAACTGAATCTCATCATGGTGTATACAAAAGGAAATTTGATCCATGGTTATGGTGTTTATATCACTCCATTCAGAGTATCTGCATGATTCTGCTATGAGGGTGTAGATGTCAACTGGTGGAGGTGTAGGCACGTCATTACAGTTAAGTGTAATCCAACTGTTTTCTGGGTTGGAGAAAACCATCAAGAAAAAGTCAAAATTCTGACACAGGAAGAACTCCATTCTCATTTGATCATTGTTCCAGCAAAGAGCCACAATCGAAGTGTCAAGTGTTTGTGGAATCCATGTGTCATAAATGCAATACGCCTTGATCATGTAATGTTCCGAGGCATTGGCGCAGTATTCCCAAACCCAGGCGTTGTTGGGATTTGCAATAAGGGTCTGCATCACAGGAACGTTATTGCACACACCCTGGAGGAACGCTTTAGGATCGTTGTCGCTACACATTGTGACCAGACCAGGGTCAATGGCTTCTGCTGTGGTCCAGTTGTCATAGTTGCAGAACAGCGTGCTAAGGCTAAGGGTGGACCGCGAGACTCGCCGGCTTGTTTTAGACAACTCAGAAGGACAGGGCTCCAAGACTGGTGAAAGTACAATCTGGACGAACCTGCAAGTGTTTCTCCACAGCTTGATTAGCTCTGAGTGGGAGAGAGTGCTCAAAGCTGTACAGACCCCATATAGAGCTTCAGGAACCTGAGATACATCAGCTAAAATGTTCTTACAGAGTGTTTCATTGAGGTCAGTCACATTCTGTTGATCGCAAGTCAGTTGCATTCTGGGGTCATTTACTGGAGGTGTGCTGGAACGAGCAAGCTGAATAGTCTCGGTGTTCTGGCATTCTGTGTTTGTATAGCTGCATGGAGTATTATCAAGGCCCAAGAACATGTTTAGAAGTGAGTCTCCAAAGGACCAGTTCATATTGTGGTTCATGCCCCTAAATAAACAATAAAAGTATGTTAAAATCACATCCACAATACCATATCAGGCACACAATATCATTATCTCACAAAATACATGATACTCTTATCTACACTCTGCTAGATTTGGCATTCAACACATTGTTTGAATATTTCATATTTTATAAAATATTCCAAAAATTATATAATGTGTTTAATGTGTTTATATAATAATTAATGCTAGAGAAACACCATCTGCCGTAAACTTATCTCTTGTGTGTGCTAACATACTTGGTCGATTCTGATTCAGATTTAATGAATGAGTCAGAACACAATGTCTAATCCTTTTAGTCTCAAGCCTGTACTGTCTTTTATAGCACAAGAAATTACTCAATAAATGTGGCGTACACTATACAGACAAAAGTATTAGGGCACACTTCTTACTCAATGAATTTAGATGTTTAAGCCACACCCATGCCACATGCGTAATCAAGCACCTGGCCTTGCAGTCAAGAGTTTACAAACATTTGTGAAAGAATATGTAAAGTAACAAAGTAGGGTTGATGAGTCCCCATACTGCACCGGGACCTTCATGGAATGAGTTTCTATGGCCAAGCAGTTGAATTCAAGCCTTGCATCACCAAGAACAATTCCAAGCTATGGATGGAGTCTTGTAAAGGACCCAGGAACATGTATTCTGTAATGAGACGCATTACGTTTCTCTATCTGGCAGTCTGATTGATGAGTCTGGGTTTGGCAGATGCCAGGAGAACATTACTTGTCTTAGTGTAAAGTTTGGTGGAGGAGGAATAATGGTGTAGGGTTGCTTTTTAAGGGGTTGGGTTAGACTCAAATAAAGTGCTTTTCCAGATTAATGAACAGAAGTTCTCACAGGCACAGTCCAAAATAGCCACAATACTATATTTTTAAAGAACATCACCTTAAACATGATCTAAAGTCCTTAAAGTAGATGAAGAAAACCTAGTTAAATAAATGAAATAAAAAGTATTATATTTAGTCATTATTTATGAATAGAAACGATCCAATAACATATCTGTGTGTGGCAAAATAAATGAACTGTTGCTTTCAGTATCTGCTGTGACCCCCTTGTGCAGCAATAACTGCAACTAAAGGTTTGTGGTATCCTGTCCTGCACATTGAATTTTAGCCCATTCTTCCATACAGAGCAGCTTTAACTTGGATGTTGCTTAGAAATACTTGTGTGTTTAGTATCACTGTCTTGCTGCATGACCCACTGTCTCTCAAGATTCAGTTTATAGACAGTTCTCTGTAATAGTTCAGAATTCATCGTTCTGTCAAGGATGGCAAGCCAAGCGCAGCAAAACAGGACCAAACCAGAACACTACCACCACCATGTTTCACAGATGGATAAGAATCTTGTGCTGGAATGCAGTGTTTTTCTTTATCCAAGTGTAATGCTCCTTGGTAATTCTAACCTCTTACACTATTATGCACCTTACAGTTGGAGTGATCTTTGATGGATGACCACTTCTGAGTAGAGTAACAACTTCTCCATTTGTATAAAATTTGTCTGACTGTTGACTGGCCCATTGGTCCAAGATTAGTCCAAACTCTTCAGAGGTGCTCTTGTAAACTTTTCCAGTTTTATGGGCATCAACAACTTTTTTTTTGAGCTTTCAAACACCTCCTTAGTTTAATGTATGTTACGCATCCACAAAGCTATATATCTGATCAGGCTTTGATGCATTACTGTTCTTTAAATAAAACAGTGTCTTCCACTCACACCTGATTTTTACCCTAATGATGCACTTACTTTTGCCACATACAAATATGTTATTGGATTTTTTTCAAAAAATACATGACCAGTTATAATATTTTTGTTTCATTCATTTAACTTGGTTTTCCCCTTTTAGGATTTGAGTAAAAATCAGATATTTTAGGCCACATTCATATAAAAATACAGAACGTTTTTAAAGGGTTCACAAACTTTCAAACACCACTGGAGATGTTTATGGACTTAAAATGGGATATCACAAAAGTTCAAGTAAGGTTATCCAAAACTTTGGTCCTTATATAAAACTTTGGTGTATTATCCTAAGCTTCTTGGAATTGTTTTAGGAATGTATGCTTAATTAATTAAGGGCAATTCCACATGTTTTTTCAAAGCGACCTCTGAGAGTTTTAAAATTCTGTAACAAATTGGGCCTGAAATACCACACGACCTGCGATGTCATTTTATTATAGCTGTGTATTTATTCTTGTAGCATAGCAGAGTGTTGCCTGCTTTTAGATTAAAATAACTTTATTGTTTACTAGGGTTAAAAGGAGAAATGTCAGGCTGGTAGAAGCATCACTTGAAACTCATTATTTTAGCATTGGGATCAGATAAAAATGAGGTATTGTGCCTTCTGTAAATCATAGTGCCAAATATATAATGCAGAGAAAAGATAAATGATACACTTATACATGAGTATAAGTTTCACCGGCTGACACTCACCACATCAGAAGCTGCTTTAGATCACCTGTACACCAAAACAGCAGAGAAGAGTACAGCAATTGTTGAAAGGAAGTTAATTAAATAGCATGTGAAGATTCTGACATTTTTTCACCTAATTTTCTAACGATAAGACAAACAGCTCCATCACAGTTACCAGAATCGTTTAAGCAAACTTTATAAAGTGGAACGCTTGAGTGAAAGAATGAATGGCAGACCTTGCTGACATTGCCGAGTCTGGTCCAACGTAGGGATGTCAACTCCAATCTGCAATCCGACTGTTACTAAATCCACAAACGTTTGGAGGAAGTTCACCATAAATTCAGAAAAGAATGAGACGACTGGTGACAGGGTCAAGTCAATGAAACCGTTCCAATAAGATAGAACGTTTTCAGAAAAGTAGACTGGCAGGTTTGATGACAAAGCAGCCATCACGAGCTCCTGAAATGCTTTTATCTGAGCCACGGTGGAGTCCGTACTTATTGAACTGTTGGACATGGATGGACATGTCAGAGATTTAACGGACGACAGGAGGGACAGCGCAGGTCCACTCACCCTAGAGGACAATGTTGCTGTTAAGTCTGCTTGCCATCCACACTGTGTTCTTTCTGCCAACACACAAATGAAAGTTTGTGGAAGGTTCTGGAAGAAGCTTTCCACCAGCACTTGTCCATAAATGGAGTATAAACTGCTGAACACGTTAAAGTAACCGTTAAGACCGGGGTTTGTTGTAGCACGGCTGGAGGCTCCCGCTCTACTGCTTTTCTTTGTGCTTTGAGACGAATGGAGGTCTGAGTGGAGCCCAGTTTTTCTACTCATCTCCTCCTGTTCTCCGTCTTCTGCGTTTTTCAAAGACCGTATTCTCTCTATCAGCATGTTCATGTTCTCCTCCAGTTCACTGGTCCTGGAAACCACTTCATCACGTCGGGTGACGGTGGTGGGAGCTGAGCGAGCGGAGCGATTCGGGACTCTAGGCTCATTGCTAGCAAGATCTGGGAAAAAAAATATTCATAAAAATATAAATAAATAGACAAACAAAAAGCAACAAATGTACATTTAAATGTTTATACAAGTATCACTATATAATGGTTCATTCTTTATTTAGTTTAGTAGTTAAACTCACTAAGTTAGTAGTTTGTTTATTAAAGGCAGTGGTATTATACAGAAATATTAATGTTTGAATTGTTTTTTTTTTTGCATTAAATGTTGTATTTGGTTCCATTTAAGAACCTTTAAAATGGTTCTGTACAGCACCAAAAATAGTTCCACTTCTTGTCAAGGTTAAAGAACCGTTTTTGGTACTAATCACTTAAAAAGGAAATATACAGTACTGTGCAAAAGTCTTAGTCGCCTTAGAGATGTGTATGTAAGAGGTTTTATTTTTTCATTTTATATTCATATTCCATATTACAACATTCATATTTCATTCATATTACAGCCAACACAAATACAGTGAACAGTGCATGTCTGTCAGTGTGTTGGGTTACTATCTCCAGAGTTCTCCTTGTGAGGAGGATTTTTGTAGGAACCATCAAACCCCTGTTTTTTGGGGGCTTGAATGTTTCAGATCCATGTAATTTCTGAAACCACTGAGAAACACCAAACACAACTACTTCTTTTTATTTTTATTTGTATTTCATTTTTTATCGCTGTATTGTGTGTTTGCTTGAAGTTATTCTGATAACTTTGTTTTTTTCTGAAAGAAAGACTTTAGCACAGTACTGAGCAGAAAAGGAGGCTGGAGCTCCTGAGCAGAAAATGAGGGTGGTGCTCCTGCTTACCGAGGATGGAGCAGCACGTTGTCAGAATGAGTAAGAATCCTGTCCGGTGCATTTTCTCAGGCTCGTGTTGAAGTGAAGTTTTGTCATAAACAGGGTTTAGTCGAGCGAGCGCATCAGGTTGTTTAAAATGTAGACATAATGACCGTCTTCCTTCATCAACACCATTCACATACAGAGCTACACCTCCGTGACAGACCTACCTGCAGCGGGACCGCCCCTCCGGACAAGCCCCGCCCACTCCGCGGTACTGCGACAGCAGCGGTGACGAACTGGGTCGAACACTGTTAAACACGTGACACAGTGAGTCACGTGGGTTAAAGCGCAGCGTCGAGGCCCTTAGCAGAACACGGGCCGTTCAAGCCATCAATCAAAAAACAGGTATTTCTTCAGTGGAAGGCTTGAGGACCACGAACAGAGACAGTAGGACAGTAGGACAGTAGGATGACTTTGAATATTGTAATGTGAACTTTTGTGTGTCAGATTTCACATTGTTTGCTTAAATGCTTCTTGAAATCCTGAGCAGTCTGGTTGGCATTGTTAACTAGTGGTAGTTAGTCCACAAATGAGTCATAATGTGCTAAGATCATGCACCTTCTAAATTGTTTTTACAAAGCGGTTGTCCAGCAATTGCCCAAAAAGTAATCTGTGTCTATCCCACTTCAGGTGCTGCTAGTGCAAAGACACCCTCCTTCCTGTTCTCCCATATCAGTCTTGGAGGCTACGATCACACCAAGTTTCATGCAGATTGGTGAAGGTCAACTATACAAAATGGTTGACCACCTTTATGAAGAAAAAAGTCTTAATAATAAGGAGAGGGTGTTTAATGATACATTTACATAAAAAATTACAGCACTTTATAGGCACTTTTGGCCCAGGTGTGCTTTGTAGTCTTTGAAGACCAGATCTCAACGGGATAAAAATCATGGAATGGAATGGAAGCCCAGGTTGCTTTGATCTCAATCTTCAAGCCGTCTGCATTGTTGGGTCTGGTGTCACTCCTCTTCCTCTTGACAATACTCCACAGATTCTCTATGGGGTTCAGGTCAGGAGAGTTTGCTGCCAATCAAGCACAGTAACACCCTGGTGGTTGAACCAGCTTTTGGTACCTTTGGCAGTGTGGGCAGGTGCCAAGTTCTGCTGGAAAATGAAATCAGCATCTCCATAAAGCTTGTCAGCAGAAGGAAGCATGAAGTTCTCTAAGATTTCCTGGTATATGGCTGTAGATTGACTGTGGACTTCAGAAAACACAGTGACCAACACCAGCAGACGACATGATACCAAATCATCACTGACTGTGGAAACTTCACACTGGACTTGGACATGCAACATGGATTCTGTACCTCTTTACTCTTCCTCCAGACTCTGGGATCTTGGCCATGAATTTTGGGTATTATTATCTGAAAGCCATTCCAAGAAATAATTCTAACGAATCTATATATGGATTTCAATTTCTGAAAGGAATGTCAAGAAATATTAAACTTTTTTCATGATATAAATTATTTTTTTAGATATACCTGTATATATTTATTAGCACAAAAAGCTACTCGAGAAAGACTAATGCATTGAAGGCACAGAATTCAGCTTCTAGAATAACCACAGATACCTATCAGAACACTGAAGGGCCAACAGGAGTGTGTGGTCAAGAGGTCAGTAATTCTATTCATCTATTTTCTTTTCCTTCGGGCTTTTGGTTAGCTTTGGACTTCAAGCAACATGGATTCTGTGCCTCTTCCTCCAGACCTTGGGACCTTGATATTCAAATGATATGCACATTTTACATTCATCTGAAAAGAGGAATTTGGACACTGAGCAACAGTCCAATGTTTCTAACGTTGTCTCTGGTTCAGAAGTGGCCTGACATGAGGTATGTGACATTTGTAGCCCATGTCTAGGATTTGTCTGTGTGTAGTGGCTTGTGATTCGCTGACTCCACCCTCAGTCCACTCCTTGTGAAGCTCCCCCAAATAGATTTTGCTTGGCAATCCTCTCAAGGCTGCAGTTGTCCCTGTTGCTGGGACAACCAGCTTCTTTAGCATTGACCTTTTGTGGCTTACCCTCCTTGTGTCAAATAATTATATATTTTTTTTCCTTTGGGGCTTTTGGTTAGCTTTGAAATTATGGTGGAAATCCATAAAACAACAAATTAGTTTATTATATATAATGTTTTTTATGAAATGTACACGTTTACATGAGTAAAATATTTTGCGATATGCTACGTTAAGCTGTATAGTATGGAAGGGAACCATATGAAGTACTGTATTTTGCACACAGCCAATTTGAACCTAGGTCGGGTTTACTGGAATTCAGTCAGAGAAGATCCATGAAGGCATGACTTGTGCTACATTGGTTTACAAAATAGTTTTGATTTAGTCCTGCAGTTCTTTCCGTTGCATCCTTATGTCACAGCCATTTCTCATTTAGAAATTCATGTTTTTGCACCTCACGTTTAAACCTAGTGCCTTTGAGCTAATTTTACTCGATTTGACTGATTTGGTATGTATATATATGCACAAAGTAACAAAGACAAGAAAGTAACTATTCAAATAGTAGCTGAATTCAAATCTGCCTGTCATTTCCAGCAACCTGAGCTTACATCAGAAACCTAATTAAAGACCGATTTGGAGCACTGATACTCCGCCCATGAAGTTCTGAAAAATTAATTCACTGTGTTGACGATCACCCCTGTAATACACACCGTAACTCATGTCAGTAGGTCAGTGACAACAGCAAAACAAGCGGAGCAATGATGTGAAGTCTAAAGTGTAGTAGTAAATTCACATAGAAATGAAATCTCAAAACTAACTATGAAACCTTGATTATTCACATTTTTTTCACACTAACCGACCCCTCGGGCTCTACAATATTTTTATAGTCATTTCCTTATTACCTCCCTCAGACATACATTTGAGCCATTTGGATATTAATTTCTATAGAACTTCATTCTTGAGTTGTGTTGAGTTGTGCTGCTAAGTTGAAATCTATGAAGGCATGGGATAGAATCAGGCTGATGTTATCATAATAAAGTGCACAGTTCCAGATGTGTGAATAGTACAATACTCCCAAACTTCTGAACAGCAGTGCATGCTTCAATAAAGAGACACATGCCACATGTAGTGACTTAAGTTATGAATTTTTTACATACAGGTCATATTTAAAAACAGCAATATTCAAGTCTTATTCAGTGCAGTGTGATAAATGCAAGCCACATAGCACAGATATTGAATGTAGTAATAAAAAGCTCTGAAACGGTTTTCATTTCTGCAGAAAAAGTGCCATGGTTAAAATTTAATTAAGACTTTCCCACAAAACAGGCTTATTATTTTTTTCTCTACATGCTATGAATTATTTTTCTAACATTTCAGTGACACTGCGCTAACATACATACACATAATATAGTAAGAAAAACACCTTTTGATGTAAAGTTAAATCTTCATTAATACATTTAAAAAGTAGATATGACATGCCTTTTGAAATCAAAAAATACAAAAAGAGTTTCCTTATTTTAAGGATCTTCCATGAAGCTGCAGGTATTTTTTCTTTCAGTACAATACTCATTGTACAATAAAAATGGTAATGTACATTGGAATTAACTTGCACATATGAAATGTCTATACCACCCTTTTTGTGCATTAAAATAAGTCTCTGTTCATGAGGAAGTGCATGCGCTGGTACATCACTGCAAATCCATCATATTTGGAACCATCTTTTCTGGACACTATTTGAACTTTGCATAAGTCAAAATCGTACACAACAGCATGACTGTGGCGCTGGGACATCTGTAGTAACTGCTACTTTATGTGCAATGCAATAATACAATTTACATATTACCATTTCCATATTATATGTTCACTCCTTTGCTTGTAAAGGTAATTGTGCTTGTGAACCCTTTCAATTAGAAAGAATAGTACAAGCTTTTCAAAAGAGTAGGATCCTTGGGATCACCTTTCCCCCATTTTCAGCATTGTTTTCTACACCCCTCCTCATCCCTCCATTGCTTTACAATTATTGGTATATTAAATGATTAAAATTGTAAAGAGTACAGACACTTTTTGCCTACGACATATATTTGTAAAGGAGTAAAAGGATATTAAAGAAGCATTTCTATACAGAAGGTCCATTAGAAGGTCTTGTTTCACAGAGAAGCAGAGTAACTAGCTTTAGACCTTGGCTGGATTGCTAGATGGTTCTTGTGCAGTCTTAAGGTTCTCAACAAAATGGTCTTATAAACCAAAGCCCCGGTCAGGATGTCCATTATAGCTAAATTACAAACTCATCAGGGTTAACACTCTATAGTTCCAGCTCCTAGAGAAATAGTAACTATATGCTGAAAGATTCCACCACTTTTTCAAAGTCAAGAAGAGTGGAGCCTGTTCACAGGGTTGGTGATGGAACCAGATGTCTACAGTGTTTGATATCCACACAGAACCACTCACACACTGAACAGAAAAACTGCTGAAATTCTGAAAAATCAGTGGAATCCCCTCTAATGTTCTTCAGTAATCTGAAGAGACCTCATCTGGGGCTTTAAAAGAAAGTTAAGTCCAAGGTGCCACGGCTGCAAACACTGAACGAAATCTTTAGATTAAAATTGGTGGCTACTATCCTCCATTCAACAAATGACATTAGCGTGATTGGTTGAGCAATTCCTTTAAAAACAAAGTGGCACAGACATGTAAGAGTTTTAAAAAAAAGGAGTAATGGCACCACAAGCAAAACTACAGAACCCCCATGCTCGTTTTTTAAAACAAAGTTCACAAAAAGCTGAAACAAACATCCAACAATCATCATACTGACAGGTGCGTTGAAGTTTTTTTTTTTTCTGGCTAAAATTTGTTATAAGTCTTCAACCCAAAACTGTCATGGAAAGTTTTAGCAAAGTATTGGGGTGAAAATAAGAAAAGAATACTGTTGACATGTAGATAAAATGTTTTAAGTCCTTCGATGAGACACATTCTTGTTAAGGGCACCTTACTCTGTTTAAAATTATAAAAATGGGAAATAACTACAGACAAGAGGAATTCATACAACAAAGAGGAGTTTTGCTTCTCGTATGCTAGTGCTACAAACCAGGCAATTATTGTATGCTTGCAGTTTGGGCAAGAAGATATGCACAATATAAACCGTGCTACATCTTTACATTAAAACACTAAATGTAATACTAAACATAATTGGCAATGAACATGGTGTTTAAAAAAATATATATCTATTAAAAAAGGCTTGATATGAAAACCTGTGCAACAGAGACAAATCAGAGTAGAAAATTATAAAAGGTTAACTGCAAAAATTGGATGGAGTTTTTTTTTTTTTAAATTCTAACTGAAGTTGATACACTTCTTCAAAGTGCAGATGTATTAATGTCAGAAAAAGCCACACTGCCAAACTTTGACACTAAAAACTCAAACTTTGAGAACTAACGTGACAACGTCAGAGTGTAACACTATAACCATAAGCCACTGATCAGATTAAACAACTACAGGAAGTGTCGAGGAATGCATACGGAGATTAGACGAACAGAAACACAAAAAAATCCACAGAAATAATAACGCTCGTCATTTAAAAGCAAACTTTTTTCCTTTTCTTCTCATTGGCTATAGACCAATTGAAACAGGAATTGCCAAAGTGTGTTACAGTTCCATTGGAGCACCAAAGAAAACAAAAAGGGATCCTCTTCTTCTTTGCACATTCACTTCATATGGGTTTATGAGACTAAAGAAACAAGATAATTCCAACTGTAAATCGCACAAAAAACAAGAAGTGGCAAGTCTCAGAGGGAGTTCTTGGTCTCTGACATGTATAGCAATTACATTTACACACCAAGTTCATAAATTCAGGTTTTTAAAAATGTTTCTTCAAAAAAATGTTCGGCCTTCTTTTTTTTCCTATTATGATGGAGAAAATGGAGGAGGGAGGGGGAGGGCAAATATGGCAATGACATAAAAAATGTTGTGTTTTCTTTCCTTCCTTTTCTGTCTTTATTACTTTGTCTTCAGCTGCAGAAGTCCACACTTGTGCCTCAGTCAGGAGGCAGCAGGTCGTGCAGACGAAAGCAGTCACGGACGTGTGGTCGCACATCCTCATTCTGAAAGTGCAAAAATAAATAAATGAACAAACATATATGAGGGAGAAAAAACTCATAACTATAATAAAGTAAATTATGGTATCTGTATTTCTGGTATGTTGTAATGTTCCAATTCTTATTTTTATGTGCATTAAAAACAAAATGGAAAAGTTAGAGGTTTTGTTATTTATGGCACACACAATAAAATAATCACTGAGAATTACATCAATAAACATACCAACTCTACCAGCTTCTCCAGAAAAGGAACCAGCTTGAGAAGTTCGTTGTCGTTCTTGTCCACAAACCAGCTCTCAATTGGTATCCCATTGGACAGCTGTAATTTAGAGACAATAATGATGGTAAGATTTGAAAAAGCTATGTTTTTTGCTGATTGAAGAAGTGAACATTTTATGAGAGCTATTTTTATCCATTACGTTTAATATGGTTTCCTCAATACAAAACTTCCACTCTTCTGGGAAGGTTGTCCGGGAGATTTTGGAGTGTGTCTGTGGGACATTTTGCCCATTTATCCAGAAAACGAATTGCAAGGTCAGGTAATGCTGGATGAGAAGCCCTGGGTTGCAATCTATGTTCCAGTTCATCTAAAGGGTATTGTATGGTGTTGAGGCCAGTAATGTTCTTAAACACGTTTTCAGTTTGCACAAAGCAGTCAACCCAGATTCATCCATCAGACTGCCAGACAGCAAATAAAAAACTCTACAGAACTGCATCACTCATTTCAATGGCTCCAGAGTCCAGTGGTAGTACACTTTACAACAGAGGCGGGCAATTCTGGTCCTGCAAGACTTGAATGCAACTGTGGCCATAGAAACCCATTCAATGAAGCTTCCAGCATGCAGTTTATGTGCCGGGGTTAATGGCACAGGAGTGTTGTTAATTATGTACTACTTACCTGTCATTCTTAAAAATGTTTCCACTTCAACTGGCTCATTCTTTCACAAATGTTTGCAAACCTGCCTGCATGGCTAGGTGCTTGACTTTATGCACTTGTGTCAATGGGTGAGGCTTAAACAACTTTGTGACAACTTCTGTTGTAAAAGGCGCTATAGAAATAAAACTGAATTGAATTGAATTAAACACCTGAATGTAATGAGTAAGAGGTTGTGTCCTAATATTTTAGGAGTTTTTTTCCTCCTACCCGCTTCCCAAATGGGCAGAGAGAGGGGGGCTTTTTAAATCTCCCAGCTTTCCCAATGTTGTCATTTTACTTTTTCCTCTAACAAAGCATTTCACTGCCTATTGTACTTGTATAATTGTGTATGTGAAGAATAAAATCTGAACTTGAATATTGTTTTGTTCCACATTGTGTATAAATAGTGATAACAGCTCCAAACCAAAATAAAAGTCCTTGGTTTGATAGTCTAGTCATGTCTAGTCTGTGTCTGCACGGTGACTTTTTAAAAATATTTTATCTCACTGAGGAAGTGTGCTCCTTCAAATCTAAAAAAAGTTTTCTAACTTTATCTCACCTGATAAGCAAAGGCTTGCGGTGAATTGTCAATTATAATGGTCTTTGACAAATCTCTCCCAAGAATATTCAAGTCCTTGATGTAGTTCCCTTGTACACAGACACAATGTTCACGAAATAACCTATGCCTAAAGGTGGACACAAAGAGAGGGGAAAGAAAAGATTCAGTTGCAGCAATGAAACCAGGACAATAAATAATGCAGACAAACCAAAGAGCTGACACCTGAAGATCGTATGGATCCTCTACATGCTGGCACCCAAAACCTAACACCCTGTACTGTAATCAAAGCCACTATAGCAACCAAGCAACTAGCACGGAAGCCCAATGTTGGAATTCCATTACAGACAGACAAACACCAGGTTTAGGCAGTGTAAAATATAATAAAACAGATGATTATTGTGGGAAGAGAAAATGTGGCACTTGGCACAGCACTGGACTGAACATACCCCCAAGAAAATAAACCAAAAATAAACGGTAAAAAATCTATCTGCAGTGACAACTTTGTATTGAAATTGGTAATAAAAATGGTATATAGGAGATTTCCTCAGCTGCAATAATAAATGAGCTACTGAACAAAACAGGACAACCTTGCATCTCCACCACAGTAACTTCCTGGAGAAAGTAAGCATTTAAATTCTTGATGAAAGTAGGATTCCCAAGACAATGGAAAACATTTTAAATTCCATTCCCAATGAAATTTTTAAAAATTCCAAGGGCAGCTGGTACCAATTTCTGTAACAGAACAGAAAAGAGATAAGAGAAATGCACCAACCGAACCAACTGTTTCTTCGGATCAAGGATATTCAGCAACTTGTCTGCGTAAACTTTCTTTGAGGCAGTGAAAAGAATGATCTAAGGGAGAAATAAAAATATACCAGAGGATATTCTGAAATGTTTTTTAAACATAATTTTGGAGTTTACAAAAATAAATGTATTGAAGTAATGGGGAGACACTTACTTCATAAATTTGAGACATACGTTCAAGAAATTCTCTGAAGAATGGCCTCAATCGTACATAAACCTGAGGGGTAAAGATGGGACAAATTAACAGATCCCACACCTGCCATGTTAATTCACCTACAACTTTCCAACATTCACCATTAAAGTAGTTCTCTAGCGCCCTCTTGTGGAGATACTGTACTCACAATATATACAGGTCCTTCTCAAAAAATTAGCATATTGTGATAAAGTTCATTATTTTCTGCAATGTACTGATAAACA
>JBBIGC010000041.1:14738331-14752012 GCA_037576955.1 Lepidarchus adonis
TTTATCAGTACATTGCAGAAAATAATGAACTTTATCACAATATGCTAATTTTTTGAGAAGGACCTGTATATACGGTATGCAGATATATGCAGCACTTCCACTGGACTTACCTGGTATATGACATCTTGGAAAAGCACAGGAAAAGTCAGTGCTGCATCTTCAAGCTCATTCAAGCTACAATGGACAAGAGTTTCATCCTTTAAACAAACAAGATAAATCAGTTATACTGTGCAACAGAAATAATAGTATGCATGACTGTTTTAGCCACAGAGCTGTATTTATCTATTCACCATATTTTATATTTTTCAACAGTTCAGTCACTGCCAATTAAACATGAATTTATGGACCAACACTCACCAGGTCTAGGACGAGGGAAAACTCTGGCGTGCTGCGGGTCTTTAACGGGAGAGCAGGTTTACGGGTTAGCTGCTCCTCAGTCAGTGGAGGAACATGCTTGATAAAGAAGTACCTACAGAGCAAAAACCATAATATTTAATATGCTCTAAAATAACTGTCTGGGATACTTGATTGCTACATTCACACAATCACAGAGAGCCATAATGAGAAGTTATGCTAAAAGACAAAAACGGAATTACATCTTCTAACCAAAAAAGAAATATAGCAATATGGAGAAATTAACAGAAGAATATATTGATAATTACTGATTACATTCGTTAGCCCGGCCCTATTGGTCCAGGCTCTAAATTTAGCAAGAGGCGGAGTTGGTGAGCCATCGTACCGGGGGTAAATACATGGAAGGAAATCTGTCATGGCGAGAGGCGGGGTTGGCGAGTTAACGGGGGTAAGCTAATGGGGTTTGACTGTACCACCCTACAGCCTTGCCAAAGCAAATGATTGCCACATTTAAGAGTCTACTTTGTACTGTAGCATACACATGCAATAATAATTTGGTTATTTAATACAATTTTGTAGATCTGATCATTAGCAGCTAGATACAGAGCAAAGACAGGCAGTTATACTCACGGGTCAAACACTTCCCAATCCTCTTCACACGAGGCATCGATAGGTACATTAGCAGGGACCTCCACATACTCAGTAGAAAGAGGAGAGCCAGGGGCTGAGTAAAAAACATGGAGACCTTTTTTAACACAATTAAACAAGAAAACATTTCACCCTCTTTGTGAGGGTGCAAGTCGTTACAGAAAATTAAACTTGAATAAACGCCTTTTTAAAAGCATTACGAAAACAAATATGGCTGCCATTACCGATTTTATTGGTAATGTGGTATAATGGTATGCTGCCATCTCTAACATGAAAACAAAACCACTGGATTAAAACAGCGCATAACTGAGGCCAGGATTGAAAGAAAATTTAGTACTGAAATTAAAATAGGCATTATACTGTACTGTTAAAAATACATATTAAAAAAAAGGAAAAATAAACTGACAACAGCCAAGTCAACAGCGCCCTTTCCTAATGATTATCATGCTGATTTAGGCCAGGGGTGTTGAACTCAGGCCAGTGTCCTGCACAGTTTGATGACTTTCCTGCTTAAACACACCTGGTACAAATCACTTATTAATTGCCAGACTGAGCCAATGAGGAGGGAGACTACCAAACTGTACCTGAGTTTGACACACCTGATTTAGGCCACAGTCATACCCATATAATAGAAATTACGAAAAATATTTAAGAAATCTGCCCGTTTCTTTGAATGACCAAAGAAAGAAGTATTAACCAATGTGTGTTTAGCAAAATACAAATGAATTTTTGTTTGCCTTACTGCTAAAACATAAAGATACTATTAGATATAGATTATCTAATAGTAATAGTATCTACTAATAGATAAAAGACACTGTAAAAATTTCTCACCTCTAGACTGTAATATACATTGATGCTTATGTATATATATAAAATGCATGTGTGTGTATATATATATATATTAGATGTGTGTTTGTGTATAAGTATGTTTATGTATACAGCATGTGCGGGTATATACACAGACAGATATTTATACTATTTATACTTTCATCTCAGTACATCACATCATACACCTAAATACTTACTTCCTGCAGCCTTTCATGGCAAGAGGCGGGGTTGGCGAGTTAACGAGGGTGAGTTAATGGAGTTTGACTGTACCACCCTACAGCCTTGCCAAAGCAAATGCTTGCCACATTTAAGATTCTCTCTCTTATAGAGTAGAACTGAACATCTTTTCAAGCACTTTTCAAGACTCGAATGCCTTTTCCCCAAAAATTATTTCTTTACAAATGGCCTCGAATATTCTTTTTAGCATTCAAATTGCAAATTTATCAATAAAAAAAGTTGTTAAAAAAGTTAACTGTTTAATTGGATTAATCCTGATTATAATCAAGTCTTTCTGACAGCCATAAAACAAATATAAATATGTATTATAGTATTCAAGTCACCTGTGAGGGGTGGTAGATCAGCATGGGTCACTTCATCCTCCTCCTCTTCAATTTGAGTGTGGATGGGGTGCGGGAGCCTCAAGGCTACAGAGGGCATTGCGCTGGTGCACAGTGGAGCACATGTGGCAGTGCTGGTGAGGGTCTCATCTACTTGCTCCATATCTAGCTGCTTTACTATCTCCTCCGCCTCCACGGCCTGATCTGGAGAATCTGAACCAGACACGACTACCCGAGTGGGGGAGGGCGAGAGAGATAGACAGACAGACACACAGAGAGAGTGAGAGAGTGTGTCTCTTGAGAGTTCTGCTCATTAAAAGACACTAAAAGTTGTGAAAAGTTGCAAGTATCACTAAACACAAAAGTCTATTATTTAATCAAAGTGACTGAGGGCTTACCATTTTTGTTTGCTGGTGAAAAATAGTTGAAGACCGGAGAGAAGATGGTCCCCAGCAGGGTGGTGCGAGGAGGGCTGCTCATTTCATCCTCATCCTCATCAAATTTCCCATTAGGCTTTGCCAGCTTCCTCGTGTCATGGTTCCTTGCTTCTATTGGTTTCCATTATGGGGAAAACAGTATGACTGTCATTTCACATAGTAACCATAAAAACCTATTAAAGGACTAAATGAATAATGTTTTTTTTTTTTTTACCAAGGGGGTGGATGATCGGTTACACTTAAGCAATTTCCAAAAATCAATTTATCCCAAATTACTTGATCAGTCATAACTGAACACTGTGTCCTTAACTTGTGCTTCTTTAGGTAGAAGTTAATCAGAATCGATTTTAGATTTATTCATTCATTCATTTTCTGAGCTGCTTGTCCAACCAGAGTTTGGGTGAAGGGGGAAATGTGGGTCAGAAGTCATGGAAACACTCAGGACAGGTCACCAGTTCATCACAGGACAGACAGACAGACAGACAGACAGACAGACAGACAGACAGACAGACAGACAGACAGACAGACAGACAGACAGACAGTAACAACTTGGGGCAATGTAGAAGATCTAATATATCTGATGTTCATGTCTTTAGATCTCTGCCACTCTATTGTTCTCACCTCCTAGACACCTGGAGAAAACGCAAACTCCAGGACATTCTTGGACTAATGCAGGGGTGCCCAAAGTCAGTCCTGGAGGCTGATCCTGCACAGTTTGGTAGTTCTCTTCCTCAAACACACTTCTTGAACCTGGCAATTAACAGGTGAGTCTTACCAGGTGTGCTTGATCAGGGAAACCACCAAACTGTGCTGGAACCTGACCCTTCAGGACCCGAGCTGGACACCCCGGCTCTAATGAGACAGGGCCAACCACACAATTGATTTTGGTGGATACATACAGTGCTCTCCACAATTATTGGCACCCCTGGTTAAGATGTGTTAAAAGCCTTAAAATAAATATTTTTTATTGCAGAAGCATACTCCAACAATGAAAATTTTAGAAAAACTTAACCTTCAACTCAAGTGAATTTTAAGAGAAAATAAAAAAATCGATTTAGCTCTATTTGCTGAATTTATGAAAAGGTAAAATAAGATTCATCTGTGTACTGAAAAGAACTTGTTAAAGGATTCTAGTTTAAGCAGTGTGTATTATGACTTACCGCCATTGACAGAGCAAGTTCTGCGGAGCCGCTTCCTGGTTGGGATGGCGCTCTGAGGAGTGGAGGTGATGAGGTCACAGTTCAGACGATTCCTCTTAGCTGGGTTCTCCTGCACCTGAGCAACACAAAAGTAGACAGGGGTCCCTAAATTCTTAACATTTTACACTGAGACATAGGTAACAATGTCTTCTACAGTATGCCAAGTATAGATAAGTATGTAGAATTTAAAAGTAATTTCTGGTATATAATTTGCAGATACTAAGTCAAGAAGTGAAAATGTGCATAAATCAGGACTTATTACTCATATATATATATATATATATATATATATATATATATTACCATTAATACTTGATGGGCAAGTTCAACAAAGTACAGAGTATTTAAGTACAGAATAAGTATTGTAAGAATTTAAAGAACTTTCCACAATTATGTAACTTCTTAGCATTAAGTACTATCAAAGTGCTTCAGGAAAAACAGCTTTCCTGCCAGAAAAGAGCAGGTCAGTACAAAAGACAACGTAAAATAAACGTTGGATGTCCTGACTTTTATGCATCAACACTACAGGAACTGAGAATGATTATAGGTTTAAGAATGACTTTTTAGCTCATACTTCAGGCCGTTTACTTTCACAGCACAAGAGGAACCATGAGCGATAAGTGTTCTGTGATTGATCCAGACAAAAGCGTATGGAAACGGGAGACACTGTTTATAAAAATCAAAACAGTGCTTAGTATTTAAAAATAGAAAATGAAAATCAGATTTTAAAAAATGAAGCATTGAAATGGTAAACCTAAGTGTAAATATACATATTTAAAGTTAATATACTGTATATAGTTTTGTGATGTCTTTCTACTGAGGCTGCTTTTTGAAAATACCGTTTTAACACTGGTGTCCAAAAAAACAACACCCATTAATTTACATCAAAAATCTAGTCAGCTAATTCAAAACTGATACTGGAAAGATGGAAGGGAGGAGGGTTGATGGAGAAAAACTGGTGTCCTGGAACAACAACAACAAAACCAATTACGGAGCACAGCTACACTTAATCACGAAACCCTGTGCTTTTGTGCAGCATTAAGCAGTAATCAGTAAAAACAAACGATTATTTATGTCATCAAGGCGTAATGCATTTAATGTATGTAGCTAGGCTTCTATGCAGGACCTTGCTTATGTGCCTATAATTATTATATCAAGCTCACATTTACATGCACAAACTATCTAATGCACAATAACTGTCGTTATTCTAGACATGAACAGAACCAGGTCACAGTCCAAGAATCAAATACTGAACATGCTCTTATGTTTAGGGCTGCAACAATGAATCGATTAAATTGATACTCACATTAAGTTTATTTTTCTTACCCCATTGACAGATAATGTTGCTTGTTTTAAGCAAGCAATTACTTAATTTTTAGGAGTTTTTTCAGAAAACAAGACAATTTCTTCATTTCAGATTTTTTTCAATATTTGGACTGAAAACAGGACAAAAATACTAAGTTAGAAAAGCATTTTTTGCAGTGTATATTCTGTGCTTTGTCTCATATAGGTTATTATTTCACAAATATATTTGTGTGTGTTGTACATTTAATTTAATTTTAAAGTTCATCTTAAGCTGTGTGTAAATGTGGAGTATAATTAACTATATTATTATAAAAGCTCAAGGAGCAACGTTTGTACACTTTCTAAAAGATTTTAGTTCTGTTTTTGAATAAAGGGTTAGACATGAATACTTTTCTTGTTTTCGCAAAAATAATCGACAGTTTTCGCAAAAATAATCGACAGATTAAAGGATTATTAAAATAATCATTAGTTGCAGCCACTAATTATGTTACAACTATATTATTATTATAGTTGATTTATTGTGACTTGGTTATATAGACATTCTAGGTATATACTGCTGTAACATACACATTTCACCAGCAATGTAGTTTGTGTTACCATGTTTTGTTTAAGAATGATAAAAGTCAGAATTTAAATAGAATTTTTTGTAGCAAAAACTTCAATAAGAAATAGAAGTGATTTTTTTTATTTTTATGTGTGTTCATTGAACTTTGGTACTTTCAAAGCAAATCATTTGTAATGAACCAAAATTAATTTACTTAAAATTTCCTTTATTATCAAAACAATCAGCTGTGTAAATCTTCAAAAGAGATTTTTTTTGTACTGAAATCACAGCTTTGACAGATAATGCTTGTGGACCTCAGCTTATTTTAAACAACAAACAACTGATCTTATTCAAGACTAAATAATGAAGAGTCTAAGACCGGTCACTTCAGCAAAGGTCTGAGTATAGACTATTTGACAAAAAAAAAATCTGTAAATACATAAAATAGAATAAAACATTCTGTAACATAGAGCAAAACCCCTGGTTCTCAACAAACGAAAACGGATGCAAATCCTTTGCAATAAAAGTTACAATGGACTTTGTAATTCTGCCTTTTCTGAGTTCGGTAGAAACTTTGACATCACTTGCTTAGCGGTGGCAGCTACCACCGACTGTTTTTCTTGTGCCCCCGGGTGAAAACGTACAATGTGGTTTCTCATGTTGCCAAAATATTTCAATTTAGTGTTACACAACTTGCATATAGTGTGACTCTTGTCCAGGTCCTTTTTCTCTTCAGCTTCATAAAAGCCAAAGTACTTCCAAACGCCCGCTTTAAATGTTGAGGGCGCTGGTCGTATTTCTCGCTCATCCACACCTCAGAGACTGTCCGAGTTCAGCTTTTTTGTTCCTCAACATTGCACTGGAAATTAATATGTACAAAATCGATTCCGAATCTTTCATTCCCGCATCGCGATGCATCTAAAAAAGATGATTTTCCCCATCCCCATCACTAACACAGATTTAGATTTGTGAACAATATTTGAGAGTAATGGGTTTTGTGTGTGTAGAAAATTAGTTCAGCTCATGCAAAATGGGATAAAATGGATTTATATTTTTATTCAGAGTATATTAATTATCTGCCAAAAAGAATATGTAATGAACATGGAATATTTCACGATGAATTTTCACTGAGAGAGTGAAAGGTAAAGAGCAGTTGGTTTTTTACCTTTAAGGCATCATTATGGATGAATTTCTTGATAGTAGACAGAAGGCCCTGTTCTCTGACTGCATGCTCCTCCTCGTCGGGTTGTCTGCGCTTGCGCCGGCCTGGTTGGTGGACCTGGGCTGCGTTCGGCCGCTGAGATGCCTTGCGCATTCTCAGCCTCATGCTGTCAATAGTCACATGTAAGACTGAAAAAGAAAAGACATAAGCAGTCATTACTACACACTCACATTCTAAACAGTTTTTACTAATATTTACTTTGAATGTAAATTTTATTTTTGCAGTTTCCAGTCAAATCATTAGCTCGCCCCTATTGGTCCGCGCCCTAAATTTGGCAAGTGATGGGGTTGGTGAACTATCATACCGGAGGAAATCTGTCCTGCAGCCCATCATGGCGAAAAACGGGTTTGGCGAGCTAGTGGGGGCCTAGATAATGGTGTCCCAAAAATCCCACTAAACCACTAAACACAAATCCATTAGGAGTACAAACATAAAAACTGCTTCTGCATGGGGAGTGCAAGTACAGAACTGGAATGACAGGATTCTGGTTTGTATTAGGCAACTGGTTACTGGCCGACTCTTCTTCTTTTGGCTGCACACATTAGGGGTCACCACAACGGACCAACCACCCACACGTCTTCTCTCACCACATCCGTAAACCTCTTCTTTGGCCTTTCTCTTCTCTTCTTGCCAGGCAGCTCCATCCTCAACATCCTATTCCCAAATTATTGAGCCTCTCTCTTATGTAGAAAACGCTTCTCTGACTTTATAAGAGTAACAACTCATGTTGGGCGGTTTGGAGACACTCATTTCTAATCCTGTCCATCCTGGTCACTCCCAAAGCAAGTCTCAGCATCTTAAACCCTCTTCCCTCTGGACTGTTGAACCCAACCACTCTACTGTCCTCCCTTTCATTCACACTCATGTATTCCATCGTACACCTGCTCACATTCATTCCTCTCCTCTCTAAAACATACATCCACCTCTCTGAGGTTTCTTCTCACTATTGCAAACAAGAAAGGTCTCAAAGCTGATCTTTGATCATCCATCACTCCAGACCTCACCACTATCCTCATACATAATCTCATCCACCATCCATCCTTTTACAGTTATGTCATCTCGCCCAAAAGCCTGTCCATCCTCCATTCTTTTCATAGCTGTCCTTACTTCCTCCTTAATCTGTTGAACTTCCTTGTTCACTATTTCCACCTCATCCAACCTTCTCCCTCTCTCATTCGCTTAAATTCATCAGCTCCTCAAAGTACTCCTTCCATTTCCTCAACACACACTGCTCGCTTGAGTGTTTCCATCACAATGCTTTTGCACCCGAACCTGCTGCACATCTCCCTCAGCTCGGTCTAGCCAATCAGTACAGGTCCTTTTCTCTCTCCTTAGTGTCCAACCGCTCGTATAATTCACCATATACATTATCTTCAGCCTTCGCCACCTCTCTCTCTGCCTTGCGCCTCATCTCCCTGTACTCCTGTCTACTTTCTTCATCTCTCAGACTTTCCCATTTCTTCTTTGAAAGCCTCTTCATCTGTAAACTCTCCTGAACTTCATCATTCTATCACCAGGTTCTCATCGTTCTTCTGTTCCAATGTCACATCAAGCAACTTTCTAGCGGTCTCCCTTACCACTTCTGCCAGCAATCTGACAAAGCTTCCTTACCTCAAAGTGTCTGTCCTAAATGTTCTCTAAACTCCACCTCACAGTCTTCTTTCTTTAACTTTCACCATTATATCCTAGGTTCTGCCCTCACTCTTGTTATAAATATCCTAAAACATAGGTTCTAATTGTTGAGCTACACTCTCCGCTGGTACTACTTTACAGCCTCCAATCTTCTTTACACTGACTCCTGCAAAAGATAGTCCACTTGTGTGCATTTTCTTCCACTCTCATGGTCCAGTGTTCCTCTCTCTTCTTGAAATATGTATTCACCTCAATCCTTTTTGCAAAATCAACATCTGACCTTCTGCAATCCTCTCTTTGACATCATACCGAACAATCACCTCCTCATCACCACATGCCCAATGAAGTATGCACCAATCACCACTCTCTCTCCTTTGGTTATACTTCACAGTGCTTCACCTAACTCACTCCAGAATTCCTCTCTCTTATCCATCTCACATCCAACTTGTGCAGCACTAACATTTATAATCTTCCATTCTATTTCATGTTTCAAATTCCTCACTCTGCCCGACACCCTTTTCACATCCAAAACACTATGTAATTTTCCTTCAGATGAACCCATTTTACACTGGATGCCCTTCCTTACGCAACCCTCCCATTTAGCTGATAGACATGCACTGGTTTTTTGTGCAATTTTAATCAGATTTGTATTTTTGACTGACTAGTGTGGCATCTTAATGACTTAAATGATGTACAACAGCAAAGGACATGTTTCCCTGCTTTGGATAGTAAAAATGGTACAAGGCAATACAATTTCAAGGGTTAAATGTACCTCTTAACAAAATTTTAAAAAATATTTATGTACTGGTTTGTTATAAAAACTGACACCAGTCTTGTTGATTCAAGTTCTGATATAGGTGCACAAGTGACAAAGGTTAATTTTGTTAATGGCCTTTATGGGGTATTCAGTGTTCTAACACATGGTGAATTCTTAATTTCCCAAACTGGGTTTAACAAAAAGACCAGATGAGTTTGGATATTCATATACGCATTAATTTTGTCCATCAGTCTATCATTTTATATCTATACTGCCATGATTTCCTCTACTTTCTCCTTCTGAACAGTATAACTAATCATGCGAACAGGCTAGAGAAGATAAAATGCCAGAGACAGAGCACTTTAATTTTTGTGTTCAAAATAATTTCTTAACAAAATTATTTAGTTGTCGTGTGACAGTGCATGTAAATGTAATAGCCACACACATTTTGGAGAACAGCTACACACTTAAAGCCAAAGTGATGCTCATATATTTTATATTCATTGGGTGGTAGACTAAAATCTCTGAATCTTTGTCAGTCAGTTAATACTTAGAATAAGAATGTTCCTGATAAACTGACTGAGTGTTACTCTGTTCAAATGTGATCTAGATAATGTAGCAAAGCAAGCAGAGAAGAAAGGACATCCACAATGCTCTTGAACACAGCAGTACTTCAGAGTTCTCCCTCTCCCCCTCAATGACTCATACTTTCTTTGATGTAGCTAAAAAAAAGTGAGTGTTCAGAGCGAGAGGACATCATTTCAGCCAAGATGTGTGGCTGCGGACATCTGGATGCATTCAAGACACCATTTCCTCCAGCACAAAACTACAGCAACGTTAGTTATAGCCTAGCATTCGCTCTACCAAGAACAAACTCGTGTCTTCAAGTAAAGAATTATTTTTTTGTGTTACAGAGGTACACACGGTTAGTTCTGCAACTCAAACACAGAGTAAATCTAGTCTGTTTAATTGTATTTAGTGAAAAAGTTTTTTCTTTGTGTGACAACACCATACAAAACCATGCAGTAAAAGACCCACCTCTGACTGGCTGTTGCTCTGTCAACTGCGTGCGGCTTCGCAAAATATCTAAATATCGAACCCGATTGCATTTTATTATGCCTTTACACAGAATAACGAGGTCAGCTCTGAGCCAAGGCTTTGCTTTTTGCTTTTCAAGGCGACTCTGTGACCTGGAAATAGTGGCTCACGTCTTGTAGCATGAAGACTTGGAGAATCAGATGTTTGTCTTTATTAAAGCTGAACCATGACGTACTTGTCCTTGTATCTTGTTGATATGTCGACATGGGCAGAGAAAACATCACTGCAACTACTGGGTTCACCTTCTGAGGTGTAAAGTATCACGGGACATTCCAGGAAGTCCAGTACAATAAATTAATGGCATGCAGCCGCAATAAAGATGTCTTTTTGCTCCTCTGGATTTTGACAGATCTCAAATGTAGGAAAAAGCAGCATGCAATGTTTTTCAAAACCATTCGACCAAAGGCGAGTCCTGGAACCCGGTGGGAAGGTTCCGATTCACCCCAACAAGCAGGTTCCACAGTCTGCGTTCAATCTGTGCTCACGTCACAAACGGCAGAAAACACTTGATTCAGCTGCCTGTGTGGATAAGGCCTTATGCTCCAGTGACTAATTGACTACTAGGGTTATCATGTGACAAAGCATATATTAATGGGATCTTATGTTTTCTACCCTCTGACTTTTGATTCTGGAAAATAATTATTTATTTTAAATCCACGACTAATAAATTATTATTTTTAATAAAATCATGTATGCCCTCTTTTTTTTTTTTTTTTGAAATGTATTTTCACTTTAGTTTTTTACCTAAAATGTGAAAGCAATTAGAAATACCAAGAGTCTGTAGGCAAAATATGTTCTCTGCTTTCCCAATAAAAGTTAATGTAAAAAAAAAAAAAAAAAATCATGTATGCCACAATTATTGACACCCCTAACAACTCCTGTAAAAATAAATGTAATTGAAGCATTTTTGTAATTTCTAGTTTCATTTTTAAAGTTAATGGAAACATTTAATTATTAATTCATGACTTCCTGTTTCCCTGGGGTATGGATAGAAGTCCTATTCCTCTTGGACACACTCCAACATGGGAAAGACCAGAGATCATGCTGTTCAAGTAAGGCAGACGTGCGTCAACCTTCATAGGTCAGGTAGGTTCCAGGTGGGCCTATGAACACAGCTTAACCAAGGGTGCCAATAATTGTGGCACATGCTATATTTGTCATTCAACTTTTGACAAAATAAGACATTTTTACACCAAAATGTAAAGCTTTGTAAAGCTTGTCCAAGTTCAGAACAGCTACTACATCATGATGCAGGTCAGCTGAGCTCGTTGAAAAAATCCTGATGGGTGTAACTGGCACTAGGTTCAATTAAATACAACAGGAATTTTTTTTCCAGGGAAAATAAAACAATGGAACTATCGATCTCCTGATGTGAGAGAAGACTTTCCTTATTTTTAACAAAAGTATATAAATATTGTATTTAAAAAAGAGAAACTAAACAAATATCTTTCTCGTTCACGCCCCTTTACTCTAATGCTGCTATAGAAAACGTTCCAGCTTGCCCAGGACTCTGCCAAAGGTGCTGCCCATTTTCACATCTTCCACCACCATTGATGTGGCATATTTTCTAGAAACAGTATTACATATAATTTACATTAATTTGATACAAGCTAAAAAATTCTAAAAGCAGTATACCTGAAAAGATAGATCATCTGAAATTCAGAAATGTATGATGCATGTAGGGCTGGGCGATACATTTATTTTTCCTTTAAGACCATGTCTACAAGCTTTCTGAAATTACCGCTCCCTGTCGCCCCACCCCTTTTGTTATACAAAAACTTACATAGAACAAAACGCTCCTTGTTGTAAGGTTAATTTAAAGTCTGTAGCAACTAAAATTAGCAGCACAACCAAGTGGAGAGGTAAGAGTATTTAGCTCGGAGAGATGCTAGCATCAGCCAGACAGTAACTGTTAAAAAAAAACTAACAAAACAGACAACTATAGCGGCATCTTTTTCATGCTGCACACCACATAAGAAGGGGTTACAGTGGAAAGAAATTACAGATGCTGTGACATGTCATACCATCAAAGGTGCCCATTAATCCAGTGGAGAACGGGGGATACTTTTTCACTGAAGTCTGGTCAAAGGCTGTATGTCTTATTTGCCACGAGACTGTTGCAGTTTTTTAAGGAACACAACATCAGCCGTCACTTTTCCTCCAAGCATGCTAACTACGCCAGCAACCTCGACGCAAGAATAAGCGGCTGCAGCTCAGAGGCTGGCAGCTAGTTTACAAGCTCTGCAAAACACCTTTATTCCACCAACTGTCTAAGAGTCAAGCACGAAGGCAAGTTATTTGCTGGCATTCAAGTTGGCAAAGACCAGCAAGCGTTCTCCGAAGGAGTTTCTCAGAGATGGCATAGTAGAGACAGCAGGTATATTGTGTCCAAAGAGCAAAAACTAATTTGAAAAAATTAGCTTGTCATGAAGGACAGTGATTCGCTGTGTTGAACTAATTGATGAAGACTTAGCTAGCAAGCTAAACAAAATAAGCAGAGTCATTTACATTATATTCCTTGGCACTGGACGAAAGTACTGACATCAAGGATACCACTGAGCTTTTGATTTTTATCAGAGGAATAAAATGACAATTTTGAGATTACGGAGGAGTTTTTGGCCATGGAGTCCCTAAGGGGAAAAACATGGGAAGAGTAAGTAAAGTATTACCAGTGTAATGACTTTTATGTTTGTTTGATATGTATTTTTCTGGTGCTGGCTTGGCCCATCTGTTAAAGTTTAAAAGTCAATGTGGCCCCTGAACCAAATCGTTTGCCCACCCCTAGTCTAAGAAAACCCTGCAGCCGTTCACAAATTTTCTGCCCGGGTAGAAGGGGTGGGCCACAATATCGATATATCGTCATCCTTGCTCACGCGATACAATGGCAGCAATATCGATATTTAAATTTGCCACCATGTTGACTCACCGGCGTTGCTACCTCTCCTCTCCTCTGGTTGGCGCTGCTCAACTTGATTGATTGACTTGGAAAGCAGAAGAAGATGCTTGTTTTGCTCTAAACTTTAAAACTGCAACAGTTGGAAGCAAAAAAGCTCGACTGAGACCCCAGTCTGAGTTTGGCTTTTAGAACATTGATGGAACA
>JBBIGC010000041.1:14761492-14781757 GCA_037576955.1 Lepidarchus adonis
TTGAGTGACGTTAGCAAACAGCTAACAGGGACATGCGTAAGGGACTTTGTAGCCTAAACAATCTATTTGTTAACATCAAGGCCAGAGGCAAGTCTGGTGTTTGTTGTTGTTGATGTAACAGCCCAAATGTGGATAGAACCAGATGTGTGACGTGTCGTCACTAGTCAAAGCAGAAGTGTTTTCTCTATAAAAGCCCAGGCCAGTTGGGAGGACTCTGTGAGTCTGTCTGGTAATGACACGCGGTCATGCTGGCTCTCACCCAAGGCTGTGGACTCTTCGGGGGAAAACTTCAGTTTCATATGATGGTTGTTCAAGCTTAAATATACCTGCTGAAGAAACCGAGTAAAAGATTCTTCTATTTTTAATATCAAAATGCACTTCTGACTCATTCTTTGTGTGGAAAATCATTATGTAGATACTAGGTTAGTTATGAAAAAGGGTTTTTATTGCCCAATCCTTTAAGCCTGAAAAGGCGGCATTCTGTGAAATAATACATATGGATCAGAGAAGAAACTGTATAGGAATTAATATGGATTATAAAGACATAGTCCTATAAACCTTAACACTATATAATAGAGCTGTATTAGCTCTACTAATATAATTAGAGTGAGGTCACCAGTTACAGATCAGGCAATAAATAAACAAATAAATAATTAAGAAAAGGAAATCAAAAGCAGGGATTCAGCTGTAATGCTAGCAGAAAGTCTGAACTGCAATTTTTAGTTCTTACAATCTACAACCAGTGAGTACTTGCAGTTGGGGCTTAAATGCCTTACTCAAGAGCACTTCAGCCTGCTGTGTGGTTTTGGGAATTGTCCTTTAGGCCACGGCTGACCCAAAATTTAGAACCAAAATCAAGGTTCAAGATTTAGAACCCAATGGTTCTATATTCGTTGCATGCTGGGGTTGGGCTAAAAGGCTAAATGCTTTGCAGGTGCAGTCCTGCAGCAATAATTGTATCCCACAAAAAAATGTGTCCCATAAAAACATTAATGAACATTAATGTTTCATCAATGAGAAAGAGAAACAGATGAGAAATCGCTTCCTGAAAAACATATTCCTCTTGGAAGACAATGGACCAGGACTCCACTCATGATCAGCATAATTTTTATTTTTATATTTTTTTAACAAGACTTGGAATGCTCACCCCTCAGTTGCCGATGCTGCTCCCCAAACTCGTCTGCTTGGACAGCTGCCTTGTTATCTTCATCAAACAGCACAGGCTTGTCCACCACTGGCTGGGGCACTTGCTGCTGAATAGGGAGTATGTGGTTCGCCATGCCTTTTCCTGCACCTCCGTCCTGGGGAAGGTCTGGACGGTCCAGAGGAAGACTGTGCATTGCATTGTCCCCAGCTAATGCACCTGCTCCAGCTCCGGCTCCGGCCCGTTCCTCCTTCAGTAAAACGGCTGCTTCTGCTGGTTCCAAGTGCTTCTGTGTGATGGCTGGTTTCTTCAGGGCTGCAGAAACATTAAAATATATTGAGCCGTTGAAGTGAAATTGTTTACATTTATAGCTAGCATAATTACTACTCTGACAGAATTAATACTTGCCTGCATGCACACAATAATCAATACAGTTTAGTCCACTATGGTAATATCCAATAACAAGTTTGTATGGTGCTTAAAAAATAAAATCATCATCATCAGAATTGTAATTTTACAGTCAATAAATAAACACAGTCCCATAGATTTTAGGCTAATAGTACTTTACAATATAAAATAAACCGCCTTCCAATTTCTTAAACTCAAACAGCAAAAATAACAACAAAAAAGACCAATAAATCATCAAAAACACAAGTGACATACATTTTTGAAGGATGAAGGTAGAGCTTACCATCATTTCCTTTAAAAAAATCATAATATTAATCTAAAAGGTTTTTAACCATTTTTTAAAGTTTACCACATCATTGCTGTAAAAAGGTTAGTGGCATAAGTAGCATGACAACTAATAAATATTTTTTCATTGTAATATCTGGCTATGGTGCTCTGGTATTTAACTAGCTTTTGTTCACAAAGATTAAGTCTAGACCTTAAACTGCTCTACTGTAAACATGCTTATGTATCTTCTACAGCAGTGCCACAGTAATCTCTGGAGATACATGTTTTCATTTCAAGACTAAAGATGGTCTAATGGCACATCCTGAAGCTGGGAGAAATGCTCAAGGGTGGATATTTAAGGGCTTTAATTTTTTGTCTTATTCAAAAAGTCTTCTATTTGTTGACAGTGAGCCATTAACATAAACATACTTATCTTCCTTCCTAAATCAGTGGCTAGTAGACGAGACTGAATCAGCATTACGGTGGTGTCTGGTGGTTGTCTGTAATTTGTATTTTTTTGTACATTTGGTCAAACTGATGAGGGTAAGAGATATGATTTTGTTTTACTGAATACTGCATAAAACTAATATGGTTAGATGTACATTTTAAGCAAGAAAACTCCTTCAGACCCAGCATCTTAAGTACTCACCAAAGTGCACATCATCTATCTTTCCCACTTCACTATCCTCAATGCCAGGCATGCCAGCGTCACTACCTGGCTTAACCATCTCCTCTGTGAGTGATGGATGGATGGATGGATGGGTGGATGGATGGATGGATGGATGCGGAGATGATTGGGGAGTAAAGAAGAAACACTTCTTAAACTGCTCAACAAGTAAGTTTAAATCTTTAAAAGTTTTCTTTTTATAAAATCACAAAGGAGGTATAAGTTAAGCAAGTATTGATTTATACATTGAAAAGCCGCCTTATTAGGTACATCTACCATGTATTTAGTCATTGTTCACTTTATTTGGTACTTTTAACCCCATCACACATGCATACATGAGGCAGCAGTAGAGCAGTGAAGCAGACATGGTGTCTTGCTCAAAGGGTTTTCTCACTGGCCACTGTCCTACAGATTACAGGCTACAGAAAGTGTTTTATATTTGCTTTTCTGCAGTATTTATTATCATCTATTACTCCATTCATGTAGTAATGAATGTAGTACTCCACTCCAAAAACATGTAAGTCCCTGCGAACCCATTATAAAGCTGACTCACTGTTATGCATAGCCGAACACACTGTACTCTTAAGGGTGACTCTGCAGGGACGACCCCATAGTCATCACCCACACACTGTGGCACCAAACACACATGACATTAAAGCTGACTAAAACAGGCTGAAACTGGCTTGATGGATGACCATCAACTCCGAGATCTTCAATGCTCATTGAGACTCTGTGTTCCGCACTTCTTTCCGTTGGGTTTTCCGTAGTTTTCCGTTGGGGATCCCATTATAGGAGAATCCAACTTCCGCAAAACTTTTAACTTGTACTTTGTAATTTCTCTCAGTCTTTAATAAAACCTTTGAAAATGATTTTGGTGACCTGACCTCTCCTTGAAGACCGCCAATCACATCAACTGCTATGCTGAAATAAATACCAAAACATACAATGCTCAGTCATCGTCTGGTGGCCCTTCCCATTGATAAATGGGAGGTAAATCGAGAAAACAAAGCAACTACAGTGCCCTCCATAATTATTGGCACCCCTGGTTAAGATGTGTTAAAAGCCTTAAAATAAATTCTATTTTTATTGCAGAAACATACTCTCACACAGAAAAATGCTAAAGTGAATTTTAAGGGGGAAAATATTCACTGACTAAGAAATAATTATTTTTCATAAAATCACGTATTCCACAATTATTGGCACCCCTAACAATTCCTAGGAAATAAATGTCATTTCTGTCATTTTTATAGTAGTTTACTATAGATATCTATAGATACAGAGTATCTAGGAAAATTTAATTAGTAATTCATCACTGTTTCCCTGGGGTATAAATAAGACGTGACACTGAGGCCATTTCTCTTATCCGCTCTTCAACGTGGGAAAGACAAAAGAACACACCATGTGTATCGCAAAGTCACAAAGTCTCCAAAAAAAACATCAGGCACATGCAGACAACATGCTGTTTGGGAGGCAGCATGGAAAAAAACCTTTTCTCACTCACAACCATAAACGCAAACATCTGGAGTTCGCTAAACAATACTGGGGCTTCAACTGGGACCATGTGCTTTGGTCAGATGAGACCAAGATAGAGCTTTTTGGCCACAAAGTGGGTCTGGCACAACAGCATGCAGAAAAGCACCCCATGTCCACTGTGAAGTATGGGGGAGGATCAGTGATGCTGTGGACCGGTTTCTCTTCCAGACGCCCTGGGAACCTTGTTAGGGTGCATGGCTTCATGAATGCTATGAAATACCAGGACATTTTAAATCAAAATGAAAGCTGAAGATGGGTCATCACTGGGTCTCTCAGCAAGATAATGAGCCTAAACATGTGGCCAAATCTGCACAGAAATGATTCACCAGAAACAGAATAAAGCTCCTCCCATAGCCATCTCAGTTCCCAGACCTCAACCCCATTGAAAAGCTGTGGAGTGAGCTGAAGAGGAGAGTGCAGAGGAGAGGACCCAGGTCACTGGAAGATTTAGAGAGATTGCGCAAAGAGGTATGGTCGAGGATCCGTCTTTCTGTATTCTCCCATCTTGTGAAACATTATAGGAGATTAGGTGCTGTTTTGTTGGCAAAAGAGTGTTGTACAAAGTATTAACATCAGGGTGCCAATAATTGTGGACCAGGTGATTTTATGAAGAAAAGTAATTTCTTAGTCAGGGATTTTTCTTCCCTTGAAATTCACTTGAGTTGAAGGTTATATTCTTCTACAATTTTTAGTGAGACAGTATGCTTCTGCAATAAAAACAGTTATAAAAGTTTATTTTTAGGATTTAAACACATCTTAACCAGGGGTGCCAATAATTATATAGGGTACTATATATAGTGTAACTACATGGATGTACATCCAAGGTAGGTGTCATTAATAAAGTGGCTTATCAGTGTCATATCACACTACCAGTGTCCCAGACACTATGAATCCAAAGGTATAATTTCAATCAAAAACCTTAGAGTCCTATTTTGGTGCAAGGCTGCGATTAAGAAAAATTCAACTATGCACTACCTTTCAGATCTGGGCTGTCATGATGTCGTGTAGCCACTGTGTGGCGTTCTCCTGCAGCTGTACCTCCCTCAGCTTGACCAGCCACTGCACTAGATTTGTGTCCCCCCAGCATGGTCTGCAAAGCGAAACACATAAGAGAAAGTACAAACACCATTTCCAGAATTTTTCACCCCCAATATGCAACAAAATCAAAACTCTGTGATAAGTGAACTTTTATTTAAGTGACAGAAATACAAAGAAAATATTTAATAGTTTTAGTGCTCAAAGTATTTTGTAAATATTCTGAATTCTACGTCTGCAACCACGAAACATATATATATATCGGGGTACATTTTTCAAAGTATATGATATTTTTTTCTATATTGCCTACCCCTACCTCAACCTAATAAAAATAAAGTACCTGTCTTAGTTTGGCAGCTTCTGCCTCCATAATCTTCTTGCTCTCCTCATACTCATCTTTAAGCTGTGCTATCTGTCTTCCGCACTGTAGGCTACAGCACACATACAAACAAGTTAAATTAAGCAAAAAGGAAAAAAAGAAAGGAGAAAAAGGCAACTTGCATTTACACATTAATAATTTTAATACATTGCTGCTTAAAGACGAATAGGACATTGGTATTCCAAAAATCTGCAATCTCAGTCTCACCTTTCATACTCCAACTTCCTCTCCAGATTAGTGCTATTCTTCTTCACCTCCCTCAGCTGGTCCTCTTGCCTGATAATTTCTTGCCTCAACTCTTTTACCTGCTCTATATGCACATGAACACACACAAACCAAATCTTCAATATGCATATTCATGCACACAGTTAAAAACAACACTATTGGATATTTATTTACATTTATTCATAACATGCATGCAAAACAAAAAGTATATTGCAGTATAGTGCATCAAAAATAAGAAACAGCACCCTCTGTTGCCCACCTCTCACCTTTCAGTCTGTGAATTTCAGACATTTGCGCTGTGACATCACTTTGCAGTTTCATCTGTGAAACAGAAGTAATTAAACCGGTTAAAACTATTAGAGTAAAATAACAATTATATATATAAAAATTGTTAACTGCTGTCATTTACATTTTAAATAGTGTTTATATTAGCATTACTGTAGAAAATGACCAAAAGACAACCTTTCTCAATGTGGCATCAGTTTCAACATTCTGTGGGTATAAAACGCTGCTGTTGTCAGTAAGTCATTCCAAGTTCATCATTCAAACAGCTATGCACACACAACGTCACTTAACAGACAAGCAGCGTCACCTGACCATGACGCGCCTTCAGGTCAGTGGCAGGCAGTCAGATGTTGCTCGTGAACTTGTTGTGTCTCAAAGTGTCATCAGCAGACTTGCATCAAGACACAAAACTACTGGCAGAGTTCATGACAGACCCAGGAGTGGAGCCCCACGAGTGACTGACCACAACAATGACCAGTACTTAAGGACCTATGCACGCAGACATCATTATACAACTGCCACACAGCTGCAGCCTGTTTACGAGATGCGAGGGGAACTAGTGTGTCCAGACAAACCATTCACAACCGACTTCACCAGTTTGGCTTGAATGCAGACGACCGTTGCAGGTGACTATTGACTCTAAGACACCGCCGTGAACGCTTGCAGTGGACACAAGACCATGTGACCTGGACAATTCAGCAGTGGTACCGTCCTATTCACTGATGAGTGTCGGGTGAGTGATACGCTGAGGTCAACATGGTCCCCAGGGTTTGCTTTGGTGGAGGAGGTACAACAGTCTGGTCAGGCATCACCAGTCAACGCAAAACAGATTTGGTTATTGTACATGGCTCAGTCTCTGCACGTTCTTACCTCAGAGAACATCATAGAACCCATCATCATCCCCCAATTCTGCCAGCACACCCCCAACTTTCTGTTCATGGATGATAATGCTCCACCACATCATGGCAGAATTGTCACAGCTTGACTTCAGGAAGTTGGAGTGCCTCATATGGTTTGGTCATCAATGTCCCCTAAACTGAACCCCATAGAGCAGGTCTGGGACCAGTTGAAGCAGAGACTGCATGACCGTACACCGCCCCCACGTGACCTGGCAGAACTGCGTGTAGCACTTGTTCTGAGGTTGCGTTCCACTCTTCCACAACATCCTGAGGCTAGTGAGGAGCATGAGACGTCGCAGTCAAGCTGTCATTGCGGCAAATGGTGGAAACACCCGCTATTGACATTGTCAATTTTTGTTATTTGGGGCTATCCCTGTTATTGTCTAAATTTTTAGGGTAATAAATATTAAACTAATAAAAATGGCGTTTCTTCTTGAAGTCTGTTATTTCAGTGTTTGTGCGGAGTTCTTTCAGGAAGAGGTCAGAATCGGCAACTGATTTAAAAGATTTTATTAGACAAAGAGAATAATTACAGTTATAGTTTTTCTTTTGTGGAAAGGCATAAAAATGGGATCCCGAGAGAGAGAAGTGTCGGAGTTTAAAATTAGGAAGATTAAGATTAGGAAAGAAGTGACTCAGATTGTCCCAGAGAGAGTTTGAGGTCTGAGTGTTCTGATCTGTATGTATTTTATAAAAGTGTCACGTGATATGATGCATAGCTTGACGTGCAGAGGAGAGTTGTTGGTGTGTGTGTAGGTGTGTGTGCGTATGGTTGATATGCTTATTAGATTAGAAGTCTGTTATGTGTGTGTGTTTCAGATTGTTTATAGTTATGTGACCATAGAGAAGAGCACAGTTCCTGAGAAGTAGTTGTGCTGGAGACTTGGTATGAAAACAGAGCCCAAGAGCTGTTTCAAAAGAGTGTCCAATTTTAATGCGTCTGTGACCCCAGACCAGTCCTGTAACCCCAAATTCATCACTCATACATTATTGGTAATATCAAAAGGAACTTTTACTTATTTCATTAAGCTTCAGAGCAAATAGAAAAGCACTCATGTAAAAAAAAAAAACCAATATACTTATTGTGAGTAGTGTATATACATACATACCACAATATCGATATTGCAATATATCGTCACCCTTGCTCACGTGATACGATAATCGAAACGCCGGCGGCAATATCAATATTTAAATTTGCCCCCATGTTGACTGGGGTTGTGCTGCATTTTTTGGGAGTATAATCATGTTTACCAGTAGCCACTATATCAGTCAAAGAGGGTGAAATCTTTTCAATGTTCTGATAATCCACAGCACTAAAGAAAGTGCACCAATTTATCCACACCAAGCATTTAGACACACAACCTCCATAAAGAGGGTAATTCAGTTACATAATGTTGTTCCCAACAGGAAATAATGATAATAAGCACCCACAGCTTTTTAATGGCTGGTTTGCTTTCTCTTGTTCTCACCACCACAAGCATGCACATACAAGAGAAAAGGAGGCTGCAGTTGGCAATTGAGAGATGAGGGACTGGGATAACTTCACTTCGCCCTCAGGTATCTCCATGACATCACATCCTAAGAGTTCTTGCAAAGCACAGCAAACCTCAACACAGCAAAACTCACGTATGACTAGAAAGAACAGCAAGAAAACAGCTGAGACAGATATGTTCAAACACAATTAGGCAGCAGGGAGTTGATGGAAAGAATAAGGTGTCATCTGCTTCCTGCAAGCATCATCTGTCACATTAATTTGCAGCAGCGTAGGAGGTGGATACTCAATTTATATCAAAGGTCTTGAACGAGTAAATTATGAGGAAATGTATTCACACTACAGGGGCTCCTCGGGTTAAGTCAGGGTTTGATTCCTCAAGTGTGACTCTTACTACAAAGCCATGCTGTTTTAACTCGTATTTTGATGCAAGTCGGAACTCATGCATGTAATGATGCTGCAGAGGATTTATTGAACAGCACTGTGCTTTATTAACAGCCGGTATCATGTATGAACATCTCATATTACAGTAAAGCATTTAGGAAACGATGCTCCAGATAGAAATGCTCTTTTTAACACTTCAACATTCACCACAACAGTAAACGCATTGGAGAGGAGACTTGTGGGAAGACCACACTGACGGTGCCTTAGCACAGTGCACTATTAACCCCCCATCTCACCCACCATCACACATGAACTCTTATTCAACACGAAGGATGAATAAAACAAACATCACAGCAATAACAGCTAAAAACAGCACAAAGCCGCTTCCTTCTCCCTGTCCCTGCAAGCATGCAGGCTCACACAGTGCACACATCTCATTATGGTCATTTTGTTCTGGAAAGCATTTAGTAGGTGTTCATAGATGTTCATGTATAAGCCAGCTAAACTAACAATAAGAATGTCACTTAGCAAATGTTTTAGGAAACTTTGATTTGGGGATTAATTCTGTATGTTTGCTGCTATCTAGGTCCACCCAGAAGAACAAAAAATATTTCAATGTAAATTAGAAGTGTAGAAACAGCATACTAGCTCCAACAAATTGTAGATTTGAGATGGAAGAAAACACACACCCACATTTGAGTATTAGTTCTTGATTGCTGGTAATTATTAGCACAGAAAGTATTAAATACAACCCAAGAGACCTCAACTACTCACTTTTCTAAACAGCTAGAATTGCAGATTGCAATCTTCAAATTTCTAAGTAATTTCTGTTAACTTATCGTTGAGTTTCCCAAACTAAAGTACACTGGTGTTCCTGCAAGTCACAGAACAGTTTCTTTTATTAAATGCAGACCAATCACCAACACAAATGACCTTGTATTTACTCTTTTCTTTACAGAGGCTTACTGTAACGCTCAATGAGACTGGGTGAACAGCACAAAACCCCATGAAACTGAAAAGGATCTTTTAGGAAAGTTATGCAGTACAGAATCCCAGGCACTAATAAGGCATACAAATTTAATTTAGGAAAATACTTTCCTAAGGAAAAAACATTCACAAAGAGAATCAACAGTAGTAGAACTGTACTAGATCCTGAGCAAAAGAATATGTGGTGAAAAGAAGGCAGATAGAACCCAGTCCTGGCTGAGGTCCTCCCTGTACTGTACCTCTGGCCAGCTTGCTTCATGAATTTGTGCTGTAATTTTCAATTAAATACATCTTGTTAATATTTAAATATCCAACAAAACTATCTTTGTAGCCAAGATTCACTGTTGTTCACCGAATTATACTAAGGTGACCGTAGTATTTAAATCACAAACCTGTTCCCGTTTTTCCACGGGAGTTGTAGCTGATGACTGCACACAGGAAAGGCAAATATATAATTTGCTTATAACACACTGTGCCCTACAGAACATTTCCCAGAATTTCCAGACTATAAGCTGCTACTTTTTGCACAAGCTTTGAACCCTGCGCCTTATATTCCGGTGCGTCTTTTCTGTTGAGTTTTCATGATTTTTGTGATATTGTAAGAGGGTTTATTTTGGTTTGTTCCACTACTTTGTTTGGCGGAAAGGCATGTGATCAGAGACACAGTCACAGGGGGGAAAGAGCGGTATTTAAGTCACATGTTATAAGTAGTGCTGTACGAATTAACGCGAAAAACAGACAAGATTAGCAAGAGCGAGACGGGTATTACAGGAGCAAAGGAAGCTTTTATTCACAAACCCTCATTAGGGGAAACCAAAGAAATGCGTATGATGCAGCTTTTAAAAGAATGGCAGTCGATTTGGCTCTAAACAAGGGAAATAGAGCTGCTGCACGTGGCATAAACAACTCAATGGTGAGACGTTGGAGATGCCAGCACGAAGAACTGGCTCAGTCCAAAAAGACGAAAAAAGCTTTCAGAGGTAATAAAAGCAGACGTCCCAAACTTGAAAACTTTATTGAAGACTGGGTGAACACACAGAGAGCAAACGGGCGAGGTGTTTCAACTGTGTAGATCCGACTGAAAGCCAAAACAGTCGCCACCGAAATGAAGATAGAAGCTGTGTTCCTGCATCTTAGCCTGAAAGGTAGAGCGATTATATTTTTCTGGTGTGCTGTGGGTTATTGTTATACAGGACATGTTACTCGTTAAAACAGCGCAGTACATGTTTCGTACTTGTAATTACCGGTACTTGTACATATACGTAAAAAGTTATGCAAATATGTACCGAGCTCAAAATGTAAATAAAAAGAATGTGTTCCCAAACAGTCATCTTTTTCCTGCCAATCCCTGTTGCACATATTCTCTTACATATGACAATTAAACGGTAAAACACCTGCGGCTTTTAGCTCCAGATGCTGCTAATGTATGAACAAAACAGGATTTCCCCGAATTTTAGCTTGTGCAGCTAATATTCAGGTACGCCTTGTAGTCAGGAAAATACAGTAGTTGCTTTCCTTCCTTCAGCCTAAACTCTTCTTGATGTGTCACACAGTGAGTAGCATTGTTTGAATTGTCTGGAACAAAGCAGATATTACGATGTTACAGAAGAACATGTCTGATTTAACAAAAGGACATTAAATAGCAATAATTTAACTTAAATAATAAAAAAAGTTTGAAAATGTTCAACTAATATATGATTATATTCAGTCCTCCAGAATGGCAGATCAATGACATTTAAACACATGGGGGTGTTTTCTTGGTGCTCATTAGGATTTCAGCAGAAAATAACAGCAAGAAATTTTCAAGCAAGCTTTTTATGCCATCCGAATGCACAGTCAACCAAACGCAGGTCCTGAAAGTCAATGTGGACGATCAGATTCGCTTCAACATGCAAAAACACTGTGTACTCTGTATATATTAATTTTCTATAAATTTTTCTTTACTAAATAAAACCTTTGAAAGTGACCTGACCCCTCCTTGAAGAACATCGACACTCACAACATCTAGTGTTGCATTACTTAAGGAGGAATTGTAATTCTAGCAAGAGGACAAATGCTGATATGCTAACTTATGTATAAATGTATATGTATAAACCAGCTAAACTGACAATAAGAATGTCACTTAGCAAATGTTTTAGGATAAATATGTAAAGTGACCATAAAATTTAGTCACAAACTTATTCCCGTTTTTCCACAGAGTTTTAGTAGAAGACTGCACACAGGAAAGGCAACTATATAATTTGCTTATAACACACAGTGTCCTACAGAACATTTAGTTGCTTTCCTTCCTTCAGCTTAAACTCTTCTTGACGTGGCACTTGTTTGAATTGTCTGGAACAAAGCAGATATTACGATGTTACAGAAGAACATTTAACAAAAGGAAATTAAACAGCAATAATTTAACAGAAGTTTGAAAATGTTCTTCATGTGTATGGGAGTGTAAGGGCTCTGCTGAAAGTAAAGGGCTACTTTTAAGACTACGTTTGCCAATATGACACAATGGAGTTTTCTAATGACACAGCACACACAATCCCTAGAGCAAATATCTGTGTGTTGACAGCATACAATTCCTAGGAAAGAACACTCCCCCTCTGCTGTGCACTTCTAAACCTCAATGGCAATCCAAGATGAATATCAATATACCTAGAGAACAAAAGAAGGAGCGCAGACTATACTGGAGAGCATAGTGGTCAGGAAACCATAGGGGGCTTTTCCGGCTTCACCATCCTTGACTACACAGATGGGCCCTGACAACAAGGTCTCAGTCAGGTCATACAACCATGGGGAAGCCTGGGGCTGATGGCCACAAAGCATCACAGAGTTGGAGAGCTTCTTCAGAGATGTTCTTCAACATAGTGACTGATCGATGGTTCCAGATTCAAGTCAATAGTCTTTACACATGACTCCGCCATATTTATAATTGTCAGCAACTAAGAAACAGTTTTAATTAAAAATGATCAGCACTCAATTCTTAATTTATGAACTCAAGATGTCTGCATTTCTTCAAGTACAAAACTCACTATGATGTCGTCGTGCATTTCATTCAACAAGGAAAATTATCAATGCATGATTGATTTAAAAATCAGAATGAAACATATTTCCCCCTCTAATCAAAATAATGCCATTGGCCAATAGCTATGAGAACGTGTGAATGTTCAGCCACTTATATCCTCACAAATTCAGACAGTAGAAGAGGGCAACTCTCAAATTTAAAGACAATCATGCTCATTCTGACTAAACTTTTAGAGCGAAGCTTAACATGTCTAAATGAATAGGATAAATTAAATAAGTGCACACTCTGAAAAAAACAATGTGAGTGAGACCAGCTGTCTTTGTGCTTCCAATAGTCCGAATGGAGGAAATACCTGCAAATTTGAGAAACTGGAAAAACCAGCTCAGTTAAAGGTGTTGCTGAAGGCAAAAAAAAATCTACAATGACAGGACTCTGCTTACATCAGCAAAGAAGTAGCCCCTACAATAGTTTCCATCTTAAAATAGCATACGGCTTGACCAATTGAAACAGAAGATAAAACAAAATGTGAACTTTAATAATATGGATGTAAACGTAAATTAAAACAAATCGAACTGGTTTATTGGAAACGAAGGCGAACAGTTTAGTTAGTAATCAAATTGCCTTCATGTCCCTCTGTAATGTAGCCAGTGACAACAACACATTCAAACGGTTCAAAATTAAAAGCAATACTATTTATATTACTGAATACTCTTCAGTCAGTTACATTTGTGTAATTAAATTGTAGTTGGATTTGTGTAAAGACAATACTTTAATCAGAAAGTGCGGCTTTTAGCCGAGGTCTCTGAACAGAGCACAAACAATCTGACTTAACTGAACAGACAAACCGGTGAATATTGAAAATGGAAATACAGGGCATCAGTGGTGAAATCTCAAAGATGCATGTGTGTAACAGAAGCTTTCACTTCTACTGATGAATAATTAGCAGCACTTCTCATAGAAAAGAGAATTAGTCCTGTTTCATGGAAAAAAGTATAAAAGAAATGTGTTGAAACTTACAAAATGTTATATTCGACAGTGCAGATGGCTAAAAATGTATTATTGATTATTTATTCCATCTTCAACAGTACATGAGTACACTGGTACATGATGAAGCCCACCTTTTCATCGGTGCACTTCTTCACCAGCGCTTCCCGGGCCTGCAGCTTGCCCTCCAACACGGTGTAGTCTCCATCCTTCTGCTCCATCTGCTTCCTGTGCGAGTCCACCTGCAGCATCAGCTCAGAGTTGCGCTTCTCCAAGCGGCTCCGCGCCGCGTCCGTGCGCTTCACCTGCGTCTGCACCTCGGCCAGCTCGTCCTGCAGCCGCGCGTGTCTGCTCGACACCGTCCAGTAGTTAAAGGCCAACACGACGATCACCACCATCAGCGCGATGGGGATGAAGGAGGGCAGGCGCGCGCCACGCCGGTTCGCACCGAACCCCACCATGACTACGGAGGCTTTGATAACCGGATCGAATCGACAGTCGGTCTTTTAAACGCGTTCAGACAACGTCAACATGACCGGACAGCAGTAGTTATTATTTCCCCTCCTTCCTTCCGCACAGTTGGCGAGTGTCGTTCCCTTTTTTCCTCGTTTGCATTCATCCAGCGCTGCAACACAGCGACGTGGCCTTAGCCCAGGGCACAGGCACAAACACACTGCGATACACAGCCTCAAACTTCACATGGCGCGCGCGCTCCCTTTATATAGTGATACAGTCCGCTAGCAAAACAAACCCCGAAAATATCATATCACCACGAGCTCTGGAGAGTAACCGATAAAGCGCATAAACCGTAATCACGTCTTAGCGACAGTGCCCCTCTCTCAGTCGCTGTCCAGTTGCTTAGTGACGAGAAAATAAAATAATGTTTAGCTGCTCTCACAGCGGCTAAGCTAACTAGCCTAGCATTACTGCCGCGCAGCCCTCAAGAGGCGGAATATGAAAAACAGTTCAATATTAAAGGAAAAGCAGCTATATACATCGAGTAGAACTGCCAACACGCACTTACACAAACTAAAACGAACAAAATATTTACATTCAATGCTCCACACTAGCTAGCATGCTAAATACTTAGCATAGAGCTCCCGCCCCCATACCAAGGCTGCTGTTGCACGCAGGATTCTACAGTTCCCAAAACTGACTTAATAATCCTGACTTAATAAGAAGATAGAACAGTTACATGACTAAAAAAAACTCGTTTTTCTCAAGCTGTTAGAGTACAGACGTCTTGTAACCCCTGCGAGTCTAGCAGGTCGTCCAGCGTGTCACGAGACTGACAGAAGCACTGACCAATAAGGTCGAACAACGGTGGCAGTCGGACGTTGATGATTGGTCAATTGCCAATCTGCCACCTCATCTCAATTGTGATTGGACGTTTACTAGAACCAGCCATACCGACTGACTTAAAGGAGACTTTTGCTATGAAGATCCTAAATGGAAAATAAAAATTAAAGATTGTTCGCCCTCTTTTTTAGTAGTACAAAACGACGAACTACATTTGGCCTTTCAGCTTAAAATAAAAATATTTTTTAACCTTGGGAAAAGGCAAGGACTATTATCATATTAGATACACATCATTCCATCTTTCCCCCCAGAAATCATGGTTTTATATTGTTTTGTTGATTTCTTTTCATTATTAAACACGTATATCCAAACGCTCCAAAAAGCAGATACATGCCGTGTCCCTAACTGCACAGTGTCACACTAAATAGTACAGAAGAGTAGCAAAATTACTAGTGCATTCAGTCGTGTAGCATAAAAGTATGCTGTTTGGGACGCAGCCCTAGTTATTTTAAAGTAGCTTCCAACTTTTTGAGGTTTCTATGTCTTCAAACCATAAAAGCTTGCTCTATAGACCACATTGGCAATGACTGACAGTAAGAGTCAAGCATGTTTGTAACAGATGTAGCGATGGATAAAGTTTTAATTTTGACCACATTGCATATGTTACACCTTTAAGTAACATATGCTAGTTCATCAAATAAATACGTTACATTTTCACATATTGTGTCAAAAACAAAGCATCAACAATTAAAAGTCCTAATGTCTGGATACGAATAACAGGCCACACACAAAATTACAAATGGATATTTTTTTTTATTTGTAACACTGAAAAGAATCATATCACACTGAGGTAAGTTAAATAATCCAGCGTTGTGAGGTTCATCGTCCTGTAGTGACACACAATGACAAAATCCCGTCTTAAATGACACACAATAGGGACTTTAAAGGAATAGTTCAGGGAAAAAATCTAGTCTACACAATTTTCAACTTACTCCAGATGTAGTTGAGCCAAGACATCGTCAGTGTCTTTTTGCTTCTTTAGTTTAGAAATGGGGCTGCAAGGTTAATGTTCCTATATCAAACACTAGGTATCAACCCAAATCATTTGACTTAGTAGTTTAGTAGTCACTAAGCCACATCCAGAAATCCATGCCACGTCAATGAAGAGCTGGATTTGGTTAGAGAAGGTTCAGAGAAGTTTAGTGGATATTTATGGAAACGACTTGGATGATTTTTGACTTAAAGCGTGAGCAGAGTTTGCCTCTCAGCTCCAGTTCCAAAATAAGAAGCAAAACACGTCTTTTCTGAATGAATCTATCTGGGAAAAGGGAAACAAGCATCCGTGAGATTTTTCACTCAACCATTCCTTGAAGTGATAACAGAAGCAGGGATGGCTATGGCAACCAAAAAGCAAAACAATAGTGTTATGCAGCTTAGTCTGCAGCGCTACTCTAGATTAGTGAGTTCATCTGAATTAATTTATTGCAATTACTTCAAAGACAACAGTTGATTTAGTTTTTTTTTTCTGAAGATACTAGTTGAAGAAGAGAATCTTCCATTCGACCATCAGAGTTGTTGCTTAGTAACTTTGGTTTGGTTTCTGGAGCTTAAATCTAGATTTACTTCTGGTCACCATAGCCAGCTCCACACTCTTCCATTGCTTAAAGTCCCTGTTGTCTGCAGGAGCAGCGAGTCCAAACTAAAGTCTTATCAGTGTCACAGTTTCACAAAATGTCAAGTCCGTACCTCCTTCAAGCGCTATTTTCTTCTTATTTCCTTTTTTTCATTCATTTGTCTTGTTTTGCACAAATGCAAAATCTAATCTCGCACAAATATCTCTGGGAAGAAAATAAAAAAATACACCCCTCCCCCCGAAGGTGGACATTCTTTTACGTTGTTTTTGTCGTGTGCCCCAAGAGGAGCTCCCGAGATTATTTTCTGCGTTTTTCTGAGTGCTACTGTTTCTGCTGATGAAAACTAGGACTTGGCCTTGGCACAAGATTGGCACGAGAAGTACAGGGGCATGTGGAGTCCAGATCGACAAACAAAGAAGGTTGGGGTCAGAGGATTGTTTCTCTGCACACATTGACAAGGCTTTGGGGCCGGCAAGGGGCCTGTTGATCTGGGCTTGCGGCTGGAGCTGGCTGGCCGGTCACCCGATGTGGACGGCGCAGGGAGGGTGATGGGGAGCTCAGTGCCCCACAACTTTGCAGGTGCAGGTCTTCGTGAGCGTGCTTTCTAGGGCTGTTTATGATTCGCTGTGACTGCGACATAACCTGTGCAGAGAGTTTTTAAAAACACACATTAGACAGAATTCAGGCCACGTTTCCAGCCAATAAACATATTTATTCAGTTCCAGCTTCAGCTAATCACCCACCATTTACAGAACAGAGTGCCAGCAGCAATTACAGGCCTGCAATACCAGTGTAGCTTAGCTAGCAGTCAACTTAGCTAAACTTAAACTTAGCTTATCTTGGCTTGTAAATCAGTGAACTAGAACAAAACAAAAGCATGGAATTATTGGCTGGCCATAAGACATGTGATTATTGTATTTATAGATGTCTAAAAGCCTGTTTTGGAATGCACAGATATTAGCCTGGTTTAGCATTCGTTTAGCTTCACCGCTCCAGGCTCCTGTCTCACCTGATCTAGAATGCTGGCGCTAAAAATGGCCTCCTCCATGTGCTTCTCATCAGACTTGATGACATATTTGATGCTGTTGACCACCTGCTGCACCTCTGGAGGGAGGCTGCAGCTGGAGTGCTCCAAAAATCTAGCCACTAATATCTTGGTGTCTTTGTAGGTCTTAAGGTCTGCCAGAGAGTGAGGCCGCTCTGTTGAGGTTGGATGCAAGGCTTTGAAACGCAGATCCACCTTCCCACCATCCTTCTGCTTCTTAGCCCCACGACTGCTGGGCCTGCCACACTGAGACACTGTGCCGCCTGAAACCTCCAAGCAGGCTGAGGAAGGTTAAAAATGGGATATAAAATTAAGACACAAAGCCCAATTTGATTGGTTTACTCTCTTAAACTTTTATTTAACTGATAAAAGTTCAAAGAAAATGTTTCTGATCAAATTAAATGTATTTTTAAATGTAAACAAAATTAGAATTATAGTCTCAAAAGTTTGGACAGAGACATATTTACCAATGTGTCACATCACCTTACCTTTTAATTACACTGTTTAATTGTTTGAGAACTGAGGAGACTAACTGTTGCAGTTCTACAAGTGGAATGTTTTGCCTTTCTTGCTTTATACAAGACTACAGCTGATCTATAGTCTGGTTGCAATTGTCTGTTGAAGCTAAATACATTTTCAATAGGAGACAGAGGCTAGCAGGCCAATCAAGCACACATATTCCGTGTCTGCAAAGCTGTCCTGTTGTAGTGAATGCAGAAATAACCACAAACTTGTCTCTTTAAAATCAAAATATTCTTCTGCATCAATGGGACCCTTACATACATGCTGTGGGAAATCTGGATGGTGTGTTTCATCTTTGACACATTCTTGAGATTCCCTGAATCTTCTCTTTTACCTTAATATTTGTTTATATTAAGAAACTACATTTTATAAGTTGGAGATGTATTTTTAGTACTTTAATCAGTTAAAGAAAAGTTTAAGAGAGTTAACAAATCACAATTTTGTGTTTTTATTGTATAAGAAAAATTAAAAAAAATTCTGGAAATGATGTCGGTATAATTTTGACATATTATGCCACACTTCATGACATCACACCCATAACACCTTTGATTAGTTTCATATCAGCATAGTTTGGCAAAAAATGTTCCATTGTATTCAATTTTCTCCATAAAATACAGACAAATTTGATGTTACGCTTCTGTACTTCTAAACTCAGTTCCACCTTTTATTAGCCAGTCAAGCTCTGCGCCCATTAAGAAAATAGAAAAATAGCATTTAATTAATGTTCTGTATTTGTTATTTTAAATTGAAAGGTATTACTGCTTCATATGCTTTAAGCAATACATTTAATGTAATCACATTTTCTTTTCATTTCTACCAAAACTTTCCTTGGCCTCAAACAGCAAGGATCTTTCCTTGATCTGCACTAAAGTAACCATGTCCACAAGCATGCTGTGAGAGTGTAAGGAGTATAAAGGGGTATTACCTTGATCTGAAGGGGTCTGTGGGGAATCCAGCTGTGCTTGGTTACATATAGATGTATAGCCACTGCTCTCACCTGCAGGCACAAAGACAGTACTGTTGCACTAGTGCTTTTAAGTATTGAGTTTTACACTAATTCATTGCACTCATTAGTACACAGGTATAGTACACAAATATGTTGCAGTGAATTCAATGGCAAAGCTAAGTAAATGAGTTTTCATTTGCTCAAAAGTAACTTGTAACTGATCACTCTTTTTTTTTTTGCTCAACATTCACATCTGTAGCCTATGACCAAAAACTAAAATGAACACAAAGAGCTTAAGGATTTTTATCTGCTTGGTAAAACACTATAATCAACCTGTTTTGGCAAAAAGTTATTTCTGCCTGCAAAAAGTCCTAGCAGAAATTGTGTTATACACAGTCTTAAAGCCAAAGGCTGTTCTGATCCTTTAAATGCAGCAGAAACTCACCCTTCATGCCTGAGAATTTCATTACTGCAGCTGGTGTCAGCAACGAGATCACCATGCACAATGTAAAACCATCTGAGACGATAATGGTGTCAGTAGTGAGTGGCAAAATGTTATGCTTAACCAGAGTTTAAATGGGACATAAGCTGAGAAATATCAGTACAGACTGTCAAGGCCATCTCAGCTGTGTACTGAGAAAGAGCATTACAATACAAGGTCTCTGCTGAGTCAGCTGCAGCCTGGAGATACGTGATATATGTCCAAAAGTTTGCAGAGATTTGCTCCTCCAATGTTCCTTTCAAAATCCTTCGTTGTAATAACAGCCTCCACTCTTCTGCGTCGGCTGTACCCTATTTATTAAAACACTCCATTCACTGCATTTATTAAAACATCTAATTCATCCTAATGGTACTAGATAGAGCAGCATCACTCCATTGAACACAGCTCAGCGGAGCTTTGCCCTCTGGATGACTCTGGACATTGGGTGTTGTGCACCCAATTCTACTGGCAATGCTGTCCTGTCTATTATACAAGCTATGTGTGTTATGAAAGCAACAAGCATTTATATACGTAATATCTATATCGAGGGCTGAGAGCCAAAAGGGCGTAAGTGACATTTTTGTCAAAATTGAGTTATATATATCATCGGAAAGCTCTTTGTGAGCTTTTTCTACT
>JBBIGC010000041.1:14805727-14815981 GCA_037576955.1 Lepidarchus adonis
GTGTGTGTGTGTGTGTGTGTGTGTGTGTGTGTGTGTGTGTGTGTGTGTGTGTGTGTGTGTGTGTGTGTGCGTGCATGCATGTGTGTGCGTATGTGTGTGTGTGCCACGAGGTCAAACAGGAGGCAGAGCTGTCGCTTCTGGCTCCATCTCCTCTCCATCCAAGCCATTAACATCAAAGCACACCATTACACCACACCCTTTAAACCACACAGAATGACGCCATGAGTTTCCAACTCACACAGCACCAGAATTTGGCTACAAATTTAGTTCAGTAATTTAATCTAATAATCTTCATTGACCCACTTCTGCATAATATTTTCATGGCTGGGATGATGTTGTGTGACTGTTCAGTGCTTCATTGGTTACTTAGATTTTTGGTCAAAATTGTCCTTGAACTTGATCTGACTAATTATATTTTATGAAACTAATTTCACAGCATAGCATAGACATACATGTACAGTTTGGGAACCAATAGTCAAACTGCATGTTTTGTTTAAAAAAATAAGTACATATTTCTACAGAGTACAGTCTTCTGTGTATTGGGAGAAAAAAATGCAAAAGCTATAGGACATTCTGTATTTCATTTAATGCTAAACTAAACATAACATGCAATAATTAGAACTATGGCATATTCCTTTTCCATATGAAACATTTAAACTAGACAAAAACCTCAATATACACAGTACTGTCCAAAATGTCTTGGGAACATATCAAAATTATTTTAAAAGCTGTTTAGCTGGCCACTAAGTGTTTTGTAAAATAAAAAGAACACTAATAGATTAAATACACATAGCATAAACAAAGAAAACTGTGATTTTATAAATGGAAACATGTTCACTTAACCATACTTTACCATTTTCAGAGCTCTCCTCATGGAATCTCAGTATTATTTATAGTTGAATTAAAATCAGATTTGCTTATAGAATTTCAAAATCCATTCTGGAGGCACTGAAAAGAAATCCAAACCCAAACCAAACTGAAAAAAGGTTTATTTGCATTTATTCTACAGCTAACTTGTTAACAGTTGCCATGTTGCCAACACTAACTGTTGAGATTGCTAAATGCCAGTATTTATTTGCCATTTACATGGCACTGAACATCAAACAAACACATATAAACAGTTGAAAAAAGCTGATAGTGGAGACAGAACTTTCCAAAGCACTGTGGTGATGTCTCAGCACTTCTTGATTTGGGTTCAGCTTGGCTTGATTTAGCAGACAAAGAACTATGGGTGCATATACACAGCTAAGCTTGATTGCTTTACAACAATAATTAGAAGGGGAGTTACAAACTAAACACAGGTGACAGCAATGGCACAAGTTGGGGCAAAACAGAAGAAAGTGTGCACACCTTTGACACTATTTGCCATTTATAGTCATTTAGTGTGCAATTTAACACATGGTAATGTCATAAATGCACCATCACTGCAATTTTGTCAAATAATTTGTAGTTGTGGAACTGATTGCAACTCCATTAGCCTGAGGCTAACAAAAAAAGAAAATTTCCACATGCCCACTAGCAGAAATTATAAAATAAAAAAAAGCCTTTTAATAAAATAACAGAATCCACTTTGGATTTCTATAGCACTTTTTACAGCTGACATTGTCAAGAAGCAGCTTTTTAGGATCTGGGTCCAAGCCCCTAACAAAAAAGCCAAAGGTGGCAAAGACTTCCTACACTGCAGGAAGAAACCTAGGGAGGAATCAAGGCTCAGAAGGGGAACCCATCCTCCTCCTCTGTCTCTGTATATACTGTACCTCTGTACTTTTAGGACATCTGAAGATATCTACACAGAAACATAGAAAATTAAACATAGAAAAGGGTTCACAGACGTTCAAGCACCACTGTTAGTTTCACAACAAAGCAGAGAAAAAGACATTAACAGTGACGCATCACAGGCTGAAAAATTCTTTATATATTTAAAGATTATTTGACTTAGCCCTTTTTGTATTTTGTAAATATAAACAAATTTAGAATTTGATGCCTGAAACACACTCAAACATTTGATAGAATATATAGAGAAGTTACACTATCTAGAATTCCACAATAAGCAGGAACTAATAACAACTAATAAAACTCATTACTGCGTAGAAAAGAAGTATCCACCAAAGGCTCACACTTTAGAAGCAGAGACCGGTCATGGCTCACCACTGATGGAAGATTAGTGCAAGATTGCACAAAATTTTCAATACACAAAACTGTAAAAAGATTCAGGGAATCTAGAAAAATCTCAGTGCTGCTGCAACCATGCAGTGATGGGGGAAAACAGATAGGGAGTGCTTTATACCACAGACAAAATGGACCAAAAAGATCTCATTCACTAAAAGTATAATTCAGTGCACAGATGCACAGTGCACAGATTCAGTGCAGATGACATCCCCAAATGATTAGTTGAATTAAATTGTACTGTTTACTGTAGCAATTAAGAGTTGAAAAGCAATGCAAAGCAAAGACAGATAAGTGACAGGTCAGTATAAAATGTGGAACATGGAAAGCAAAGATAGATCAGTGACACCTCAGTATAAAACGTGGAACATGGAAAGCACCATTGCCTATGTTACGTATCCCATACTCTCTCCGCTAAAAACAACACTCTTTCCACCCGTTTTCCACACTACCCACCTGTTCTCTACTCCACACACCTCTGCTTCAATCATCCATCTACATGTAAATTCTTTAGTATAAAATTAGCAACACTGAAATGCAGGCTTACCTTTCTTCAAATCGTATCTGTAAATGTCAATTGTGACCTGTGCTGCTTTTCTGTCGCTGATGTTGGACACGATATCTTGGATATTACAGACAATGTCTGGAGCTTAAATTCTGCAATGTAGCTCTTGCATTGTGGCATAATATTGATAAGTTCAATATTTTATCTATTTATCAGTTTGCTCAACTAAGGTATAATGTCACTACCGGTATAGAGCTGCAAAGGTTTCCAGGGGTGTGTAAAGGTAGATGATTTTATTTCAGAACGGTAAATTCAGTAACGCTGTGGCTAATAACATAGGGCTCTTATCTTATAGTTTTAAAACATAAATAAGCATTTTCTGCAGCTTATAGAATGGAGCGACCTATAATGTGGGGCGGCCAATTTTTGGGGAAATACGGTACATTTCTCACTGTGGAAACTACAAGCTGAAAAAGCTTTGCTATCTTCTTGTAGCTTCTCCTGCATTGTGGGCTTCAATAACTTTCATTTTCAAAGTCAAACACAGCTGCTTAGAGGAACCCATGGTTGTTGAGTGTCCACAAGTGTGTGCACAAGGTGTGAAGAGTCAGAGTATTTGTAAAGCTTTGAAATTGGCACTAATGACAGCTGTTGCCATGCTTTAGATCTAATGAGCTGATCAAAATCTAAAACCTTGTAAAAGTGACTTTAGAACTCTAAGGGTGCCCAAAGTCAAAGCCAAAATAATGCTTTTATTTTTGTTCAATTCATGGCATTAAAAGTAACTATGCATCAAATCAGTTTGCCGAAGATATTGTGTATTTTTTTCCATGTCCTAGAAAGACTGTGTTTACATCTTTTCAATTTCAAAATCGCAAAATCTGTTATTTATCAAGGGATGCCTAAACTTTTGCATAAGACAGTATATGTCTTAGAACTGTAAAATACATTAACTGCCAGAAACAAACAAAAAAAGTCTCCCTGTGCCAAAAATTGAGGCAGTGTGAGCGTGGCTAAAGCGCTCAGACAGCACGAAAGGAAAGCAAGCGAGATTACTAATTAGGGCTGCATTACTAATTATTGCTGAGCCTCATCTGCATATTATTTTGCAGAGACTGGAAATTAAACATGCCGAGACATTCTCAATACGGCGGCAGCTCTTAAGAGCAGCATGTAATTCCCACTCCATTAAATGGGCCATGCACTCGCTAAATGTCAAACCTAATACAGTCGGAAAATAGAGAAATCACTGGTGGGGGACAGAGTAAGTGTGAGTGTGAGTGTGTGTGTGTGTATGTGTGTCTGTGTGTGTGTGTGTGTCTGTGTACGTTTTTGCCTGCATACATTATTTGATACCATTATATTAAAAAGTAAATGCTGTACTTTTACTGACAAATATGTTCATGTGCGCATGTATTTAGCAAATTGTTGACATTAGCTATGATATCTGATTGAAAATCAGATAGATAAAGAAATATAGAATATAACATTTTCTATAATTGTATCATATATTTAACATGACAATTAAAAAATATATATTTTTATATATTTGTGCAATTATTTTGATATTTTTAAATAATGGTATTTACTAAAAGGAAAAGTGTTTTCTTTGAAATTGTATCAGTTAAATAAACTCTCAACTCAATGGGATTTTTGTCACTGTTCATTAAAGCTTTTCCAACCTCATAGCAGCAAAGTAAACATTAGTAAGAGCAGCATGGATAGACAATTATACACACTGGTTCTATAAAGTAATGTGTACTGTAAATATGCATATACTGTATATTCCTATTTGTTTCAGCTGTAATCCTGAGAGATGGCATTTTTTGTGTATCGCTGCAGTATGAATTTATGTGATACTGACATAGAATACTTTACATCTGGCTCACAGATGTGCTAGCAGAGAACATTTTCTCTGCTAGACATTGTATATTACACTTGCATATTAACATACTAAGCCATGCTGAAGTCATGCTGAAGCTGCAGCATTAACTTTAAGGAAAGTGTTAATAAAGGGTCTCGTTTCACCCCCCCAGCCAGTGCGGGATCATGAAAGGGCATGACTGGGGTAATAGCTCATGTGCTGTGTAAAAGGAGTAAAAACATTTCCTTCTGTCTGAATATTTACATACTGATTGCCATGTAGCCAAAGGCAAAACCATGAGAAGCATTAAAATCTGTGCCTGATCAAGTGGGTAAAGCAACTGTGTGTAAAATTAACATTGTATTTCCTGCGGGGTCATCTGGTCTGTGCAAGAGTTGTATGCAGTGTTTAAAACTGTCGATGAGTGATGTATAGACATGATTGAGACCAGTGTGCTGTTTGAAGACCAGCTGTTTATGTTAATGTACTTGTAGAGGAGTCTGATTGTTATGCATCTGTAGGATGTCTAGCACCTGTGTGATTGTGATGAGAATTAGTGGAGATTTTTATAAAAATGACAAAACCTTCCATCATAGTATTTTACAAATGTATCACCATCATGATATGTAATTATATTCAAATTGTATTATTAGAGCCAATGCAATGGGTTGGCCTCCTTTCCAGGCTGTGTACCCTGTCTTGGCCTGTAGTCAGCTGGGATCGGCTCCAGCTTCCCACAAGTGGATAAATTGACTTGGAAATTAAATAAATGAATGACTGAATGAATGAGCAGAGCCAATAAACAAGATTTTCTCAAGTATTAGCACGCCAAGCTAAAAATGACTTATAAAGCCCAAATAATCTTTGGATTCTTTAAAATGATGCCACAAAAGAACCATTTTGTGTTTAAATAAAGAAAAGAAGAAGGCTCTTTAAAGAACCATTTTTGGTACATGAAACATGAATGATGTGTGAAGAACCTGTTTATAGTAGACATATAAAAACCTCTATATAATGTAAAGGCTAGTACCAAGTGCCCTTTAGCACTGGGCTGTAGAGCAGTGGAATTGCATTCTCTGGATAGAGTGAGTGGAGCTCCATTTAGTACCTTTGAGCTGAGTTGGAGTGGTGTTTGTGGTCCAGAACTACAATACAGGCCAAAAATCAGTACATTCTGATTTTAAGAGGGACACACCTTCTCACTCATCTTTTGCGATCGACCAGTAGATCGCGATTGACGTATTAGGCTCCTCTGGCCTAGACCATTTTTATGTAGAACAAGAATTATTTTCTTCAGATCCTCAGAGAGTTCTTTGCCATGAGGTGCCACGTTGAGCTGGACCACAGAGTGAAGGCAAAGGGGTCAACAAGTGCTAAACACCTCTGTGAATTCCTTCAAGAAGCAACTCTATATAACTCTCTATATAAACTGAAAGATCAGGCAAGTTCCCTGAGCCTGAGCTAGTCTCAGATGAACCAAAAGACTATAGCACAGTGTGCTGTGATCAGATGAGTCAACATTATAACTTGCTTTCAGAAAAATAAACAAACAAACAAATATTTAATTGCATTTAATTCTCTGTGCCACAGAAAATTGTTATTCCACTGAGTCTGAGGTATGTTAGGATTTTAGGGAGACGCATGTTGCCATCAAGGTGGCATGTCTTCCTGAGGCTTCCATGTTTACTTCAGCAGGACAATGTCAGATAACTTTCTGCATGGGCTGTCACTGGGTGTCACTGCAGATCATTCTCTCTTTATTTTATTCCTTATTTTATAGCTTAATTTTTATTTTATCTTCATGAAGCACACTGAATGAACTCAGACAACTGCAATCATAGATATTGAGTCTTATATCACAAAACAATTGGAAAAAAATCCAAAGTCTCGTTGTTTAACAATGTTTCAAAAAGAAAAGGATGCAGTAACACAGTGGTAAACATTTCTCTGAGGTAAACATGTCTCTGAGGTAAAAATGTGACTGCAGTACATCAACTTCAAACACAAATGTACAAAACACAAGTTGGTCATTAAACCTATTGAATATGTTCTCTTTATAATATTGCCAGTTAAATACGGATTATCATGAATGAACACATGGATTGTTAATGGGAATGGGGTTTGTAATTATAAGGGTTGTCTAAACATAAATAAACATTTGGACATTTCCAGTGGTGTCTCAGTGTTGCTTAAAAATGGAAACGAATGTACATGAGTATTGACAGTTCATCACCCAGCATAAAACAGAAAGTCAGTTGATGGTAAATGCCATAAGGCAAGAGCTTATAAAAATGCAGTGGCAGGCTTTGTTTGCCTCAGTGAAGGCATGTGCTGACCTCTGACATCCATGTTTGTGCTAGTGTCAAACAGAGGTCTAGAGACCATTCTACTGCAGAAACATTAGAGAAAAATACAGAAATAAAAGGCTGAATTGCAGCAGAAAACATGCAGGATGTAACCTAGTCTCTTAAAGAGCAATCTCAAAAATGGATAAATACATGATGAAAGACAAAATTAAAACAATAACACGTTAGTCAATTAAGTCACTAAGTGCACGTGCACTCTAAAGCCTGCCACTGTGATTCATTTCTGTTAGGGTTCACATTTCCAGGTGCCAAAGCAAGTAGCAGCCTTACCGGTAGCTCCCCTTTAGTACCCCCTTTTCTCTTTTTAATTAAATCATTTTTCCTCTATTTCCATAATGTATAATTTACTTTGACTAGCATTCTGCAGCACAAGTAGTAACAGAGTAGTAGCAAAAACTTTGTTTACACAAGGGGTGTGCTCCAAACAAAGGGAGCCCATTCCAGGTGAACGGAGGCCTAGGTACTGCAGTTGCAGAGCTGGTGCGAAAGAGAAATCGAAACAAGCGAACAACCACACTAAATACAAACCCATCTATTTCATCTGTGGCTATTGGGGAATGTTAACTCACTGGTGAACAAGACCGATGAGCTGGCAGCACCATCAAGCGTATCTGGAGTTTGTTGCATTTGACTAAGACCTGGTTTAACCACAACATCCTTGATGCTAATGTGGACATTCCAGGCACCATAGCCTCAAGAGTGGACAGGGATGCTAAATGCTCTGGCAAAGGTAAAGGTGAGGAGACATTGAACTGGTAGAGGTGGGTGTAGGTCCTTATTACATGCCCAGGGAGTTTTCTAACGCCATTGTCTTGATTATTTACGTTCCTCTGTGGGTGGACAAAGGAACATCGTGTGACATAATTCTCACAACTACCATGATGGTACAGGCACAACACCAACAGGCTTTTATTGTCAACTCTAGTGACTTCAAAACCATCACCCTGACTTGTCGATTGTGCCGCTAGGAAGAACAGGACAGTTGAACTCCACTATGTGAACCGCCATGCACACCATTACTGGTCACTCACACCATTACTGGTGATCAGGTCAGGAGAGATCTGAGGAGATTGTGCCCCAAGAACTGGTCCTGAAAGAGGAAGACTGCTAAGGCCTGTCCTGCCAAGATCATGCTCTTTGATTTCTCCCGTGCTGGCAGGACCATTCAATCCCTCCTTCTGAGGAACAAGCTGCTAAAGATGAGAGTGGATATCTGGTAGACTGGATAACAGACTACCTCACTGGCAAACCTCAGTTTGTTAGACTGGATAACTGTACTCAAAGATGATCAACAACACATGAGCCCCACAGGGTATGGTCTTGTCGCTTCCCTCTTCAACCTGTATACATTAGACTTTGGCTACAGCTCAAAGACAAGCCACATTCAGAAGTTCTTCAACACTGTCATTGTGTCAAAGGTGGACAGGAGGAAGAGTACAAGGGTCTGCTGAAGGGATGGTGTCTAACTAACTGAAGCTGAACACCAAGAAGATGGCTGTGGACTACCGTAGATCTGGACCACCACTGAGCCCTGTCTCCATTGATGGGGTTGATGTGGAATGGGTTAAGACATAAAGGAATCTAAGAGTGCAGCTGGACAACAGACTGGACTGGTCAGAGAACACAAAGGCTGTACAGGAAAGGGCAAATTCAACTATTTTCTGTGGAGGCCAGGCTCTGAAGATGCTCAGTGGTTGCCAGTTCTATGCTGTAGTTCGCTGGCGAGGTAATCTGAAGAAGAGAGCCACTGACAGCACTGAAAGCTGATCAGGCAAGCAGGATCTGTGGTTGGTGAGAAGATGGACTCTGGTGACAGTGGCAGTGAGGAGGACACTAGGCAGAATCTATTAAGGACAATGAGCTTCACCCACTAAACACCCCTATAGTGAGACATTGGAGATTTTTCAGTAGCAGGCTGCTATTGCTGAACTGCACTAAAGATAGATACCAAAGATATGTGAGCGTCATTAAGCAACTTGTCTTCACCACATCTAGATGTCTAAATACATCATGTTTTTACAGAAAATGCACAATTTCTCCCAGAAGTCCTATTGCAATTACAAATGTTTTGGTATACACACATTTATTTCCTTTATGTGCATTGGATCAATGCAAAAAAGCAGAGAAAAAAGCCAATTTTAAGATTTCTCCATAAGTGCAACCATGAAACATCCATGACCTCAATATCTTTTGGTAGTCTTCAGATTTCATGATGCCTTGCACACAGTCAAGGCACCCAGTGCCAGAGGTAGCAAAACATCCCCAAAACATAATTGAACCTCCATCATGTTTGACTGTAGGTACTCTGTTCTTTTCTTTGTAGGCCTCATTTTGTTTTCTGTAAACAGCAGAACAATGTGCTTTACCAAAAAGCTCTATCTTGGTCTCATCTGTCCACAAGAACTTCTCCCAGAAGGATTTTGTCTTCCTCAAGTACATTTCAGCAAACTCCAGTCTGGATTTTTTATGTTTCTGTGATTTAGCAGTGGGGTCCTCCTGGGTCTCCTGCCATAGAGTTTCATTTCGTTCAGATATTTCAAGCTGACACTGTTGCACCCTCAGTCTGCAGAACATCTTGAGTCCATTTAGAAGTTGATTGGGGCTGTTTATCCACCATTTGGACTATCCTGTGTTGTAATCTTTTATAAATGATTCTCTTTCACCCACGCTATGTAGATTAGCTACAGTGCTGTGTGTTGTAAACTTCTTGATTATGTTGTGCACAGGGAACAAAAGAACATGAAGATCTCTGGAGATTTTCCTCAGACAATTCTCCGCTGTTCTTTCTGTTCTCTATGCTTAGTGTGGCACACACAGACACACAACAGAAAGGTTAAGTGAACTTTTTTCCATTTTAACATAGGCTTGAAAAAAACTATTTACCCACAATTTTGAATATGTGCCAAAGATTTTGTCCGCCCCAGAAATAAATGCCTATTTTTCTGCTGATCCAATGCAAATAAAGGAAATAAACATGTGTATAGCAAAACATTTGTAATTGCAGTAGTATCAAAGGGATCAATTGTGTATTTTTTGGAAAAATTTCTTTCAAAATTTCTTTTTAGTGCTAACTCCTCCAGCTTCCACAACACACTCACTCTATCCCATGATGCCCAGGGTGTTCACATTGAAATGAAATGGAGAAAAGGGAACAGAGCATGTTTGGAATGATTTGATATGAATGATCTGCATAATTTAATTTAGTTTTGGTCCAATCTGTGCATTGATTTTATAAAATATATGTTAGGGCAAGGTGTTAATTAAGACAGGGTTAACAAGATAAGATAAGATAAGATAAGATAAGATAAGATAAGATAAGATAATCCTTTATTGTCCCACAAGTGGGAAATTTC
>JBBIGC010000041.1:14875014-14889148 GCA_037576955.1 Lepidarchus adonis
CCGCCCCCGACTCCATCACGATGTATTTAGTCTCTTATTTCATCGCTGTCTGTCACGTTCACAGCTGAGGTTTTCTTCCTCCCCTCCTCCTCAGCTAGACCAGACATTTTCACGTCTTCAAAACAGAAAAAACAGCTCCTCCGGGGAACGCCTGTGAAATGAGCGAGTGTCAAACACGAGGCTAGGATGACAGACAGATACGCGTCGTCTTTAAGGGAATCCCAATTAGGCTAGAGGCAGAGTCAAATGCATCCAGTGGCAACGGCTCCCCAAAGCACAATAATTAAACAGCCTTGAAGAAAACATTCTGGTTTGGGTGGGATGGTGTCTCTGTTTCCTCCTCTTCTTTTAACGTCGTGTTTTTCGCGAGTCTCTTCTTGGTATGAAGAGATTAGACGGAGAGCAGGCCCGCCATAAGGCACAAAACCTTAAGAGCATTTGAGTCCTACACAGTGCTTTCCTTGAGCTTTTCCCAGTAAGCCAGGCTGAGGCAGTTTGTCTTTCACTGTCTGCTCATTTGCTGTACCTCCACTAGTGTTCTGACTAGTGGAAAAGTGATTTGTTCATGAAGAAATGTCAGGTAGAGGGATATGGATCAGGAGCAGAGAGATCGAGGGATACAGACCACACGGCCTGTAATGAGAAGATCAGGACCACCTGAGTACTAGTTATACCAAAGACTACCCCAAAATATACGCAGTCAATGCAAAATATTGTTTTGCCTACATTCCTACTGAGAGTTTATCCTTGCTGTCTCTTGGTTTTCCTGACTTTTATCTAAATTTTGGATTTAGATTTTTGGATTTAAGATTGGATTAAACTGAATTGGCTGCATTTGAGACTCTGTCGTCATTCATTACAGAATACTCCCACCACGGAGCCCTTCAAGACCTGCTCTCACACCAAAAGCAAAGAATTAGAGAGTGCAGCTTCCGTGGTTCTCCTACTCTTGCAGCATGTGTCCCTGGTGGCTATTCCTAAACACTACAACGAGGACCCTGACAACTGCAGACGTTGATGCAGTGTGCTCTCTACTTCTCTGCTCATCGAACAAGGTTCCCTACAGAGGAGGATAAGTTCAGGTTTTACATCTCTCTAACCGGTGGGTAAAGTCAACGACTGGGCTACAGCCCTTTATATGCAGAGACATTCCATCATGACCAATGAAAGCGCTTTTTTGGCACACTAACACGTGTCTGACCATCCAATTGATGGGAAGAATATAGGAGACAAGCTAGGGGACACCCACCGCCACAGAGTACGCAATGAAGTTTTACACTCTGGCTGCGAAATGATCCAAATGATGTGAATGGAATGATCCACTGTTTTTGGCAGTCTATCAGACGGGGCTTGAACCGGATCTAAAGAAAAAGCTTGTCTGCAGAGTGGACATTGATCTGGACACCTAAATATTGATCGTGGTAGACAGGTTTCTGCAAGAACAAAAAGTAATCAAGGTACCATCTTCCTTTTCTTCAATGCTCCTGCACCTTGAGGCTGAACCTAAGTCTATGCAGATTAACCGAGAGCCCAGGAATGGTCCAGTCGCACCCACAACTGTGCTTTTATTGTAGACAACCAGTGCCATCACCTTAAAAAATGCCCCGCTCTGCCATCCACAGACAAACAGAATTCTAGCTCAGGTGAGAAAGTCTGATATGCTTCATCTCACTACGTCGCAATTCTGTCTACCCATTATTGGTAGTGGGGGAGACTGTTGAGTTATCTGCACCTCATAGACTCTGGAGCAGCTGGAAATTTCATTGACAAAGAAATGGCATTAAAATGCAGTCACACGCTAGTTCAAGGACCCTGCAGTGGATGTCCAATAGGGATTGGTGTAGTCACCCACCAAACTGAAAAAAAATAAAATGAGGGTTGGACTTTTTCCTAATTTGTTTCTTCATGATTAATGCTCCTAAAGATGGGATTGTGCTTGGTCACCCATGGCTCACGACTCATGAGCCTCAACTGTCCTGGAAAAGAGGAGAATTAGAAAGCAATGTTTCCAGAACTGTATTTCTCTGCCCTGTTGTGCTACGTCAATTGAGAGTCCCCTAGTTGAGTCAGCCAGTGAAATCCCCTCTGAATACGCCCCCTTTGCATATATAAAACAGGCACGTTAATGCTGCCGCCTCATAGACTGTGCAGTAGAGTTTACCCGCTGTCACGTACAGAGAATCAAGCCATGAATCAGTATATAGATGAGGCCTTAGAAGCTGGGATTATTCACTCGTCCACCTCCCCTGTGGTGTCAGGCCTTTTCTTTAAAGAAAAGAAAGGAGGTGTTTTAAGGCCACGTATAGATTATCGAGGGTTGAATCTGTCAGTCAAATTTTGTTATCCTTTACCATTTATAAATACGGCTCTAGAACAGCTCCATTAAGAATGCATTTTTTCAAAATTGCATTTACATAGCGCTTATAATTTGGTCTGCGTGGCCAATAACTATGAATGGAAAATACCGTTTATCACCACTAGGGGCACTATGAATACACCGTAATGCCATATGGTTCAGTCATTCATGGATGAGATTTTCAAGGACATGACAAATATCTTTTTGATTGTAAACATTAACAATCTGTTGATTTTCTCTCCCTCTTTAGAAGAGCATGTGATTCACATGAAAAGAGTTCTCTAGAGGCTTTGTGAATACTGTATATATGTAAAGGTAGAGAACTGTGAATTTGATCAAACATCCTTTCCTTTTTGGGTTATGCGATCAATGATCAAAGGTCACAAATGGACGAAAATAAATTGAAAGGTGTGTTAGAATGACCAGTGCCAACCAGCCATAAATAATTACAAAGGTTTCTCTGCTTTGACAATTATTATAGGCGATTTATTAGTCATTTTAGTATCATAACTGAACCACTCACTACTCGGCTGAAAGGCAACCCTAAACAATTCCCAATCCCAGACTCTGCACTCTAAACATTCCAGGAGTTAAAAAAAAGACACGACATGACAGCACCAGTACTAAAACAACCAGACCCAGACCTGCAGTTCATTGTGGGGTTGGATGCATCTAACGTGGGGGTAGGAGCAATACTTTCACAACGTCAGTGCATGCCTCCTAAGCTACACCCTTGTGCTTTTTATTTCCACAAACTGATGCCAGCAGATAGAAATTATGATGCAGGGAATAAAGAACTTTTGACTATGAAGTCTGCATTGTCTGTTTGGCACTGGCTTTAAGGGTGTAAGCTCCCATTCATTGTCTATACAGATCACAAATGCCTAGAGCAGGGATGTCCAAAGTCGGTCCTGGAGGACCGGTGTCCTGCACAATTTGGTAGCTCCCTTTCTCAAACACAATCCCTGAACCTGGCAATTAACAGGTGAGTCTTACCAGGTGTGCTTAATCAGGGTAATCACCAAACTGTGCTGGAAACTGGCCCTCCAGGAACAGAGCTGGACACCACTGGCCTAGAGTATTAGATTCTAAAAATCTAAAGGCAGATGCGCTGTCATGCAGGCATGCAAGTGCTCTGGGGGTCACTTCACCTGAGACCATTTTGCCCCAGGAGTGTTTTGTGGGTCCTGTGCAGTGGGAGATAGTGGATCTCATCAGGCAGCACAACACTACAGAGATGGTACCCACAGAAGCACCCACAGACAAAATATATGTGCCATCTCAGTTTTGTTCCCAGCTACAACAATGGGCACATACTGCTACAGAGATGGGTCACCCTGGAATCACAAAGACCATAAAAATGATAATACATAAGTTCAGCTTATCTGATGATGTTACTGATTACATACTGTCTGCTCCTGTTTGTGCCCAGTCAAAGATTTCCTGACAAAAGCCGGCTGGTCTTCTCATGCCGTTAGCCTTGCGCCGTCTGCCTTGGTTCCATATCAGTGGACTTTCTGACAGATTTGCGTCTATCTGAAGGCAATACAGCCATTGCTGTTATTATTGAGCAATTTCTCTGCCAGGTCTGCCTACAGCAATGGGCTTTGCAGAAGTACTGTTTAACCATATTTTCCATTATTGTGGTCTTCCAGAAGATGTAAATATGTAGATGTGTTACAAAAATTGTCTATTTTAGATATGAGGGTACAAAAACGGGTCTATTATGATTATGTTACAATGTACATGTTGTGAATATGCTATAGGTATGTACAGGCTGTAATGAGTGTTTAAGCTATGTACAGGCTATAAATATGAAATTATACATAAGCAAATGTGAGTTATACAGAAATATGAAATATAAAGCTATACAGAGATATGGAATATGAACTATTCAAGTTATGACAGTTGTAAGCAGTTGTAGAATTATGTAGAATACGGACCCAGGAATCCACACGGCCCATAATGAGAAGACTAGGATCACCGGAGAACTTGTTTTTTAAACCCGGAGAAATTCTGTGCAAAACATAAAAAAATAAAAACACAAGAACAAAAATTATTTTCAGCAATGAGGAATTGTGCCTGGTGATATTGTAGGCTTGTTGAGTTCAAGTGCACTGGGAATGTGTACATACAAAAGTGCAGTGGAGAATAAACATCTTTGAGGTGTTATAATGAATGTAACTGTAAGTGCTGAGTCACACAGGTCAGAAGAGTGTCAGTGTTTGGTAGTGTTCAGTTCTCTGGCTCTGTGGTAAAAGCTGCTCTTAAGTCTGTTTGCTCATGATATGATGGGCCTGAAACATTTACCAGAGGGCAGCAGGTGAAACAGATGATGACCAGTGTAGGATGTGTCTTCCTGTACGTTGGTTGTTCTACTGAGGCAGTAAGACCTGAATAGGTCCTCCAGAGAGGACAGTGATCAGCCGATGGGCTGTACTGATGACCCTCCGAAAGGCTCTCTTTTGTACTGCTAAGCAGCTGGCGTAGCATATAGAGAAGCAGCACATTTGCACACTCTCAATGGAGCAGCGGTAGTAGGGCTCCAGTAGTTTCTCCATTAGGTTGATTTTTTCTGAGGATCATTAAGAAGTAAAGTCATTCTTGTGATTTTGTAAGACTGTGGTGTTGGAAGTCCAGGAGAGATCTTCAGAGACACAGTCCCCATCGATGTGTAGTGGGTCAGTGTCTGTACCATTCTTCCAGGGGTCTGAGTTCAGGATGAGATTGCTCACTGGTTAATAAATATAACATTAATTGGAAATCGCAATGCATTTTCAATGTGTTTCTGATTAGAACACAGCATCATGGAGGGTTTCTAAGATTGTTTTGAGTTAGCAGTGTGATGTTATTGAGTAATATTATTTTTCCCATCAAAAAATAAGATGGAAGAGCTGAGAAAAAAGTTATAGACATAAGAAAAAGTCACTACAATTTTATGGAAGGTAAACTAATAAGTTAATCATTTGTCTTTTAAACTATATAAATATATTAATAATTTAAACTATGAATAATTGTCACAATATGCTTTTCTGATTTTTACAATACTTACAGAACTGACTATCACTGAATGTCTTGATTGTTTTCTTCCCTTTTTGTTTCCCATCACTTTGTTGAGTATCTGAAGCATGATATCAAAGTATCACACAGACCAAATGTCATTTCAGTTCCAGCTATGGGTGGGAATCACAGCATTTCTCATGATTTGATATGATACAATATTAATTTACATAAACAACAGACGTTCTTTTTTTTAAAACTATGTTTAAAATCAATTCTGGTTACAATGAATTCTGGGAAAAATCAATATTATGTTTTACCCTGATTCTACAATGATATCTAGCCAAATAATGCCATATAAGAAAACCACATGAACACTAAAAAACAGTGCTGAAATCATAAATAGATTCAGAGACAGAGCTAAACCTGGTATTTTTCTTTTAGGAAAAGGGTTTTTGGATTTCTGTCTCTTGTCTGACCTGCTAAAGATCATAACAGCAGACTTAATTTGCAATACTCATTACTCTTGCCGGCAGAGGAAGGCTTGGGTCCTGACAATTTATGCTAAGCATGTTCCACTTAGCTCCTTAACACTAACTTTGTCTCCACTGGTCAAACTCCTAAAAAGACAGCTGGATTTAACTGAGCCATTCTTTAATACAGTACAAGCACAGCATCACTGGTGGAGTGGACTGCGGCAGAAAGTGTGGAACTAGCATCTCTGGCCAGCATTTACAAATTTTCTAAATGAAATATTAGTGGCAGTAATTACATATTATTCTCCACTTAATTTTTGTGAATAATGGCATTAGATGCAGCATTTGAGTCCTGATGAAACCCTCCATAGTTTTGTTTAGTTTAACCTTGTTCCCCCAAATTAACACTTTGTTCATCCATTTTAAAAAGCTTTTCAGGCTACTGCTATCAAACAAGGTAGATAAATAAATAGTCAAAATCCATAAAACAACACGGCATGCACAACTGGAATCAGCAATATTTGTTTCTAACATCAGCGATCAACAATTGTAGCTACAGTTATTATTTTGGCCTATCTTTTCTGTAATAACATGAATAATGTGAGCCAGAAAAATACACACACACACGCTGTGGCTTTACAGGTGGAAAAGGTGAACTTTAGAAATAATTGTGTATAAGCTCAACCAGAAACTACTACTCTGAAAGCGTTATACATGCTTGTGTTAGCCCATCCTTCAGCCTTTTAGGTTGTTTATTATTTAGAAGGCAAAGTAAATTGGGTATAGCATAAATTTTATTACCTGTTTCTTTCAAAATAAAAGCCTAAGTTGATAAAAAAATAAATTATAAAAATAAAAAATTAATTATCATTGATGCCCTAGGAAGAACACTAATAGTTTCTTTACAGTAAACTGCGTACAGTTACCTGTTTCCATTTCCTGTTTATAATGGTAGAGCTTAAAAAAGTTCTGTGATTTGGTTTACTGCCACCTATATGTCTGGAAAAACAAATTCAGCACAGGAAGCTAGTTATGGCGTGGGACAATTGGCCTAACAAGTAATGAAAACATGATGTCAGATTTGTAACCCTGCCATGTTGCATCATACCATGTCATGTTATACTTCTGAGTTGAAATTGGCACATTTTTTCACCAGGCTAAGAGAAATGCATGTTTGGTTCAAGCAGCTTTACCGTAGTCTGCTGTATACCGCATCAATAGAAGCAAGACTTTACTGACTGTCTGGTCTCTCACCTTGCAGGTCACTGAATGTGAGGCTACGGAGAACTGAGCTAATGCTCTTTATCCCCAGGACGTAAGCAGCAGGTGATGGGGACAAGCGACTTGCAAACTTGACAAGGAGTCTAACAGAAGCAAACAGAGAGAGACAGAATATGCCCTACAGCAAGAGTGAGCAACAGGAACTGACCTGTCTCTGGCTCGTGGAGGATGGGGTGAAATGTATGTCATGGGCACAGGGAGAGGAGACAGGGAAGAATTTAGCACTGACGCTAGCTGTGGCATGATCTCATTCTGTTTACAGCTCATGTCATGCAGGATTTTCTTATTTAGGCGTCTGTGTTTCCTCTTTAACTGCTGGGTCTTTCTCTACTCCTCTCTGCTTTTTTCTTTTCTGTTCTCTGTGCTTTCCTTCTATTCTCTCTTCTCCTCTGCTCTTCTCTTCTTTGCTATTCTCTTCTCTCCTTTCTTCTCTTCTCCTCTCTGCTGTTCTATTCTCTTCTCTGCTCCTCTCCTCTCTTTGCTTTCATTCTCTTTTCTCTTCTCCTCTCTGCTATTCTCTTCTCTTCTTTGCTATTCTCTTCTCTTCTTTGCTATTCTCTTCTCTCCTTTCTTCTCTTCTCCTCTCTGCTGTTCTCTTCTCTTCTCTGCTCTCCTATCTTTGCTTTCATTCTCTTTTCTCTTCTCCTCTCTGCTATTCTCTTCTCTTCTTTGCTATTCTCTTCTCTTCTTTGATATTCTATTCTCTCCTTTCTTCTCTTCTCCTCTCTGCTGTTCTATTCTCTTCTCTGCTCTCCTCTCTTTGCTTTCATTCTCTTTTCTCTTCTCCTCTCAGTTGTTCTTTTATCATCTCTGCTATTCTCTTCTCTTCTCCACTATACTCCTCTTTGCTTTTCTCTTCTACTTTCTTGTCTCCTCTCCACTATTCTCCTCTCTGCTCTTCTCTTCTCTGCTCCTCTCTGTTCTTCTCTTCTCTGTTCTTCTCTTCTCTGCTCCTCTACTCTTCTCTCTGCTCTTCCCTGCTCCTCTCTTCTCTTCTCTCTGCTCTTCCCTTCTCCTCTGTGCTCTTCCCATCTCCTCTCTCTGCTCTTCTCTTCTCTTCTCTTCTTTCTCTGTATCTCTGAAAAGCAGCACTTCTGGACAGAGTACCACTTAAGTAAGAGAAAAATAATGAGTTTGGTACTAATTAGACAGTATCTATCAATTGCTAACTGCCTAGCCTACCAGAAAAATCTAATGAACATGGGGGTCTTAGTAGCTGACCGCAGCAAATTAATGTAGAAGACTCAGCACTGCGTTAAATTCTCGTTTACCTCTAATACTGCATGCCGTTGCAGTTGTAATACTTGAGTTTGAAAGGCTCTGGCATCAACATAATGTCTCTTTGATTTCTGTGTATGAATGATGAAAACCCGCTGTAATGTGCTTGCACGGAGGGGCTGGCCACAATGAAGCATGCATTTAACTACACATCAGTCAGCTTCATTACGCTGTAATGCGACTCCAGAAAACACGCTCTTCTTCACCACAGAGTGAAGGACAAACTGAAAGGAAAAGCAGAAGACAAAAAGGCAGAAGAACAAAGAGCGATCATGCTGAAGTTGATGAAGCTTTTTTGGAGGGATCTCTGGCAACCTATTCTCCACCCCTGGGCCCTTTCCATTGTGTTTGCTGCTTGTCTCCACATTACGATGGCACATTCACTATTTAATGGACATCTTTCCTGGCCTGTCACATCAATCTGTTACGCTCCTGTTCCTTGCCAGCTGAGTGCAACCACAGCTGACTAGACAGGCGATTCCGCTGCTTTCAGAAAAAACGAAGGCTCCTGTTTGCTGCCTTAGGAAACACAGTTCCAGGTAAAATGTGTAATTGAGGTAGAATACATTTCTAGTACTCGAGCAAAATTAAATCAGCACAAGTGTGATCTCTTTGGGAACAAGTGCCATCGCTCTTGCCATTTCAATTACCTCAGACCACAATGAAAACACATTAACAAGCTTCCGATTAACATTTAATTGTAGGTAATGACTCTTAATCATGTTATGGCTATGCTCATGAAACAAGCCATTCTTATTCTTGTTTACACTGTCACATCAGTGAATATTCAACTGAAAGTCTGTAGCTTTTTGTTGCAGTAATTTTCTCACAATTTGAGCAAGAATAGAAATCCAGTATAAAGCAACTGGAGATGTTTTTTGCATAAATGCAGTGCATCTCCAGACTGCGGGTCCATTGTTTGAAGTGACCTGCTGTTGCCCATTAATCTTTAGAGCGCTTGACCCGTTGACCTCCAAACACAAGGTATTGACTGGACTGCAACACATCCCCAACCTCAATCAGTCTTTCTTTCCCCATCTGCCTTTCTTTCATCATCAGTCTCCAACCAAGACACAGCCCATTATTAATCCCTACGAACACCTAAAGAGCTGAATTAAAGAGAAGGTTCTATATATATTTTTAAACATGACCTTCTTCCAATCTTATATCCAAGAACCTTCATATTGAGAACTTCCAAAAAACTATTTGTAGAAATGTTATGAAAATGATGCCATTCAATAAAGAAATAAATACCCCCAAAATAAGTAAGCTAACTTTGTCATGGCAACATAGACTACAATTACAATTTATGTTCACATATTTACAATTTATAAACCAAATTACCCACTAGGTTTACTTTTGCTCAACATCTTCTCAATGGGATTTTCATTTCCATTTCTGCCATTGGGCAGATGCGCTTATACAGAGCAATGTACCAGGTGCATTGTAGGTTACAGAGAAATTCTATCCCTCACTCCATAAACTTCATGCCCTGCTCAACTTCTGATCTCACATAGACTATGAAAAACCAATCATGCAAATTTTTCAAAAAAACAAGATTCAGGCATTTTCAAAGCAAGACTACAATAACACTCATCTGTATAACATTTGTTACATATGTTTCTATGATATAGGGACAAAATATGTGTATCAGTCACTATTCTTAGATTTAGTGGATATATCTTGTGACCCAGGATGCCCTCATGTCTGTGCTACCTCCTGGTTCTCCTCTCTAGTTGTGTTGTCATAGAGAGTTTTGCCAGAGCTCCTGTGCTCAGACCTCAATGTTCATTACTTTAAATAATCCATAACACTGAGCATCCCTAACAGTCTCTCTCTCTCTCTGCTTTGTGACAACGTCAGTTGTAAAAAGAGCTGAATAAATAAATTTGACTTGACTTGACATCTGTTTTCCATGGATTTGTTTCGTAATTAGTTTTAGAAATCTGACATGATGTTTCATCTTTATCAATGGAATACATTTCTGTAGACCAGTTGGGTTAACCTTTGCTAATCACATCAGGTTTGGGTGCCAAGACACTGTGGACACCCCACAAAACCTGCTATTTTGGAGATTCAGCTGTCTAACAATCACAACAAGGCCCTTGTCAAAGTGTCTCAGATCTTTACACTGGTCCATTTTTCCAAAAAATATATAGGAACATCAACAATGTTTATTTCGAAGCTGGGCACAAATGAACAATTTAATTCAACACAGGGCTTATTGCTGTGTGTCTGCCCTCGCCTCAAACCTGCTGCAAGAATTTGAATATAAAAGCCTGTTTTCCAATCCCGAGTGACCATTATGAGTTTGGGAGGCCAGATGCGCCCTAATTCTCCACCGTAACGCTCTTGCTTCATTTGTTTGCTTATCTTCATCAACCTTCATAACCCTATGCCTTTGTTCTCTGCTACTGGATCCTCCATATGACTTTGAACTCATGTTTTCAACAGCAAAGTAAGACACAAAAAAAGAAAGATGAAGGATAAGGGACTCAGCAGGAACCATCATTTTGTCCTTCGGCTACAGAGAACTGGAAAACTGGAAGGTTCATTAATCAGCTCTTCAAGCATGGCTCTAACAACTACATAGTTACATAATAAACATGAAGATAAGAGGTTGAATTGATTCAAGATCATGTATCAAATTTCTTTATTAAATCTTGTAGTCATTCCAAGCTAAATGTACAGTACAGGCCAAAAGTTTGGACCATCTCATTCAATGTGTTTTCTTTATTTTTATGACCATTTACATTTGTAGATTCCTCCAGGCTGTGTAAGGGCTATTTGACCAAGAAGGAGAGTGATGGAGTGCTGCGGCAGATGACCTCTCATCTGACCACAACCACTCACGTACTCTCCATTCCACCAACTCCCACCTTTTCCTGGTCCCCAGGACTCGCACCCGCGCTACTGGAGATAGGGCTTTCTCATGCGCAGCACCACGGATATGGAATGCTCTACCCCCGCATTTGAGGGCCCTGCAGACTGTGGCTTGTTTTAAGAAAAGTCTAAAAACGTTTCTTTTTAATCAGTGTTTTTAATTTTTGTTTTTACCCTGTTTTTACCCTGAGTGGTTTTATGATTGTATGCACTTTGAGATTTTTTTACGTAAATGTAAAGTGCTTTACAAATAAAATAATACATAACTCCACGTGTTCATTCGTAGGTTTGATGCTTCAGTGAAAATCTACCAATGTAAATGGTCATGAAAATAAAGAAAACACATTGAATGAGAAGGTGTGTCCAAACTTTTGCCGTGTACTGTGTATAAACTATTTGTCTGGTGATCCTAGTCATGACATCAGCATTTGGCCCAGGTTGGTCAGTGGCAGCAGCTCCACTCAGTTCATGGGTCAAACTGATTGTCTGGTTGCCCACTTTGCTAATCATAGCTCGAAAGAGGGCCACACGCCTGGACTCCTGTTGATCTGGCATTGTAAAAGGCCATCGTTGGCAGCACAATGGGCTTTTGTGTAGAAGGCAGGCTGAGTGACAGCATGCTGCTGGTGTGCACACAGCACGTCCGATTGAAAACTGGACCAAGATGAATGCAGGTTGTAGCAGATCCCTGTGTAGCCTGTTATGTGGCTTTGGGCTCAAAAGTACACACATGCTGACACACAAATACACCAGTTACCATTCAAACAAACATACACCAACATTTTTTAACATATGCTATTCATTTGATTGAAAGATGTATGTTTAAATTATTTAAAAGTGCTTGTGGTTGCCCCCTCCCCACATAGTAATACTTTTTATGACACTACTCTACAATACTCTTCATTAAGAGTAATTAAACTTTTGGGTGGCGCTGATACTTGCACAAATACACCTCCAAAGATAGCGAATGCACATTGCATGTGCAACCACCAATGCCGTTGAAACGCATTTTCTAAGGGCAAAGAGAAAAGTAGGGCCGATAAAATTTACTAATTTTCGCGAAGAAAAGCTGTCTCCAACTCGAATGACCTCATTACGATAGTTAATGACACATTCCTGCCCACGCACTAAAGTTAATTATGTGTGAAAGCTCTTTCACATGTGATTTCAATCTCCATTAAAGAAAACAGCATCCGCTAACCATGTCAAACTCAAAAGAGCTCGACTCCCCTTTCAACTCAACTTTACCATTGATTTCTGCTAACAAACGGTGCATCAGGATCCCCTTAAAACTAACAGACAAGTGCACATGGTGTGTGTTGATGTGGCAAATGTCTCCCAAAGCTCTGTGTACGAATGTTTTGTGAGTCTGAGTGAAAAGTCCTCTCCCCGTAGTCTCAGTGTGAAGCAGTATTGAGGCTATTCAACCTTTTTACAGAGAAACGGCTGGTGTGAGGCATTCCGTCACACACACTCCAGAGGCAGAGGTCTCATGTGTGTTACAGGAGAAGCGCCTTGATCCAGCTAATGAAAAGAGGAATATTTATGAAGTTCAAGTCAGAGTCTTTGTATGTGTGTGTTTAGGGATGTGAAAGATGGAACTACACAGAATATGAATAAATGGTAAGAACAGACAAATACTGTAGAGATGTCAATCTGGGCTTATTTTTATAGAATGTTATGCATATTACTATGCCTTATGGGTATTTTACAGCACTGCCAATCTCTGTTTACTACACTGGCATAGAGGTGATGTAAAAGAACAGCCTAAATGTTTAAACTTTGACTGTTTTAAAATGGAAAATTAAAAACAGCTCAAACTCAATACATATTTAAAATATAGATTTTTTTTAAAGAGAGAACCTGCATTTGGAATCGAAGTTCATTTCAATTTATTTTTGTCATTTTTATTGAATCAAGGAAAGAAATTCACATTATATACAAGAAATAAACATTTATAGACAATGTGTCGAATGGAAATGTGTCCAAACCTGACAGTCGCTGACTGCTCACATCACGGCTTGTTGGGTTTAGATATAATTTCCTGAATTTTTGTCACATTTTGCTGAGGTTCGGCTTATCAGCCTGTATTTGGGTTCTGACCAAAATTGAAGTGTTTCTTTATGTACTGAAAGTGAAGTGACTTTAGCAATAACTCCTCAGCCTAGCATCAAAATTATTGGCTGTATTACCCACAAAACATTAATACAAAGACTTGCATTGGGGTAAACAAAAGATGCTTGGGGTAATTTCAATATCCGCACAGTATTGCTATATATAACCACACAATAGCTAGATAATACCCCACCTACACATAATAATAACGGCAATTGAGCATTGTTTATATATATGTATGTATATATTTGTGTGTGTGTGTGTGTGTGTGTGTGTGTGTGTGTGTGTGTGTGTGTTTGTGTGTGTAAATTAAGAATTCAGCTTTATAGTCTCTGAGCTGAATATTCTATCCCTCCATTGCTTCTTCTACCCCAAGCTATTACTAAGTGTCCAGCACGTTGAGAATTTCGATTCATCCTGTAGAGCTAATAATCACAGAGAGCGCTCTTTAAGTGCTCCAGCTCAAGTTATTATTGCATCTGGTACACATGGAAAGAGCAGAATAAAATAATTAGTATAGATTAACATTGTATAGATACAATGTGTCTCTCAGTATTCCATAGCAGTGTTACTCTGACTGTTTGCCCCTTATTAATACTGACCATGTATGTGTATGTGTTAAACATTACCTAGCTAGGCCTCCCTTTTCTGAGTCACTTTTCAAAGCCATGGATGATCTGTGTGTGTGTGTGTGTGTGTGTGTGTGTGTGTGTGTGTGTGTGTGTGTGTGTGTGTGTGTGTGTGT
>JBBIGC010000041.1:14912093-14925748 GCA_037576955.1 Lepidarchus adonis
CCGGACTTTGTAAAGCTGCTTTGTGACAACTTCTGTTGTAAAAAGCGCTATATAAATAAAACTGAATTGAATTGAATAAAGTAATATTTATTTCATGCTGAAATATTGCTGTATTACTTTGTTTCAGGGAGAAGTTTTGGCGAGTGGGAAATAAGGAGCGTGATGGGGAGTTTGGAGCATGTTTTTCACCAAACCAGCAGGGGGGTCTGAGGGGACTGGCTGGAGCCACCAGCCACCTGCTCTACTGTGCTCGGCCCGGCTCGCGTGTCTGGGAGGCCAATTTTAATGGCGAGGTGCTCAGTACACATCAGTTTAAACAGTTACTCGCCTGTCCTGCCTTGCCACTCATCTCTTACAGGTATCTGTGTTTATGTCTCTGTGTCTGTTGCTTCATTCATGTGCAAAAATCCTAGATTTACTGTAGATTATGTGATGAAATACATTTTTTCAAAATTATATGACCACTTTAATACATTGAGTTGACTGCTTTTTGACTGTTTACACAGTAATAACAGTGTTTTGACACAAACTGTGAAAGTTTTTTTTAAGCAGCATGAAAGTGTGTTATCTATTTCATCATGTTGTGTATTTTATTTCCCAACTGCTCCCCAGGGCCGTGTGGCTGCTGACTACTCCTAGTGTATATGCGCTAAATGCTCGTAGTGCTCTTATTGCTCTGTGCGTGCGTGTGTGTGCGTGTGTGTGCGTGTGTGCGCGTGTGCGTGTGCGTGTGTGTGTGTGCGCATGTGTGCGTGTGTGTGTGTGCGTGTGTGTGCGTGCGTGTGCGTGCGCGTGCGTGTGTGCGTGTGTGTGTGCGCGCGCGTGCGTGCGTGTGTGTGTGTGTGTGCGTGCGTGCGCGCGTGTGCGTGCGTGTGTGTGTGTGTGCTCTCACTGCTTCAGATGTGTAAAATGAGGAGTATAGAAAGATACTTGCTTGCTGAATACCTTAATCAGGGAAAAAATATTACATTAGTAATATATTACGAATGGTACAGCAGCTAGAAACTACTGAAATTTAGTGCTGTATTGTTCAGTTATAATACGTAAGTCTAAATTATACACTATATGCATGTATATACATCCACACTTCTTGATTAGTTTAAAACACGGGTAACCAACCTTCTACTTCACGAGTACTGAGTCATACGAAGGGCGACCAGTTCGATACAGGCTTTTTAAATAACCAATTTGCTCAATTTAATACAATGTAAAAATTCAGCTTGATTATACACTTTCCAAATAAGAGAATAGCAAACCAGATGTGCCGCACCACAGACTCTGCTCTAACAAACTTAATGAAGCTTATATTATTATTATCAAAGAATGACGGTTAAAATCACACATGGTTTGTGGTGTGTAGTGACTGAGCCACTGCCCTGTGTAGTTTTTTTAGTCCTTAATAGCTAAACAGACATTTTAACCTTCCTAAGATGGAGTCATGGGATCTAATTAGCTCTAAAGTTGAATTAGACAGCATCTGTGGAGTGATGAGAATGCACGTTAGAGTTGTTTCCTCCTCTGGCTGTGAAGGTTTTTAGACAAATTTTGCAGCGCCATCCCCACTTCCTCAAAAAATGTGAAAAGGCAGTTAGGCACCCATCCTCCATCCGCAATCCTGTTGTAACTGGCATAACATGAAACGTGCCGTACTGTATTTGACACCCAAATAGGAGAGAACCATAGGGAATGTGAACAAAAATAATAAGACATTTAAACAGATACATCAATAAAAAGTGTACAAAAAATCATAATTTAAACATCCCGAATGTTTTTCAACACAAAGCACTAAGACTTGGTTGTAATGATGCACATTGTCTTTCCTAATGTCAGACTATTTTCTTTTTGCATTTGAAAAGGAGTGAGCCGCAGTACAACTCAGCACAGAAAAGCCCCCAGTCCCTTTCCTTCACCCGACTACTTCACTTAAGGTAACTTGTGGAGCGTCTTCTTTATATATTATATTATATATTATATATTATATTGAAAATAGAAATAGTATCTCAGTAGGACAGAAGTATAATACATCTTTGGTGCTTTTGAGCAAGGGCTATGTGATTTGAATATTATCAAATACGCAGATAATTATATAATTATTAATGGAATGATTTAAGCCAAATTAATATGTCCTTAGTTTTTGTTTGTATGCTCACTTCGTGCCTGTGTGTGTTCAGTGATCAGAACCTCCTGACATGGACAGACTCTGCCATCTATATCTTCACACCCCAGAGTGGACAGGTGTTGCTATGGACTGAGGTGAAAGGTGTGTACATATTAAATGAAGAGAAAGAATTGTTATCTCTTCCAGGTTTAAATGAAATATTATTTAAGGTTTTTTTTAACGGTTTTTTTTTTTATGTAACTAATTTTTTTGCATTATTTCTAACTTGTCTATGAATTATAAATCGCAGAGGTAAATAAAAGGTTTTTTTTAATTAGCTAATTTATACTTTTTTCTTTTTTTTTTGTCATTTTGAGACATTTACAGTGTCTTGATATATTATTTTAGCTTGAAGAATGGGGTTTGAACCAGACAGCACCACATTAAAATGTTATATGGTACCTGGTTAAGTGGTATCAATTAAATTATTTATTATTGCTTCCAATCGATAACGAATGCCTGAAAAGTTGTCACACAATGCAATTTTGCTGTAATAGGTTTACAGACTATGGTGTTGTGCAAGACTTTCATGCTTTGGGATTTCAACATCAGCGGAATGGTTTGGTGAAAAAGGAACACAATGCGATTTTCTAGTTTTTTTGGTGATGTAATGCTAACATTGCTATAAAACATAAATCAGAATCCACTTAAATTGTCTGAAAATTTTCCCTCAGCACCCTCAAACCTCAACTAGGTTCCCAGTCAGGTAGAATAGACGTACGTGGCTTACTTTGAGCTATAAAACGATCAGAACTTCACTGCTATTCAGAAAACACCAGAAGTATGGTATTAACAAACAAGAAAGATTCCTCTGGGTTTATAATGGTCATTCTCACAAACGGATTCTGGTTCGCCCTCTTACTCCAGAGGTGATTCGTGAAAACAACCATGTTAAAGCTTAATTTAACAGTGGAATGTTTTTTCCTCTGTCGAATCGAGCAATTCATAAGACATATTGGAACTAATCTTCTCAATACAGTTTTCCAACATTCAGGAAATGTTTGTTGTCCGTCTGTCCATACACAAGTATACAGTGGACCCATGGTGCATCTTACAACATAGTAACAGTGCAAACAGTGCATCAGTGTTAATCCAGTTTGGTCTGTTTTGTCGGTGAAAGTGTGTTTTGTCCTCTCATCCTTCCATCACTTTAGATATAGCAGACATTGCTGTTTTCCGTAGTGAGCTGTTTTGTCTCCATGGCGATGGGCATTTATCTCACCTCTCATTATTGCCTGCTGAACGCTGTGTGGAGCGACTGATGAGGCGAGAGAACTGGACACTGGCTGCCACTGTCTGCTGCATGTTCCAGCACGCTTTAGTGGCATGCAGGGTATGCACACACACACACGCACACACTCATGTGCGTGCATGCAGTCACTCTTAACTCATTAGTGCTGTCTTAATGCATAGGCACAGATGCATAGACTTAATACAGATTTATTGAAATAAGACCCAGTCTTATTTTTCATCCACAGGCAAGGAAGTCTGTCCCTGTTGATCGTTTGGAACACCTCAAGGCCCAGCTGAGCTCTGCCTCCCAGCAGCAGCTGATTGTCCAGCTGGAGGAGGTTATCAGCAAGCTGGAGCCCCTGGACTCTGCCTGCAGCAGTCGCAGAAGCAGCATCTCCTCTCATGTGAGTCTGAAAAGTACAGAACTAAAGTAAAGAGCCATATTGAATTAAACTAAACTGCTTTTAATTATACATGTAATGTTGTTTTTTATTACATTTTATTTTACATGCATATGCATTTTAATTATTATATTCATATTGTTTTATTTATTGGTCAGTCAGAAACAGGGATCTCCGTGTTTGTAGGATCTGAGTGTAAACAGACTACAATCTTTGTCTTTGGGATTCAGGTTGATAAACAGCTTTCCGTCTCTCTGTCTAGGTCACAGAAAAAGTTAATTCACTTTATTATTTTGATGGACCTTATTTCTTTAAAACAGAGGAAACATTTCAGAATATCAGCTTTAGTGATATTCAATCAATTTATATTGAATTCAATTGATGTTTCAATTTATATTACAAGTATCACATAATCTCACACATTGATGTTGACAGCTTTGTGTTGGTACGATCTCTTAAATTTGAAAACATTTTCTCCATTAGGAAAGCTTCAGCGTGCTGGACTGTGGCATCTACCGTGTAATCAGCCGTAGAGGCAGTCAGTCAGACGAGGACAGCAGCTCTCTCATTAGCCAGTCAATGCTGGAGGAGGAGAGACTGAAGGAGTTTAATTTTACTCAGGAGGAAGAGCAGGGGGAGCATGGTAAGAGGGGAACTGAGGAACAAGATCTTCGTCATCAAATGTAACAGTGGAAAGGTTTCTTTCATCTGTTATTTGATTGGCACAAGGTTGAATCAAGCACTCTGTAAGACATATTGGGACTAATCTTGTCTGACAGCAAATTACTGTAAATACAATTTTTCAGGATTCAAGAAATGTTTATTGTGTACTAGGGGTGGGAATCGCAGGGTAACTCACGATACGATACAATATGCGATATGTGGCCCACGATAATGATAATATCATGATACCACGATATCGCGATAATCGATATATCGCACAACAATGACGTAGTGATATTACACAGAAACACAGGGATGCGTTATTAATTTACTTAAGTAACAGCAACGATATTATCACATTTCCTATATTTGCTTTGCGACCACGATCAGAAGCTCAGAGCAACGGCTACTTCAGCTTCAGGGTCTTCACTTCTCCTCCCTTTGTCACTTAGCAAGCTGTGCTAGCATCGTGCTAACAACATTTACATTTATTCATGTTTCTGACGTTTTGTCCAAAGCATCTTCCAGGTACAGGAACAATCAAGCATAAATTCAGACATGACAACACTGATGTGAGATTTACAAGGAGTTCGACACATTCCTCTTAGTCGTAGAACTCAGATCGCTCCATAATTTGTCCGACATAGACACGGTTAAAACTAACTCGCGTTCCGCTACATCGCGATGGTTTTAACCCTGTCTGTACTGGACAAATTATGCAGCAACACTCTTCTGTCTGATCTAAATTATTGTTGAGGACAGTTTAGCAAACACTAGATATTGGCAGGGAAACGCGATTCCCACTACTGAGACTTTCCTCCTTTTTAAAGAAGCTCTCCACCGATGTGTGTGTACTCGTGCTGAACGACTCGCTGGTTGTGAGAGACGCACAGAGACGCAGCCGTCGCAAATTAATCCACTCTGTTCTAAAAGCCAAACTCAGACTGGGGTCTCAGTCGAGCGTTTTTGCTTCCAACTGTTGCGGTTTTAAAGTTTAGAGCAAAACAAGCATCTTCTTCTGCTCTCCAAGTCAATCAATCAAGTCGAGCAGCGCCACCCAGAGGAGAGGAGAGGTAGCGACGCTGGCGAGTCAATATGGTGGCAAATTTAGAATATCAATATTGCCGCTGGCGTATCGATTATTGTAAAGCGTGAGCAAGGACGACGATATATCGCAATATCGATATTGTGGCCCACCCCTAAAATACAGTGTTCTCTAGTTTATACTTGATAATTGCTCGGTCGCTCCTCAAGGCTCCTGGGAGATAAAATGGAAACACAGTACAAAGTTCCACCAGTTGTGTTTTATGTGAACCCTTACCTGCGCTAAAAGAATTTTTAGGATGGGGTGCAGACATCTACATACGATTGCAATGACACTTCAACTTCCCATCCAGTTTGGCAATCATTGTCTTCTGACTGGATGTAACAAAAAATGAAAGGTCACGGCACCAGAAAAACGAGAAAACACCTGTAACCTGTTGGTCATACACGTTCTACCTACGTTCTAGTGAAGTATAGGCAGACATACACCTAGAACCAAAACAAAATGTGTTTTTGTCTCCGGGACAAAGCCTTCTGCTACATAAGAACTGAATCTATAGTTAATGGTAACGTTCATTAAGAAGGTTTTAGATTTAGTAGACCAGGTGAGGTGTTTGGTGGAAAGACATCTTAATCTCAGCAACAGTCCATTCATGATATTCTCACGACCCTAAGAAATCATAGTGGACGATGTTAGATAGATGCAGTTTCACTGCTGTTACAGAAATGCAGGGTATTGTGCCAAAGAACATCATTTTCTATAGAAAAATCTCTTTTCACGCAGAACAGATTGTCAAAAACAATAATACGAGCTGTTAAATGTGGTCAGTAACGACATTGCGAGATAAAGGAAGGGCTCATTTTAGTCAAAAATTTAAATGTAACTTATGTTACACTGAAAAAACAAATATTTTAAAGGAAAAATAAAATGTGAAGAGAATGCTAATGCTAACAGCGAATGTCAAATCCACCGCTGCACGTGCGCGCGCGCGGAGCTGCTGAGTGAGAACGAGCAGCGAGAGGCGAGAAAGCGGCAAAAAACGAGCTGAACTTACCGAGAAGCCAGCCCAGAACGGGCAGGAGTGTCTGACACGTGCGGAGGTAGTCAGGGCTAACGCGGCGAAGCTCACGGCCAGGATGAGGCTCCCCAGGAGCATCTGCGCGGCGCCGAGAGAAAGCATGACCCGAGTCCGCGTCCTGAACTCCCGCAGGCGCGAGAGGCTGCGAGCCAGGGACACGGGGCTCAGAGAGCGAGCCCTGGGCACTGATCCCACCGGCATGGCCACGGAAATCAACGGCAATCACTCAGAAACTTCAGCGGCGAATGGACGGAGGCTGGCGCTGGCGTGTTATCCCCCTTATCCTCGGCAAAAAGACAAGCGGGCGCCGAGCGGACACAAGGCGGATGGCATTCTGCATCCAATGCTCCGAAGAGGTGGGAAACACTGTGAGGAACCGCACGTCGTCGAGGAATCTAGAGGTGATGCATCAACATCCGTCTCCAGGCAGAGGTGAAATCAGCGTCCCCGCATCCGCGCAGAGGAGGGAGCAGGGCAGAAATGAGTGAAGTGAAAGTGCAGGGTTCTTTCGCGGTGAGCTGGATGCTGCGCGCGCACGCCCGCTCGCGTCAGGTGCCTGGAGTGCGAGGCTCGCGCACCGAGGTAGGAGCAGACGCCCTCTAGCGACCACACGACGCTACTGAACGAACAGGTAAAGGTTTTTATTTTAGTTTGACGGATTTATATTTAGGAGATGGCAAAGAAATAACGACTCAGATGTAAACGTTGCTATCACATCACAACAGAGTCTCATGGACCTTAAAACTTTATCTTTGTCTCTTTTGGAGTCCAATAAATATAAAAAAAGTGCAGAGAGTGAGAGGAGAGCAACAGCAAAACTATTCACCAACACTATTAAATCAATTAGGAAATCAATTTGATTGGCTAAGATGATATAAAAGAAAAAATAAATTTTCTTTACAGATGTGCATAAAAGTATCGGACAACCCTCGCATAAATCACAAAACTGTTTATTTTTTAAAATAACGGTGTAAATGAAAATAATTACATTGCAAAAGCATTGCACTCATATCACACTCATCTTTTTAAAAATATTTTAAAAGATCATCAAAACATCAGAACCATGACTGGGTGCACTGAAGCACTGAAGGGGTTTTATAAAGTTGCTTTTTTGGTGATTATTAAACACTAGTTCACTTCTTTGAATTTGATTTACTTTCACATTCACACTGCTTACACGAATTCAGATCAAAATCAAAGCAGATTTCTTATTGAAATGAACACTAATACAACAGCACATTTGCTACGATGAGGTTTCTCGCCCCACGGCTGATCTTCCTCTGCCCGTATCGAAGCTCGTGGACATGAACTAAGATGATAATACATTTTATTTTCTTGAATCAGATTGAATCAGTCAAACAGAGTTTCCGTAGCTTTTATAGACTCGTACATGCTTTCTAGCCCCTGCGTCTTCTCCAGGGTGGGCAGCTGTGGCCTAACAGGGTCGCCCTGGGGCAGGGAACATGTAGACGGGGTAAACCACTTTCTCCAGTACACATCCACACGATTCATGGATGAGTGTGTTCTCTTCCCAATGATAAGGAATGAGGCTGGACATGACAACTTTGCAGACGCTCATGTTGCCTCAAGTGTAATAACAGTCTGTTGGCTCCACCTGTAGCCCAGAACGAGGAACACCACTGTTGCTATGCTGCAGGATAAAAGAACATGCGCTAGATCACTGAAATCCTAGAATAACACACAGACGAAGGTCATTTTAATAGTGAAGGTTAAGATTCTCCAGCCTGGATGATGGGAAAGATCTGGTGCAATTAAAGGACTGATACTGAAATGTATGCAGATTTCATGTAGAATATAAAATGTACAGTGTGCACATGTGTAGAATATCATACAGTATTTTCACAAAGGCATGTGGCACATTCAGTGAGACTGTATCTGCTTTGTATTTTAATGAATGCATGTATACACTAGTAGATATATTTAGCAGGCAGCTTTCATGTCGTCTGCACCATCAGCATCTTTGTTTCTGTTGTGTATGTATATATTCCATGTGCACACGTTTTCTACAGTGAGCAAAAACAAAGCTGATGTAAACCATCACACCATGAGTTTCAGGCATTTTCCAACAAATCACAGGCCTCTAAACACAAGATGTAAATGCAAGAAACTACACGAGAAGGAGGGGCAGAGAATATTTTTCCATACTCGTTACATAATCATATGAAATAGATATCATTTGCATTCAGTTGCCTGGTTTCAGTTAAACATATGGATAAATATTAAACATAGGTGACGAGTCAATTCTAATTGCATATTCCTAAGAGCTGTGGATGGAACATTTGGGTCTGATCTTAATCTAAAAGGTGATGAATGAAAAGCCAATCTGTGTATAAAAAAGCAACACCACATAAATAATCTTGTTTAATATGAGAAACAGACAAATAAATATTGGACAAGTCTACCTAACCCTTGAGTGAGGTACCGTCCCGCTACACTGGTCCCTGGGCATTTTTCATAGCTGAAAAGGTTTTTTTTATTACTTTGGGACTTTAGTTGCCTTCAATACATCTTTTAATGATACGCTTGTTTCAACAAAATTTACATGCACCCAAATAACACTGCATGATGATATACTGTGTGTGTATATATATATATATAGTCATATAGACACCTCATTAAATATTCCGTTCTTTATTAACACTAGAATGACTGAGAAATTTATTCTCTGGTGTAAGGGCTGAGGTGTTGTTCCCTCCTGCTGAGATTTTCATAGGTCTTCTGCTCCTGCCTTTGTTGTGCAAACCACCCATTACCTGTGAGGCCTGGCACATTTGCATTTGTGTAGCAGCAGCGCAAGCTGGACCCACAACGTCTGCTAAGGTTGGTCATTGCCATAGTACGTATGATATTTACAAACCCGATTCCAAAAAAAATTGGGACACCACACAAATTGTGAATAAAATCAAAATGCAATGAAGTGGAAGTTTCAAATTTCAATATTTTATTCAGAATACAACATAGATGACATATCAAATGTTTAAACAGAGAAAATGTATCATTTTAAGAGAAAAATTTGTTGGTTTTAAATTTCATGGCATCAACACATCTCAAAAAAGTTGGGACAAGGCCATGTTAACCACTGTGTAAAATCCCCTCTTTTTTTTAAAGCAATCTGCAAACGTCTGGGGACTGAGGAGACAAGTTGTTCAAGTTTAGCAATAGGAATGTTGTCCCATTCAAATGTTAACATATTGTCTAATCTTGTTTTCATTTATCTCTGGAACAGAAAGTGATTTAATTGCAGGTAAACAACAAAATGAACCTTGATTTATTAATTAAACAAAATTTGTATTCTAATTGACAAAAAAGTTCACAGACTACCCCCTAGCTAGTGTTTCCCACTTTGGTAGCTGTCTACCAGTCTCTGGCATTGGTCTGAGGAAAGTTTCCCCAACTCCTCAATGCAGAATTATTAAAGCTGTGAGATGTTTAAGGGGTTTCTTGCATGTACAGCATGTTTCAGGTCACCCCACAGCATCTCAATGGGCATTGACTCGGCCACTCCAGGATTCTCCATTTCTTAGTTTTCAGTCCTTGGTGGATTTACTGGTGTGTTTTAGGTCACTGTTGTGTTGCAGGGTCCAGTTCTGCTTCAGCTTTAATGATCTTACAGATGGTCTCACATGTTCCTCCAGCACCCTCTGATACACAGCAGAATTCATTGTGGAATCTATTATGGTGAGCCGTCCAGGTCCTGCTGCAGCAAAGCATCTCCAAACCATGACACTTCCACCACCATGCTTCACAGTTGGTATGAGGTTCTTTTCGTGGAATGCTGTATTTGGTTTACACCAGACATGTCCTCTGTTCTGGTGTCCAGATAATAAGAATTTTGACTCATTTGTTCAAAGAACATTATTCCAGAAGTCCTGGTCTTTGTCTACGTTCTCTATGGTAAACTTCAGTCTGGTCTTGATGTTCCTCTTAGAGAACAGAGGTTTCATCCTTGCACTCCTCTCATGCAAATTAAAGTTATGCAGTGTCTTTCTGATTGTAGAGTCATGCACTTTCACAACTTGCACATCACGGTCCTGTGATGACATTATGGTGTTTGGAGACTTGTTTTAGCATCTTGTGGTCTGCTCTCAGGGTAAACTTGCTTGGACAGCCAGACCTGGGCATGTTGGCAGTTGTTTTGGAAATCCTCCACTTGTGAACTATTTTCCACAGTGGAATGGCTGATTGCAAGTTTTTTTAATCCCTTACCAGACTAATAAGCTTCTACAATCTTCTTTTTGAAGGCATCAGACAGCTCTTTTGGTTTCACCATGGTGTTCACTCTCACCTAAATAGTCAGGAGCACACCAAACTAAATGTCTGAGGTTTAAACAGGGCAAACTTCCTGAGTAACCACCTAATCATGTAACCATTCTAATTATGTTCACCTGATGTGCTACACATGTGTGTGATTTGAGCCATTTTAATTGGAATTTTACATAAGATTTTGAAAAGTTTTAATTGTTTAGTTGTATTACTTTAATCTCCCAGTATTGTTAAAATTAATATTAAATAGCCATAAGTCCAAGAATATTACAAAAACACACAGGCTTTCATAGGGTGTTCTAACTTTTTCACATGAACGTATATATGAAATTGGCAGAGGCATGACTCATTGACTGCTGAAGCTAAATTGACAAGTCTACAGTACGTACCAGATTTCCCCAACGATGGGCCGCCCCATTCTAGAAGCTGCAGAAAATATGTTAAATTATTTTTTTTACTTTAGCTTGTATTATATACTAAGGTTTAATGTACTGTAGCAATGTATCGAATGTTTTTAGAGAGACCGCCCTATTTAAGCAAATCACACCCAATACCATGTTTGTAAAATTGATGTATAATCCACGGCCTATCTTGGAGAAATGCCATATTAAAAAACACACCAGTGAATATATTATTTAACAAAAATGTATGAGAGGTCTAGAGGACAAGATGTCTTTGTTCTAAAATAAAAAATGAAGTAATTTGGATTAATAAACAATTTTTTATTTTGACAAAAATATACATTATCTATATGTGTGGTTTATTTAGTGATTAAATAGCAGATGTACTGCAAAAGTTAAGACTGAATACACTGCTTTTAATGACTGATTAAAAATAACACCATTTCTAAAACAAAAAACCCAAATCATTTATTTTAAAAATGCTTTTATTAATGAATACAGTGGTATACTTAAAATTGTGTTGAACAGGGGAAAAGGTCACACGTGAAGATCTAATATTGAACTGAAGCTGTGTTATCTAAAAGAAAAAATATTACTGGTGTGACTTTATAATTCCTCTATTAGTAGAAAAATACATTTTAGGGCACATAATACAGCATCCAGTATTACAAACAATAAGTGAGACAGAACCACCCTTTTCCAGAAAAATCTGAGAGCGTTTATATCAAGCACTTTCCTTTTTGTTTCAAATAAAGCATAAAAAGATTGTAGTGACTGTTAAAATGCTTATATTTAGACATTAGTGAGAATATACTGGTAGAAAAGTGGAATTATTAATGCTAAGTCACTAGTTCCAAGTTCCAAGGCTCAAGGGTATAACCAGAGTACAAAGATAACCATTTCCATTCAATTCATTTTATCTTTTTTAAAAAGATTTTTTCTCACCAGTTTTATACAAAATGAAGACATAAAAAAGTCATTTACAAACCAAAAACAAAGGCCATATGCTAGCTTTATGTACAGCCAATTTTTTTCTTTTTCCATTTCGTCAGGAATTGTGTGCATAGCAGGTAAACTGAGTAGTTTCTCGATTGTTCTTGAGTTAACCCAGTTCCAGTTCAGACAGTGGGTCCACAAAACGGCAGAACAATTTCTTTTTATTTTAATCCTCCGTAATCTGTTTTTAATAACTTAAAAAAAAATAAAAAACCAAAGTGAAGAGGTTTCAATATGAAAGTGAGTAAATCCACTGATAAGGCATCACTGCTTTAGCAGGAGTGTAAGACAGAGAGACAGAGTGAAAGAGAGAGAAGGTGAGAAAAGGAGGTGCATACAGTAAAGAATTAAAGTAAGGAAAGAAGAGAAAGAAGTAAAAAGAGAGATAAAGAAGAGTTGATAAAGCAGGAGTCTGGGCACCTGAGTCTGACATGCATAGATCTCCACAGCGCTGAAAACTTCAACGGTTTCCATCCACCAGTCCCCTGATATAACGAGTGGCAAGGTTTCCCCAGGAAGTCATCGCTGTTAGAGCAGACAAGCTATTGGGAACAGGAGCACCAGTTCAAACTGAAAACGAACGCAGCTTCAGACGCTTTCTTCACCTGCTTCTTCTTTCTTCATCTCTAACACCTCAGTTAGATTCCTCCACTCTGGCTAAGCACCACTTCTACACTTCCTCTCATCCCTCTGCACCTACTGTGTGTGAGTCCTGTTTACAGTGCTGTGGTAACTGCTTCAATTGTCTTAAAATTTGGTATTCCATTAAAACCTCATATTGTATACTGTAGTGTGTGTAATATCATAAAAGTATGCTGAAAGCAGAACCGTCTATAGTAAAACGGATGATCCGTGCAAATCCGGAAGAAAAACAACACAACTTTCTTTGAACAGTGAGAATCTGAAACTTGGCATATGGTGGGAATATTCTCAGTGGCACAGAGCATGCAGTCCATCAAGGATTTAAAAGTTTATTCTTCCGATTTACGCTTGAGCTGTTAAGCACTTATAAAAAAAGAAAGAAGATCAAGAAAAAGAAGAACAGCACTTCAGAGAAAGTCATCCTCGCTCCTGTCTCCATGGGTACAGTAAACAGAATCAAAGTTCAGTCATCCTTCATTTACCGCTGCCAAAAAGTCCCCCTCCCTAAACGGCAGCGTGTGTTGGAAAGGGGAGAGTGTCGTCTTTCTTTTATCCTGGCGTCCACATTCAGTAACGGGCTCCTCAGAAGTGGTCGATCAGCACGGACACACAGTTGGCTCCTACCAGGTAGTTTGGATCTCCAGGGAGAGATTTGTTCTGCCAATTCTTGGGGTCACCTGGAAAGGAGAGAGAGAGAGAGAGAGAGAGAGAGAGAGAGAGAGAGAGAGAGAGAGAGAGAGAGAGAGAGAGAGAG
>JBBIGC010000041.1:14925848-14948907 GCA_037576955.1 Lepidarchus adonis
ACAGACAGACAAACACAGAGAGAGAGAGAGAGAGAGAGAGAGAGAGAGAGAGAGAGATAGAGAGAGAGAGAGAGAGCATTAAAGAGCATCACTACCCACAAGCTTTATGACAATGGGAAAATAACGTCCTGTGTGAGCTGTAAGCTCCACTTGTGCTGAACTGAAGCTTTTCAAGCCAAAGTGGATTTAACTCAAACTTACAATATAACACAAATGCAGCAGAACACAGGCACTGTGTCTGTTACAAGAAGACCATCCATGCAAGTTTGCGGGACACTTCTTCAGACTAAAGTGGTAAATTTACTCTTTTTGCCTTTGAATTAATAATAAAAAGTCTGCTTGTGTTTACTGATAACTTGGTTGCTGTTTTGGAGTTACCAACAACTTTCCTTCATCAAAAGGTAATTTTGCACAAACTTGTCAGCACTCAAACAGAAATCAGTGGGCTCTAGAGTGTGTGTTGATTCTGTTTTTACCCAAGAACAAATTCCAGATAAGAAAACATCATAAAATCTTCATGAAAACTGCTTAACTGAGTATTAAAAATACAATTTCTTCCTAAGAATGGTTGGTCAATCAGGCCCAATGCTTCTTACTGAAGACATAACATAATTGTCAATGACATAGTTTGTTGTTTGAAACCTGATTTAAAGCTTAGTACCTTGAGTACACCTCCCTTGTACCTACACTCATTGTTCATGCTATCACATGTTTTTATTCGTGATTCCCAATCATTGTAAACACAACACAACGAAATGTGTGCTCTGCATTTAACCCATCACACGTGCACACGTGGAGCAGTGAGCAGCTATCAACAGCGCCCGGGGAGCAGTGAAGTGGGGACGATACTTTGCTCAAGGGTTCCTCAGTGGTGCCCGGGCTGGGACTTCGGATCTCACCACTTTTATCATGGAGGTGCATAAGTACAGACTGCTGATCTCTCTCTCGTCATACATAGTTTTTAGCCTCTTGATCTCATTCACAATAAGTCTGGACCCCCACAGAATCACAGAAGCAGGTACAATCCGTGAGGAGCTACGGAGCTTCAGTAAGAGTGAGCATTCAGTCATCATTCCCAGTTGGGCTGGGCGCTTGTCTGTCCACCTTTGTGAAAGAGAAGAGGTGTTAGAGTACTAGGGCTGTGAGGAGAAGCTCGAGCGGAGGCTAGAGAACAGTCTTGAGTTACAAAAGAGGGATTAGATGAACTGCTGGCTAATCCTCTCCCAAAGAAGCCAGACAACAGAGGAAAGTGATGCCTAATTTCTCCACTAGCTTTTTTCCTTTCCACGTACTAAATGAGGGGTAATTAGCAGCTAATCAGTAGGGCTGCTAGTAAGATATACACCAATCAGCCATAACGTTTAAGCTGAAATGAAAAATGAAACAGAGTATGGGGCTGTGTAACATGCTGAACCTTGGAAGCCACAGAACTAGACCATTGAGAAACGAAACAAGCTGGTCTGATCTCATGCATCAAGCTGGTCTGATCTCATGCATCACATCTTCTTTTACAACGTGTGGATCCCCAGGTGAGTATTCTTTACTTGGTTTAAAAAGGTGGCACTAGGATGCAAGACTGGAAGAAGACAAGTCAGCAGAAGCAGTGTGATACTCTGTGCTATAAAATGGTATTTCATAATAGCAGCAACATCGTTCAGCAAGGATAATGTGCCCTGAATTGATGCAAAAATTGTTCAGGAAAAACAGGACAACTAGTACAATCTATGGAGACTCATCACAAATCACTTTTTTTGCTGCTAACATCTACCAGATACCGCCAAGGGTCTTCTGAAGTCCATAGCTCAAATGAGGATTGCCAACATATGAGGGATGAAGGGTTGTAAAAGGTATGGCTGTTTAATATACAGTTGTACTGGTTTTCTTTTCTATGATTTCTTGGTCAAACAAAAAAAAAATTCTTTCACTCATGGTTAGTGTTTGACTGAAGCCATTTATTGTCAATCAACTGTGTTTACTCTTTTAAAATCATAATCACAACACAAACTACCCTAATGACCTTGATCAAAAGTTTACACACCCTGGTGATTCGGCCTGAACACATGCACATAAATTGACACAAACAGGTTTAAATGGTTATTAAAGGAACCATCTTCACCTGTGATCTGTATTACTTGTAATTAGTAGGTGTGTATAAAAGGTCAATGAGTTTCTGGACTCCTGACAGACCCTTGCATCTTTCATCCAGTGCTGCACTGACGTTTTTTGGATTCTAAGTCATGGGGAAAGCAAAATAATTGTCAAAGGATCTGCAGAAAAAGGTAGCTGAACTCTATAAAACAGGAAAGAGATATAAGAAAAAAATCAAAGGAATTGAGAATGACAATCAGCAGTGTTCAAACTCTAATTAAGAAGTGGAAAATTATAGGTTCTGTTGAAACCAAACCCTGGTCAGGTAAACCAACTAAAATTTCAGTCACAACTGCCAGGAAAATTGTTCAGGATGCAAAGAAAAACCCACAAATAACTTAATACAGGACTCTGTGAAAAAAAAGTGGTGTGGCTGTTTCAAGATGCACAATAAGGAGACGTTTGAAGAAAGATGAGCTGCATGGCCGAGTTGCCAGAAGAAAGCCATTACTACACAAATGCCACAAAGTTTCCCACTTACAATATGTCAAACAGCACAGAGACAAACCTCAAACCTTCTGGCACAAAGTCATTTGGACAAATGAGACTAAAATGTAACTTTTTGGCCACATCCTTAAACACTACATTTTGAAAAAGAGTCAACAAGGCCTATGATGAAAGGTAAACCATTCCTACTGTGAAACACGGTGATGGACCGCTGATGTGTGAGCTACAAAGGCGCAAGAAATTTGGTGAGAATATATGGCAAGATGAATGCAGTAGATTATTAAAAAATACTGGAGGAAAATTTGCACTCATCAGCCCAGAAGTTGCGCATGGGACATACTTGGACATTTCAACATGACAATGATCCAAAACACAAAGCCAAGTCGACCTGTCATTGGCTACAGCAAAATAAAGATTCTGGAGATCTGGAGTGGCCATCTCGGTTTCCTGACCTCAATATCATTGACCCACTCTGGGGAGATCCTCAAACATGCAGTTCATGCAAGAGCCCAAGAATTTACAGGAACTGGAGGCTTGTTGCAGCAAGAAAAAGTGTGAGAAGATAAAGAGCCTCATCCACAACTATTGTTGTTAAAGGGGGCAACTGTAAACATTTTATCATTTGGGTAGTTTGTGTTGTGATTACGATTTTAAAAGAGTAAAGACAGTTAATTGATTAGAAATGGCTTCAGCCAAACACCAAACCATGAGTGAAAGAAACATTTTTGTTTTATCATTCATATTCTCTGAAAAATGATTAAGAAATCCTCAATTCTGTCAGGGTGTGTAAACGTAAGAGCACAACTGTATATTTTATGAGCATGTGAGAGGTACTCTGAGAAAGAAATGAGAATAAAGGAGAAATCATCTCAAAACAAGTCCCTGGTAGAGTGGAAACAGAAGATGCTGAGATCTTTGTGCAGCTATGTGAGAAATTTTACTTTCACTGACCTCTCCTAGACACAGAACATTAACACCTTTAGTGAGTAGGCACAACTTTTTCCTGCTTATTGAAAAGACTGTTAGGAGATATAATGCATGCACTAAAGTTTAAATTATTTTCCAGATACACCATACCAACATACCATCACTGCCTGCTAAAAAAATGCACTTAAATGCATGCACTCAGTCCATCACTGTATCAAAGACATTATACTCAACCATGTATAATGAAGACCTGCATTATCAGAAAGGCTGGCTCTTACCCATCCCATCTGGACTAAGCCTATCCAGGAATAAACTCTCTATTGTACTGTACTTAATGATCATATTGTTTATTCCATAGTGTTTTGTGTAGTTTATGGTCTATTTATACTGCTGTTAGCTGATTGAGATGACAAAAAGTGACAAAATTGACTTTAAATGCGTGAACAAAAACACAAAATGAAGCTTTTTTGAGGAAAAACAGTGCACGCTCAACATGTCAAAAGCAAAGAGCAGAAAATCATAGTCTGGAGACCATGCTTAATTAGCCACCAGCAAGAGAATGAGTAGATCCCTAAATCCCCAGAGTGAATGAGTGAGTGTCTACAAGAAATTGAACCCATGAGTTTGTGAGCACTAGCAAGGATGAAAAATAACCAGTGAACAGTGAAAGAGATTTCCCTAATGAAGCCTATAATTACATGTGCCACAGAGCCAATCCCGCAAAGCCCCAAAAGCACAGAGATTAGAGGGCAGCGTACCCGACGAGGAGTCGGAGGATTTTAGAGCAAAAGACCAACCATCAGGAGTCATAGACGCACAGTGAGGAAGGCGCAGCTCCACAGGCTTCAGAAACTTCAGACCGTGTGGACCACACATTACCAGTGGACTCAATAGGGTTTCTCCTGTAAAAGCACACACAAAATGAAGAGTGTTTACTATATGTGTCATTCTCTGACAGATTGTCACAGAAATGTTTGAAAATATCTAAATAATTGTTTAATATCTAATCATTTTAGATAGTTGAACTAATACTAAAAAGTAGTAGACAGTGCTAGACCCTGGCAAAGCAGAACAACAGACCTTTTTCCTTGTCAAGGGGTGGAAGGATGCTGTTGTCCCGACACACTTTGAAGTAGATCTCCTGTTCCACACCATCAGGGATGGCCCCCTGAGGGATGATTATGCTGACACCTGTTTCAATGGAGCTTAGGACACCACCGTTACTGTTGAAGATGCCACGTGCTGTTGCCACCACCGTGTGGACATCATCATCTTCATCATCCTCCAGGGCACTTGGGCTGTGATATTGAAAGCAGGTTTAGTACACGTAATATATAATGGTCACTTCTCTCTTCTAAATGAATCAAACCACCCAACCTGTAAATGGACACTCCCCTCTCAAACACATTCTCTAACCTGACGGGAATGGCTTTGGGCACGGCGTTGATGTTATTCTGCTGGTACTTAGGTCTGTGTTCTGTGGTTCTAGTGAAAGTGTCCAGGCCACTGTCTTGATCTGTAGGCTGAGGCTGCTGCGTTTTGGCTGGAGCCTTGTTCTGTATGTCGTTGGGCAGGAGGTTGTGGTTAAATTTGGGACTATCAAACTTGCGCTCAAAGGGCCTGGCAGAAGTTGTGTAGGGTTTGGGGACGTATCGGTTGTAGGAAGATGGGGCAGGTGCACCAGTGGGTTTTGGGAGATCGCTAGTGCCATTGACAGGTGATTTCTCAGGGAAGCTTTTTTGGGGAAGGAAAGTGCTCTGCACTGTGTCCTCATTGCCCGCAGGTTTCACTTTGGGTGAGCCATGAGGGTCTGGAGGAGGGGTCGCTGCTAGAGTATGAGGGAGTGACAGCAAGAGAGAGAGAGAGAGAGAGAGAGAGAGAGAGAGAGAGAGAGAGAGAGAGAGATGGGGAGAAACAGTAAACAGAAAAAAGCAACACATATAGTATTACAAACACATAATAACCAATGTAAACTGCTGATAAATACAAGTAAATACACTAAATAACAAAAATAAACTGAAATATTCAGCACCTAAGGCTTCATTTATTAAACCTTTCAGAACAGAGTGCATACAATGATATCAATGGTATAATAATCTATAAAAGATGGTAGATCACATTTCTAGCTTTCATACATATAGGATTAAACTCTTACCAATTGGTTTAGGCAATATTGGGGGCGGGGATGTGGGTAGGGCAGCTGGGGATACCTGGGGAACAGGGCTGACCTTCTCCAGTGACTCCACCCTAATAAACACATAGCAGTAGCCCATTATTAATGATGGTAGTCATCTTAAAGCATGAACAAGTACTCTAGAAGTAAAAAAAAGCCTTTTCACTAGTGTAGATGATACAGTGGATATATCATGATATAGCAAGATCTCATATTATCTCTAGCATCAAGCTAATATCTTTTCAAAGCAAAGTCAGGATGGTTGCAGTCAGTAATTCTGTTTGTGTGTGTTGTTACCTGTGATAAATGGACCCTGGTTGGACCTGTGGCTGTGCTGGTTTAGTGGCAGGCTGCACTTGTATAGAGGGCTTGCTCTCAAAGCTCCTGCGATCGAAGTAGGACAGCTGCTTCTTGTAGTAATCTTCATCTTCATCAGGATCGTAGTGGTTTGCACGAACAATATCATCAGCTTTAGAGTGGGGCTGCTGGGGCTCAGGCACTCTGTGTTTGTATGGTCAATGTTTATAGAGGGGTGATATTGAGAAAAGAAAAAGTGAGATCATTTATACTCTAAAATTCATATCAACATTGAACTAGTTGTCTGTGGTGAGTGCTGCACTCTCTGCTAGTCTATAGCTTTAGTTCTTTAATTACAGGAGTAGAAACTACAAATGAAACGGTCTTGACCTTTAATAAAACCACCACAAGGTGGAGCTCTATAACAGGAACTGCACTCAACAGCAGTTTTAGACCCCTAATATAACTGCCTTTGCTAGTGGTTACCATTTAATATAATATAATATAATATAATATAATATAATATAATATAATATAATATAATATAATATAATATAATATATAAGATAAGATAAGATAAGATAAGATAAGATAAGATAAGATAAGATAATCCTTTATTGTCCCACAAGTTAGAAAATTCACTTACACAAAGTGAAAAGGCTCGGGACGGTTTTGTGAGACAATTTTTGTGTGAACTATCATCACTGCTATTTACCTAAATGTCTTCTCTTGGTCAAGGTTACTCAGAGAGTTGGCTTTGGGGACTGAGGCTGCACCTGGTTTAGGAACCATGTCTGCCGGCTGAGGGAGACAGAGAGAGAGGTTGATAATTAGGATGTGATTTCACAATATCATAAAAGTTTATGCACTGAGATCAGTCTGAGTGTCTCACAGAAGAAGTAAGCTGCCCTTTCTCTATGTTACACTCAAAAACGTTTAGGCAATGGAATGCACCATGATAGCATTACAACTATTGTATTCAAGTCTCCCAATTAATTATTGGTACTAACACACAAACAAAATAAAATTTTCACTTCTATAGTGCCGAAGGCTACAAAGACCATTCTGAATGACTCACTTTTATTGTAGAGTCAGCGGACTCTCTCGCTCGGTCCATAGATACTGAGCGCTTATTCTCAAACATCTTCACCCGGGTCAGCACTGACTGTGGCTTCATCGCTGGGTCTTCCTCTACCTCTGGTGGAGGAGGGGGGAGGGGCTTGGATGCTGCTGTAATGGTAGCTGCTTCTGGTGGCGATGGGAGGGGTTCAGGTTTGGGAGCAGGTGGGGGGTCATCAGAGTTGACATAACCCCTGGGTGAAGGCTGGGTGTGAGCAGGTCTTGTAGGAGGAGGTTCATAATACTGCTGCTTTGGGGGTTCAGGGGAGGAGGACACAGCTGGAGGAACAGTGTGGTGTCCATGGTCATAACGAGATCGTCCATCGTATCCACCTGGGGCAGGGGGAGAGGCCTCGTTGTAACGGGCCGGCCCAGGCTTTCCATACCGGGGTCTTCCCGTGTCATAGCCTGTGTCATAGCGGGACTGAGGTGGGCTGTAGTCACGATCCGGTCCATCCTGATAGTTCTGACGGGGGTCATACCGTTGGGGCGCTACCCCCTGGTGGTCATACGCAGGCCACTGTTCTTCGTAGGGAGGCACGCGGCTGTCGTACTGCGGGTGAGAATCAATGTTGCGAGCTTGTGGTTCCACGTAGGTGCTGTCGTAGCGGTAGGGCTGGTGGTCATAATCTCTGTATGGCTGTTCTTCCTGATGGGAGTAGCCAGGCTGTTTCAGTCCAGGACTTACACGCACTTGCTCATCCACATTGTAGATTTCTTTCTGGTATATCTGCCAGATAAAGACAACAGCAAACAAGAATGTTTAAGTCATTATAAAAAGTAAACCCAAAGTGTAAAAAATTAGCAATGGATTTGAATTAGACATGAACTCAGAGGTGATTAATACACATTAATGGCTGAAGGCTGAAGCTTAGAGTCAGAGGAAAGACCTGCAATAGAGGAGACTCAGAGGGGGCTGTTATTTGACAGGCAAATCAGAAGTAGCCATCATATAGATGGAAGTTTAGAGAGAGGTTTACGTTTGAGAAATATTACAAACTCTACACACAACACTATACACCAAAAGAAAAAAAAAAAATATCTGGGGGACATATAAATTGCCATAAAAAACGAATAACTGCAACAAAAATTATTCAACTGAGGCATAGTATCACCTCAGGCAAGATTTTTTGAGAAGTAGCCTTTCTGCACAGATCTCAGTCCTCAGTTTGCTTTTGGGAAAACAACAAGGCTACCTTTCAAAGTCAGGACAGGGGAAAATGAACCATCGGATAAAAGTATGAAATAACTCATTTGAAGGTACTTTCAACACTAATTCTACTTTAACAACAGCACAAGACCAGAGAAGAAACAAACCCAGGCGCAACAGAGCCATGCAAGAGAGTGCAAGCAGCAGCGGGAAGAACACTGTCTCCTCCCATTGCTTTCAACAAGCAGAAATCCCCTCCTCATCCACTGCTGGTTACAAACCAAAAATACATATAAACCAACACATACAGAAACGAACCCCAAAACACACAGGACTGGGCGATAGGAACACATATTACACATTCACCCCCTCAGCAAAACAGTGGTGATATATGTATGTTTACTAAAATTACACCATTCCTTTCCTCAATCCAATATCCAATATTAGAATTGAAAAAAGGCTACTTCAGTACACCAGGGTAAAGTGCACCTTTTACTTGCCATTCCATTGGTATTAATAAAAAATGTAAGTGTTTTTTGGACTAAAGTAGCCCAAAATGTGTTTTTTTTCTCCAAAATGTTTTAACATGTTCAACCATTAGAATCTACATATTAAAATTACTTCTAAAGGTATCGCCCAGCCCCCAACACACACTCGAAGGAAGCCACACAGCGCACATGCAGATGGGGAGGCAGCACACTGGCAGGGCAGACGTCAGAAATAGAGAAAAAGGGCACCAAGCTTGGGCCGTAACCGAGTCGGCCCGAATCCGTCACCGGGCGGATAGTGCGGTACCTTGGGCTCTGACACGGGCTGTCCAGTTTGAAGGGGCTCAGGAGCTGGGGGCTGAGCTAGGTCGCCCTGTGGGGGGGCGGCTGGGCCCTCTGTGGCACCACTCAGAAGTGCTACATTAAGGTGGGCACCAGTGTGCGCGCTCTCAGTCAGCGGCTCAGGAAGAGCAGCCTCTGCTTTCTGTGAAGGTGGTCAAAAATGTTTAATACAGCGTGCTCACAAACCTCGCCACTGCAACTGAACTGCACCTTTATCATCACCGTCACCATCATCCTTCTTAGTCTGTATCTAATTTTATTCTACAGTCAATTCATATGCCAACTATTTTCAATATATGGATTAACCACTATGTCTTCTATAGTGATCCCTCACTGTTTATGTCATGGTGCCACAACAGCTCTGACTGTGTAATAAGAAATTGTATCCTCAATGGTATATATATATATATATATAATTATTATTATTATATTAGTATTATTATATTATTGACCTATTTCCAGAAAAGCACTTTTCTAAAATGCAATAAAAAACAAAAGGTCATTCGCATTAACCTTTTTAAAACTGACCAATACTGACCTTATATTTTATAAATATATATTCACATTAATGGTTGCAACACTCAAATATTCATATTCAAGGCTCCACGTTAATCAGGATATAAAATTAGACTCTATCAAAGGCTCACCCCTTTGTGGCAGAATTGTTAGTCAGTTCGATAGGAACTGTTCAGCTCTATCTCCTGTTGAAAACGTATGGCATATTGTGAAGAGGAGAATCAGATATCGGCCACCACAGACTGTTGAGCTTATACTTTATATCAAGCAAGAGTCATAAGTCCTGTATCAAGCAAGAATGAACAACATTTCCAATTGTAAAACTACTACAATTGTCTCCTCAGTTCCCCCCAAAAATGTAAGTGTAAAGGAGATGTAACATAATCAACCTGCCTCTCTCCCAACGTTGTTGCATGTGTTGCAGCCATCAAAATAAAAATGTGTGTATAATTACAAAATACAATTAAGTTGTATTTTAAGTAAAACATTTTCTTTGTACTGCTGTCAGTTAAATAAATGTTTACATATAATATTTTAATTCAGGTCTGTGTTTTGATTGCATTTTTGAAAAGAAACTCCATTTTCTGGAAAACTCGTTTGTATACCTTTTCAAGCAAACCGCATTTTCCATAATTATTATCATTGGTTGAGTTTGTTATCTAATAAATGCAACCCTATCATTTGCTTCCTCGTGTTTATGATGAAGTCTAACATCCATGTAATCAATCTTGTGTAAGAATCTACAATTGGACAAGCTTCTGGTGTACACATATATGTACACATACACTGATTTGTATTTAATTCTAGCATGTGGTACAACATTTTGGCTTTTAAGGGTTTTTTTGGGAGGCAAATAGATAAGACACTGGATATCACCATTGGATAAATACATACAGGATAATATGCTTAACACTGGTAAATCAGTCATGCACATTAAACTCTCCAGTAATATTAGTTTGAATAACAGGGGTGTGTGACACAGCTAATACCTAAACACAACAGTGTTTCATTCCATCATAGGTGAGGACACTGATGACAAAAACTATGATAGTCACGCCAGGACAAGAGTTCACAGTTATTCTGGGGGGTTTAACAACCGAGACATATCCTTTTTGTATCCAGAAATGACAGAAAAACAACACGCAAGCACGCACCCACACACAAATACACATGTACAGTAAATATAATGTAGAATGTAAATTAATATGTATTTGAGTGTCATAATGTCAGGTATTACAGCAATATTTCTTGTTTAAGTTTCAGAAGCGCCTCCATAACCCTTTCCTGAAGCACATCATAGCCTCCAGGCAGCAGGGGAGGTGCGCGGCTCTGAGAAACGCTACCTGCTGCGGCGCGGGGGCCTTGAATCCAGCCGGTTCAATTCGGCTCAGTGCGTCCGACCGGTAGATGGGGTAGCCAGGTGGTTGCTGAATGACAGGTGGCTCCTCACGCACAGGCTCAGATGAACGGGTAATGGCCGGTTCGCACGGTGGGCCAACATCGTCGTTCAGCGTCTCATCCAGCTCCTGATCAGTGTAGGTTCCGCCCTCTGTGTCCGTGTCCTCATAGTCGGATGTGTGGCGGCTGTCTGTGCTGTACATGCTGTACTCACTGCCTGGAGCAGACAGGTAGGACAGGCGATCATCATGAAGGTCCAGATCATCCTCAGGAGCACCGTCCGCCTGGAAGACAGGATGACAAGAGATCGGAGGAGTAAAGAAATAAAGAAAGCCGGGAAAAAACATGGAGAACGATGGGAAAAAATGTGATAAAAACAGAAAATAAGGTAGGGAGAAAGAAAACAGTTTGGAAGTTCCTCAAAACAGGTAAAAATAAAATTCCTGAAGCTGTGGCAGAAGCCTCACCTTGCCCTCCGACACCCAGACCAGCTGGTTCTGCTGTTGCTGTATGCTATCCTTCAGGGCTCCGTACCAGCCCTCATTCATATTGTTCATGTTTATGGTGGCTGCAGCAGGGGAAACAGAGAAAGAGGTCACAGAACAATAAACAATAGTTTTCCTTCATTCATTCAACACGAGCACCGTTGTAAAAAAAAATCTCCATCCATATGAAAATGTAAGATCGTCATATTAAGTGGAGCATGCCAAACCAAAATGCAGCAATATCATCCCAAACATAAAGCCGTGCTGGCTAATCCGAAGCCTGAAAAAGTTTCATCGATAACCTTCGTAATGGGCTACAGAGCCGCAAGATCAGGATAAGCAGAGAGGAATACATTTATTTCATTTAACGGTTGGGATGGAACCCAAATTGTGATAGTGTAACAGTTTACACCCTGTTACAAGGGTGTGCCACTAGTTGGCAGTATCACCCTCATTCAGTCAGATACTTAAGTGAGTAGAGGAAGAGACATAAGCCCATATGTGTTTTTCTCACAAGTAAAGAGGTGGTGGTTGTTCTTCCTCAGTTTAAGTGCTCGCTCGTACAGCTTCCTGGCACTCTTCCTGGACTCCGAGCACAGCCGGGTCCTCATGTTTTTAACACCCTGTTTGCTGTCTGGGTTCAGAAACACAACGATGGGGTACCACTGTGCGTAGTTCAGCCGATCCACAGCGTTGGGCGTGATGTCCAGCACAGCGTGTTTATCCTGGAGAAAGAAAATACATTGTATTTTAGAAAATACAATCTTTTCCAAATGTTTATTATCTTTGCTACTACCCTCATTGCCTAAACTTACTTACTGTAATTATTTCACAGTCATTAAGATTTTACGATATCAGCCTGTCAAACCAGCAAACAAACAAAATGTGTAACTATTTCATTTAACTTTGAGTTTGTTATAGCAAAACTACAAGAAAAGTTTAAAATTAAGTAGCTAACGCTAACACTGCATGAATGCTTAAACATGTGTTTCTGCACTTGTAATAGCATTCATAAATCATAATTTTGTCGGTCTGTCATTCTGAGTAACTGATACAAGTGTGTGTCATTAAAGCTTGTATTTAACAGGTAACTACAGTTGTGTCAAATGCGTTTTCGAGGCTCCACCGATGAATGGTGCTGATCTGTAACTGTGTTATACACTATATTTCCTGATGCTCTTCTGACCTTATCAATGATCTGTTTAATGGTGTGAAGGCGAATGATTCCGGAGCTGCGTTGATCTGTTCCTGCATCTCTGGGCTCACTCTCTGCACAGCAGACAGAACACACACTGTTACTAAATTATATCACAGTTTACAATCCAGCTTTTGTACTCATGCTTCATTTTAGAAATTTAGCTAGAAGCTGCCCTTTCACACTGGTCTGGGAACAGCTCACCCTCTCTAAATCATCAACTACTGAGACTGTGCAAGATCAGCAGAAAAGGGCAGTTTCTACTCAGACAGCATACAGTGAGGTCAGAACTCTGCGCATGCAGCAGCATAAACCATGTCCAGATCAGGTTTCTTTGTGTTCTACAACTGTAGCATCGCATTTCATTAGTGTGTCTGGGTGTAAACGTGTCCTATCACAGTCTCACGTGTTTAATTGTGCTGAAAAGATTCAAATGGCTTTAATGTCATTGTGAAGTTTTATATGTTTCCTGTGTAAAGTGTGGAACACTTTCTCTACATCATTTACCGTATTTTCCACACTATAAAGCACACCTTCAATGAATGGCCTATTTAAAAAAAGAGTCATATATAAGGCGCATCGCATTATAAGCCGCATAGAATAGAAGCTACAGTAGTGGCTGGGGTTGCGTTATGCATCCACTAGATGGAGCTGCGCTAAAGGGAATGTCAACAAAACGGTCAAATTCACTGTAACAAACATTCACCGTATGTGCTCCCGTTTGATCAACGGTGCGGTTACAGAAATATCAAAGGTGAGTGGAACCTCGTCCATGTTGATGATGTGCTCTGCTCTGATCTTGTTTTTGCAGTATGCGCGGAAAGTGGCCAGCTTTTCTTGGTAGTCTTTTGGCAGTTGCTGCGAACAGTAGTTTGTTTGCGGATGGAGAGATTACGTCTTTTCAAAAACCGAAAGCACTGAGAAGGACCACCTCTAAATTCAGTGATGTTAAGTTCACGTGCTAGCACTGCTGCCTTCATTCGAATAGTGACTGTAGAGACACTTCTACTCGCTGCTCTCTGATCAATAACCCACTGTTCAAGTTTGTCCTCTAACTGTAGCCATCTCGCTTCGTTCCCTCTGAAACTCTGTTTAGTCTTCTTTACTTGACGCAGGTCATTTTGTTGCTTCCTCCACTTCCGCACCCTTGATTCTCTAGCTGCTGCTTTATTCCCATGTTCTACTGCGTGACTGATAGCCTTGAGTTTAAACTCTGCGTCGTAAGCGTGTCTCTTGAAAGGAGCCATTTTGCGGTCTTTACACACACACACACACAAATGGAAATGAAAATGCAAACTTCGCGCATTCATATATCCCAGCATGCACCGCGCGCTACTTCTTCTACGGGAGAAAATTGAGTCGGCAGCTGCTTCCAGTATTTGCGAGACCTGTTGCGGCTCAATATTGATCCATGTATAAAGTGCACCGGGTTATAAGTCGCACTGTCAGCTTTTGAGAAAATTGAAGGCTTTTAGGTGCGCCTTATAGTGCGGAAAATATGGTGTGCCAAAAACAAAAACTATGCAAAAAACAGACTAACTGGTGGCTAAGGGTTGGTCATGGATTCACACATTTTTGTACTGTTTTCCAATAATAACAAGTAGCTTCATTACCTTGTGACCCTGAGAAAATTATACATGTTTTACCTTATCAATTTTTGAAATATTCTTGTAATCTTAAATTAACTTGTTATTTTGGGAAAACTAAGCACATAAACTGTGTCACTTGATGGCTTTTGGGCTTATTGATAGTCATCAAATGAACAGAACTTCAATCTTTTAAAGGGCACAAAGCTTTTAGAGAGAGCAGAAAAGCAAGCCTTAACCAGCTGCTTGATACTGCAGTCATCCAGAGAGCAGCAGCAGCAGCAAATGACCGTTATCTAAATTCATTCCAATTAAAACACAAGCAACTGCTAAGAATGAAAGTCAATGAGTTATGTGGCCTCATTCACACCGTGGCATGACTGACAGCTATTAGGTTTGGTGCCGTTGACAGCATGAACATGTTTTGGGGGAAGCTCAGGGAGAATCATTCCAAGCAGACATAAATCTGGGCAACTAAAAACAATGTTCTTAATGCCATAATGCAAAGCCTGTGGCTGTGACTAGTACTATCAATCAAACAAGCCAATGCAGTGAGTGACATACTTTCCCCTTCTCCAGGGTGCTGTGTTTCTGCAAAGCAAAATACAGTCATAAAGCAAAAAGTGTTATGCAAAATCCAACTGGCACGTGTGGAATCACTTTACAAGCTGCACGCTAAGTGCACTCACATTAATTGAAAGTGGACATGAACAGTGCTTGTTACGTTTTACAATAGAACAGAATGTGAGAGATATTCCCTGGAGAATGTATACAGCAGTTAAGATGGATTAGTACACTAAACAGACATGGTCAGGACAGTGCGTCTTACCAAAAAAGGTGTGTGTGTGAGTGGTGAACTGACACTCACTTGCTAGCTCGAACAGATCAGGCACCTCTCTGGCAAGTTTCTCTCGGGCGACGTCGGCAATGGGCCCGAAGACCACTACGGGCCGCAAGAATCCAGCTGGAAAAAAGAAAAGAATCATTTCCAAGTCCCCTAAACATTTCTTACAGCCTGTTGATTATCAAACTAACCAAATTAAAGCAACTACCTGTTTACTTAAATATGCATTGAAGTTCTACATCAAAGCAACTGAAGTTTGGTACAAAAAACACACACGCTTATGCTGCTATTACTACTCCTGCCACCGTGTGGCACTATGACACTACGTATTTATTGAAGTGGCAATTTCAGTACTATTAGAATTTCTTTTTCTCCATTAACCCAAAATATATTCTCTGTGTCACTACATGTGAAAGCTGGCCTACACACCCTCCCTGAGCACAACCCTTTCGTAAGCAGGGAATTTGGTCTGCACAGGCTGAGCGGACAAGTCTTCTCGGCTCTTTCTCAGATTCCTCTTGGAGCTACGAAGGCCGCGGAACCTCCAGAAGTCAGCTCGGTCACCACCTGGGGTTTTGGGTAGGGTGTACTGGACACTGGACAACTGCTCCGCCCTGAAGATGAGAGGAAACTACTTAAAAACATACAAAGGAAAAAATTCAGCAGTGCAGTCTAGGTACTATTGATGTGCGTGTCAACCTGTGTTGTGTGTTTTTTCTCATAACGGATCAGTGTGGGTCAAATTCAACCTTCACATCACTAATCGGCACATAACAGCAGATGGTTTTGGTAGGATGTAACATACTAAAAATCTAAAAATGCTATCATCATACAGGGCAGACATCCCCCTCCTAAAGATAAATATCACAGGGTGACAAGATAAACAGCACCATAAACTTCAATATATGACTAAGGGGGTGCCAGCATGGCCGTGGTTTCCCCTTGCTGGCTGACAGGGAGGTACCCCTCCCCTGGACTGTGATGCCATCTGCAGGCAGAGAGAACTTCCTGCTCACCGGTGCAGTCTGTGCTGATCAGAAGCCGTAGACATGCTCTCATTCTAGAGGAGGCGTACTCCTGAGGGGAGACACACTCCTGATTCTCTACAGGAATTTGTGTAGCCAATAAGATGACTGAAAACTGTGCTGTGAAATATTTCTGTATTTTGGCAGTAAAATAAAATAGATGATAACAGGACTAAACACATGCTTCTCCAATACATATAACTCACCGTCTCCGTTCACAAACATCAAATAGTTTCTTGAACAAGAAAACGCTCTTAATTAACCACTCTTTACAATATGTCATTCAGAGGTATGACATAAGTAGTACCATTGAATGATGACGATGATGTGGTCAACCAAAAAGAGGAATGAAGTACTTTTAAACTAAAAAGCCGTCAGTAAATGTATTAATTACACAAATACAGCAATAATTTCCATGTCAAGTAATAGAAGCAAGCTTCAAGAATAAAAGCAACTATGAAACCTAATAATGGACAAACATAAAGTGCATTTAATATTGTTTTCAGTGAAGTCACGTCTAAAGTAGATATCTAAAAACAAATTTGAAAAAAAAATGTCTTTACCTGTTTTTGTTAGGGATAATGCCCCTCTCCACCTCCTGATGGTTCTTGCCAATGCGGATGGCCAGCCAGGAGCCCAGCTTGCCGTTATACAGTGTGTCGACCACCCTGAACACCTCGCCCTTGTTAAAGCTTAGGCCATACGGAGACTCTTTCTCATACTCAAAATGAGTCCGAATGTAGAAGGAGTCGCCAACATCTGATTCCACAATTCTTCGATACACTGGCAAAAAAGACAACATATTTATGCATATACGTTGATTTTAAAGAAAGTGCAAACATGATGAAGTACTCAACCAATCACGATGAATTGATGCTCAAGGAAACCCATGCTAATACAAATGGAGTTTCCACACAGAAAGGCACTTGTGGCATACACAGGGATTGAACCCAGGACCTTCTTGTTGTTAGGGAACAGCGTTAACCAATCATTTAAATAAACAAACAAAATAAATCAACAAACAAACAAACAAACAAACAAACAAACAAACAAACTCTCTAAGAACCTATCCTTTAATAAACTATTTAAGAACCCAACTGCACAACCAATACATACCCACATGCATATTAAATGCAATAAACAACTAGTCACTGTGTGAAAGAGAGGTGTTTGAGGCCTTTCAGTCATCCAGCAGATAAACTCACCATCTTTCTTCTTCTGGGCCAGTATGGTGACCTCTTCGCCTCTGGGCAGGTCCAGAAGGAACAGCACCGCCTCCTCTCGGATGATGTTTGCAAAGTCAACATTATTAACCTGCAAAAGGGAGGGAAAGAAAAAGAAGAACGGAAGGGGAGAGAGAGGTGAATTTGAGTGCTGCTCTGAGGGAGAAGTGTGTATACAGAAAGTGCTAGACGGGTCACGGCAGGGTGCAGTCTGGAATCTGAGGAGTGTGTGATTTTGCAGCAGGGAGGAGAGATTTGCCCCTATACACACAACATGTCTGTTTTTAAAGGTTTCTTTTGTAAGTGTAAGATGTAGGAGCGACTGCAAACAGACTTCATTAAAATGGTTTTACAGATAAACAAGGCTTAAATGAATCTGACTCATATTCTGTGTGTAGAATTCAGCTGTTGATGACAATGAGTCACCACAGGATGTCTTGAGTCTAACAATGTGTACCATTGTGTGCGGTGACACGATAAAACAAAGAAGGTGCCGAGGCTGGGAGGAGACAGGCAGCAGCGTGTAATGGTCACTTCTGGCTACAATCAAGAGGTTACATAGTTTCTTAAAATTTTTCCAAGAAAATGTGGGAGGCTTTATAAACACATGCATCTTTGTACGACCATGATAAGTCAACAACAGATGCTCCCCACTAGACAACAGCACTTGTGTTAATCTGACACAAACACTGCTACTGTTAAAAGCTTTTACTAGAGAGGAACTTCTCAAATTAAAAGTCTGAAGTCCATTTACTTCACACAAGCTAATTAATTCCATTAGTAATTTAATCTTAAACTTAATCTATTAGGTGTTGACATCTTATAAGCCATGGCTGTCTATGCAGCACTTGTAGCAAAGAGCAAAAGTCATTTTAAAGTAAGAAAATGCTGCTGAACTGAAGATTTTATCCTGTTTTTAAAACTCATTCAGGAATGGTAGCTTTATGATAAGGTAACTTTTGCTGACCAGTACACAAATACTGACCGTGACAAGTTGATTGCAACTCAGTTTATATTAATTATTTACTTGTCTGTACAAAACCAACTGAATACTGTAAGATATTCATACACATTGATATGAAGCTAATATGTAATGTATGTAATTAAAAAAGCTAAAGTTAAGGGGTTAGTCGCTAATAATACATCATTAATGCTCATCATATCATTGTCATTATTGTAAAGAACTAGAAAGAAATTATTTAACATAATAAAACATATAATATATCTAGAGGTAGCTTTTGGTTTGCCCTGGTATTACAATCAAATTTTAAGATAAGATAAGATAATCCTTTATTGTCCCACAAGTGGGAAATTTCACATTGTTACAGCAGCAGGACAGCAAACAGAGTACTAAGAAAAACAACAGGTAAGAAGTTTCTTTAAGAAGTTACTAGTAAATAAAGTAAGGCGATAATAATAATACACAAAATATAAAGTATCTACACAAATAAATAAGGCAAATGTAAAAGTAAAAGTGTAGACAGCGCAGGTTTTATTGGTTTAATCAAACAGAAAACCTTTTTAAAAAACTGCCCCACTGAGTTTAAGTGACAGATTCTCTGAGTAAATAAGTAAGACACAGAAGAACGTCCTGTCCATGTCACTCACCCTGAGTATCTGATCTCCCTCCTCCAGACCCTCTTTAGCAGCAGGACTGTCCTCCAGAACTCCAGCCACAAAGATCCCCACATCATTCCCTCCAGCCAGCCTTAATCCCACACTTTCTCCCTTCCGGAACTTTACTAGCTTCATGCTTGGTCTATGGGAACACAAAAACAAATGCTTTTAGTTATTTACTTGATTATTTATTTTTGCAATTAACAATTCAGAAACTCTAATTATTTGTCACTGTAATGTAAGATGTTGAATATGGCAGTACACTGAGAGTGAACTACAGGAATTTATTTTACCGGAGGATGCTCTCATCATGAGCTGCACTGGGCACAGGGGCATCAGATGGACTAACTGGCAGATCTACGTCTGGTTGGCCAGGCTGAGCATACACTGGCTTAGGTTCTGTACACACATATTAAAATATTATATCAATTATTTCATTCAGTCACAATCTTCTGTGTAACATTTGTAAAGAGAATAAAGGTGAAAGAAATGAGAGAGATATATAGAGAGAGATATAGAGATATATAGAGAGAAATAGATAGACATAGAGATATAGAGAGATATAGAGAGAGAGATAGAGAGAAATAGATAGAGATAGAGAGATAGAGAGATATAGAGAGATATAGACAGATAGAGAGATAGAGAGATAGAGATAGAGAGAGAGATATATATATAGAGAGAGAAATAAAGAAAGGAAGAGGAGGATAGTGAAAGGTTTCAACCTGGCAGTGGAGGTAGCTGTTTGTCTCCCTGTTCACTGGCTGGCACAAGCAATGCATCTTCCACCATCTTAACAGGAGTGGACACAGCTGATGGCTTAGAAATTCGCTCTTCATCACGACTTTTGTGGCTGAGAAACACACACATACACAACACACACAGTTAGCATTACTCAAATGTTAAGTATCATTAAAACCATGAATGAAAAACAGAACACTGTCCAGTACCAACAAAATGCAGCAGCAGACACTGTACAGTGTTTGACTAGTGTCAGTGAAAACAGAGCGGAACAGCAGGCAAGTTTGGTTAAACCAGTCAGTGATGAAATGGTACAGTATCACTAAATATAATATATTCATTTCCTCCCTCAAAACAGTTATACTGTAAATTTTCTAATAATAGCCCGTCTTTTATTTACGGCTGTTTCCAATAAACGCTGGGTTTGAAGAGGTCTCCAATAGTAAAACTTCCTAATAGATATTAAGCGGCTGTTTAAACTTATCGCTACATTCAATGCTAAACCACGCCCACAATAACAGCCAATCACAGACAAGTATCACCGCCAAACAGACAGAGGGATGATCTTTTATGTCAAAATAAATTTAAAGAAGCTGCATGACATTCTGTGGCCATAAATACTCAAGGCAAATAATAGCCCGTCTCCAACAAACACCTCTCTCTATTAAACACCGGGCAGTCCAAATAATTTTTTTAATAAATGCCGGGGTTACTATTGGAAGATATACGGTATTATAAATCAAATTCAATTACATTGTCAGAACTTTTTGAATTTACACACATGCTTTTGCTATTGTACAGTGAGTATCAAAAATAATCACTGCCTTTGAAATATTCCCATTTTACAGCCTTAAACACACAAACCGATATTTACTTACTCAATGCAATAATATCCAAGTAAAAGATATCACAGCTTCAGTTCAATAAAATAAAAAATAAACAAAAAAATTAAAACAAGAAATACTTAGAGATATAGCCCCCTCCTAAACACTATTTGTAAAATCAATCAGGTGTAAGTAACCACCATTTCCATTGCAGACCATGGTTACTGGCTTCCACCATCTGATCAATTGTAATCAGTGTGATTCGTGAAGCACAAAAGCAGCTGTTCATGGAGAAATCCCTTACTTGATAGTGCAACTAACGGCAAACAACTGACTATTGATGGCAATCCACTTTCAGAAGATCTTAGGGACAGAGACGTGGACACAAGAAAATCTCAAAGAACTTATCTATCCCAAGAAGCACAGTAAAGTCCATAATAAAGAAGTGGCAAGTGTTTGGTACCACTAGGACCCTCCCAGGATCTGGCCATCCCTCCAAACTGGATGGAAGAACAAGAAGGAAACAGGTAAGAGAAGCTACCAATGGCCACTCTGAAGTAGTTACAAGATTTTATCGCAGAGTGGTCATTGTGTGCATGTGAGCACTATTTCACAAGCGCTAAACAATTGTAGATTGTTCAGAAGGTTCGCAAGGAAAAAGCCACTTCTCAAGAAAGAAAACCGCGTGCAAGCTTTGCTAAAATGTACCTTGAAGATTATGGTCAGATAAGAACAAAATCAAACAATTTAGCCTTAAAACCAAACTCCAAAATCAAAAATCCAATGTGGCTCACCATCCACAACACACCATCCCTTTAGTAAAGCATGGTGGTGGCAGCATCATGTTGTGGGGGTGTTTCTCTGCCACAGGGCCTGGGACTCTTGTAGGGTAGAATGGGGCAAAATACTGTGAAATTCTTGCAGTATTATTCCTGCTACCCTCTGCCAGAAAGTTGAAGATGGGCAGAATGTTTACCCTTCAACAAGACAACAACCAGACACAGCAAAATTGACCACATAGTGGCTGAAGGAGAAAAAAGTGAATACCCTATTGTGACCCAGTCAAAGCACAGAGCTAAATCCTACTGACAATCTGTGGAAAGATTTGAAGATAGCAGTCCACGAACGTTCACTATCCAATTTGACCGGACATGAACAGTTCTTTAAGGAAGGGTTGGACAAATATTGCTCATTCTAGATGTGCAAAGTTGACAGATCATCATTCCAAAAGACCCAAAGCTGTCATTAAACCAAAAACAAAATTTTGACATTGGGGTATGATCCCTTATTAATCTTAGTATGTCTTGTTTTTTTTATTTCATTTTTGTATAATTGTTATAAACTGTTGCTGCAACATCTTTCAATTGGATGTTATATACAGTGTAAGTGCAATTACTGCAATTATTATAATTTATTCTATTTATCGTATTTTATTGTAGTCATTAAAATCACAGTTACCTTTGTAGTTTTATTACCTTTGTATTTTTATTACTTTGTATTTTTATTACCTGTGTATTTTTATTACTTTGTATTGTTATTACCTGTGTATTTTTATCCTACTCTGTATGTTATTTTCTATCAGTTCTTTGTTGGCGGATGTTGTTAGTTTATTTACATATTATGCACTAATTAGCAAAGATGTTTTTTAATGCGCCTTGTGTCGTCCAAACCTTAAGAGTTTACAACAAACTGAAAAACTGTTTACATTTTTTTTTAAATATAATTATTTATTCTGTAATATGTTGCATACAACATGCTTTTCATTTTAAATAAATGTTCTTAATTCCAAACTATTCCCTTGTTTTTTTTGTTAAATTAAATTTAATGTTAAATTAAAGCTGTTACCTGTAAATTTAAATCATGTTTTTATTAAGTAATTGGTATCGGTTTTGGCGAGTACTGAAAGGCAAGTACTCATACTCGTTTTCCAAAAAAGTGGTATCGGTGCATCCCTACTTAATATTACTTTTTTGTACGCATTTCTATAGAAGTATATGAGAATTGTTTTTTGACCCAGGATGAACTGTGAAACACTCAGGTGAACATGAATACAAATATAAATGAAAATGATACTGATACTAAGCCCAGTAATACAGTTCCAGCTTAGGGTTCATAAAGGGAAAACCCATGTTAAACCCTGTTTCACATAATTTCATATAATTTATTCTAGTTTATCCTTTGAATGTGCATACTGTTTTTTTATTGGACATTGGGAATGGGTATTGCCAACAACCTCATGATACAATAACAAATCACAACATTATTATACATTGTTATTGTGGATGGTAAAGCTACACTCCAGGAGCAATCAAAAAGGACAGTGTGTACTATACAAACACTTCAACACTGTGCTCAAAAACAATAGGAGAATTCCAGCAGTGTCACATGACTCTTTGGCAGCCACTTGAGCTGGCAAACCTCTGGCTCTAGTTTCACAACACTGCCATATTACTCTCACATAGCATACAGGCACACACACACACACACACACACACACACACACACACACACACACAC
>JBBIGC010000041.1:14985839-15004742 GCA_037576955.1 Lepidarchus adonis
ACACACACACACACACACACACACACACACACACACACACACACACACACACACACACACACACACACTCAGAGAGAACAAAATACCACACATACACACACATGCACACACATACCTTGGACTGATGGCTTTAAAGAGATCAATCCAATTCATAACTTTATCACTTCAATTGTGACAGGGGAAACTTCCATGTTTTTATAGTTGTGTGTGTTCTTTCCAATACTTCCAATACATCTCTCTGTAATAGAAGAAAACAAGCAGAGAAGCTCAACATGTACTGGCATCTTCAGTTGTTAATTCTGATGTTCCACACCCCTTTTATGGCTCCAAATGTCCCAAGAGTAATAATACAAAAGCAAACATGAACCTTTTCATGATGCCCACTGAGGGTTAAAAAGTGTGAGATTTTGTGGTAAAGGGGAGACACCTGTTCCACCTTCCGTCCAAAGTTTGATGCTAAACCTTCTTTCAACAGAAACATGTAGTACATGCATTCACATGGATGGATCAAGTATTGATTAATGTCAAAACACTGCTTATGTCACTATTCTCTGATTTTCACTTAGATTAATTTGATGCATCTGCTGTTCTGTTCTAAACACTACACTGTAACTGTCCAATTTAAGGTGAACCAGAAAATTTGAGATTCAGCTTTGTAGATCTCTACTCTTAATGCAGAGTTTAAATACTGAAAGCATAAGATTATGGACAATACAATTATTGACAACAGGCACAGGGGATTTCGTACCTGTTCAATTTATTTTGAAGTTGAAAGATGGTCATTCTTGTATTCCACCGTTGGCTACATCACACACATAACCATGCTATTCCATGGAAAACCAATTCTGTTAGCCTTATTGATTGATTGATTGATTGATTGATTGATTGATTGATTGAAATTAACGTTGTTTGGCACTCACTAAGTGAACTGTGAGTGGTGAATTTGTCCTCTGCTTTTAACCCATCTGTGAGACAGCCTGTTCAGCCTACAGAAGGTTTTCTTTGCTCATACTGTACATATGCAAGTTACATAAAATATATATGTAAAAAGAAAATTCACATGAAAAATTGGGTGCTGTTTGTGATCACACATTGTTCACTAATGCTACTTCTAAAGTAAATTATGATTGATTCTGGTACAAAAAGTATTTTTTAGTAAAAGAAAAACTATATGAATAAATGTATAAGTGTGTCTGGGATTTTTGCACACTTTACACATGAACCTTGGTGCTTTATCTGCTACTTATACTGGTGCTGTTCACTGTAACAGCCATTAAATGATGTTAGTGACAACAGCCATTCTTTCAGGTGCTGTGACACATGGAGGAAGATGGATGATGGCTTTGTATAGTGAATGTGATCCCTGAGCAAAAACACAATTATTGCACAACAGGCTGCAAGCTCGAACCCCTGCTGATATGTAAGATAAGCAGACACTCCAGTAATGTACACTACATGTGTGTTTTTAGTCTTTTGTCATTTACATACTACAAATATGGTGCTAAAATGTATTTATTTATTAACAGATAAGTAATGTGTCATTGACTTCTTGTGAATAAGGGTTTGTCATTATAGGATGGCCTTACCATTTCCTTATAGGTTGGCCTTATCCTTCCCTTAGTTCAGCTGTAGGGAGGCAACGCTCCATGTAATCGAGTGCAACTTTATTTAAGGTCATTCTTTAACACTGAGTTCAATCTTCCGGCTGTCGCTGTGGGTTCGTCATGTGGTCTGTCTCCATGTGAGATTAAAGAGGAAGGAAGTGTTTGCAAGAAGAATAAAGAACTACTTCCAAGAAGTATTAGTTCCTTTTTAATTTTAGCAGGCTGAGGAACCCAGAATTTAAATGAAAGAATCGGTTTTCATCCAGCTAATAGTAATCCATAATCCAGCCAACGTGTCTTAACCACAATGTGGTTGGTCTGATTAACTTTAATGCTTTTCCCTCTCAATTTATTGAAATGTTGGAATGAGCGCATTTGGTTCGGAACCAAAGACAGCTTCTCTTTCACAGCAAGAGGGGGAGGACGAGAGAGATAGACAGACTGAGAAAGTGAGAGGAAGGGGGTAAAGAGCAGATGGAAGAGGAGCTGGAAGACAGAAAGAAAAAATATGTACATACTACGTACATGAGATATATATTAGATCTAAATATGTACACACATACACACACACACACACACACACATATATATACAGGGTGGGCCATTTATATGGATACACCTTAATAAAATGGGAATGGTTGGTAATATTATCTTCCTGTTTGTGGCACATTAGTATATGTGAGGGGCAAATCTGTTCAAGATGGGTGGTGACCATGGTGGCCATTTTGAAGTTGGACATCTTGGATCCAACTTTTGTTTTTTCAATAGAAGAGGGTCATGTGACACATCACACTTATTGGGAATTTCACAAGAAAAACAATGGTGTGCTTGGTTTTAACGTAACTTTATTCTTTCATGAGTTATTTACAAGTTTCTCTTTGTTCACAGCCATTGACATGTCGCAGAGGTTAACACGTGAGGAGCGGATAGAAATTGTGTTGATATCTGGTGAACGCAGTAACCGGGTCATTGCAGCAGATTTCAATGCAAGACACCCTACGAGACCACACAGCTCCCATGCTACAGTTAGTTTCACGCTAAGTTTCGTGAAACTGGTTCAGTGTTGGATTTGCACATATACTAATGTGCCACAAACAGGAAGTTAATATCACAAAACATTCCCATTTTATTAAGGTGCATCCATATAAATGGCCCATATATATATACTGTATATAGTGGAGGTATAAGGTGGTTGGAGCTAATAAAGTGGCCAGTGAGCAGAAGTAAAAGGTAGCATTTTCTGATTAAGTGGACACTGATGTGTAGGCTTATTCACATTCCTGTATTTATTTAATATCAATGTTTTTTGGTAATTGTATTACTACTGTTTTTGTTTAATGTAGGAGTTCACTGCCCTGTTTGTGCAATCATTTCTACCCCATTTCACATTAGCCCTTTCAATAGGAGGCCCTTTTTGGCAAGTTGATGTGAGATGGGTGGACAGTGCGCAAATCAGTGGGCTCTAGTGTGAAAACTGAGGTATGTGGCTAAAGGGTAAGTAATTACAGGAAATGGGAGACTGCTGATAAACTGCTTGCTCAGCACAACATTTTTTGCCTGTCCCAACTGACCAACACAACTGTACACATATTAACACATAAAAACTTTAACCTCTTTCTCTTTTAACCTATTTATGTGCATAGTCCATTTGTGGGATAACAGATTGAAATGATTTAAAAAAGAAAAAGCTGTACAAGTTTGGGGAATCTCCACATAAAAGGTCTCAGACCATAAAGGTTTTTCCAGGAACCATAGTTCTAAACCAGATCTCTTGAGATTGCTATAAATCCCACTGGCTTGATATAAACTCCATTATATTATATTCTTCTGAATCTGACACTTAAAAATGGATCCTTGATCAGCAGCACTATCATTTTGAAAAGCCTGACCCCTTTGACTTTAGAGGGCACAATGTGCCTAGAAAGGACACAATTTCAATCCAAACATCCTGCATGATTCAGATCTCAGACATCTCCAGCTGCACACCTCCACACACCAACATTCCACAACTATGAGGTGGTTCTCCTACTTCAACCCGCTATTGTATAAATTTCCATTTTTCTACATTGTCCTCAATAAGCCCCTGAATGCAGCCGAAAGAAAAAGAGACAGTGACAGTTCACTGCGGCCATTTAGAAAAGCTTGATGGATGCCACGTGGCCCACAGGCTGCAATTAAAGGAAACTGAAGCGTGTTGGTCTTGAGCAACTTTTCATCAAAACACACTTTCACAGGTGGGCCCCACATACCATGAGCAAATACACACAATCCCCACTTTATTAATGTTTTGATAAGAATTTAGAGATAAAAAAAACCTAAACCAGGCAGTAATTTCAGCCTATAGTAATTTAGATTTAAATTAATTCAGTAATTTAATGCTATCAAGATAACTCATCTCTTTAATCTAATGGGAGCAGCCTAAATGGTTATTCAATGCTCAGATGAGTAGCTAAACCGGTTCCATTTGATTTGGTTCAGAAGAACCCTACTGTACAAATGTTTGGAAACTTTTATCCATGTAAATAGATTCTATTACTTACAAACACTAATTTTGTATGATTTAAATACATAAATACATTACATTACTTATTAAAAATCAACGTTTTACTCTAAAACATAATGCTGATAAATGAAATGAAAGAACGCCTGCACATGCACATATAGTAGTTGAAATGCATTTAGTATAAGAGAGACACTGCCCCAGAAATAAGAGAACGTACGCCACAGGCCCTGTGGCCTTAGTATTAAATCAGATTTAGAGCCGTATAGATGTGAGGGAGTAATGTGAGTCCTGATTACCGCTGGTAAAATCACTCAGACAATGCCAATGGAGTTAGCCATGATTAAAACCTCCATTTCAGACCTGAAGGTTCTGCTGGGTCAGCAGTTCTGCTAGAGAGAATCAGATTCAGACTGGAGCGATAGTGAGTGAGAGAGAGAGAGAGAGAGAGAGATAGAGAGAGAGAGAGAGAGAGAGAGAGAGAGAGAGAGAGAGAGAGCTAACTAACAATCTTCTGAGAGATTAAAGACATCTCCATAACATATAATTCCAGTTCAGAAATCCTCTTTTACACATTTGTCACTTTCCATCAAATATTCCATTATGTTGTCAAAGATGCCAGTATTGAACAGTTCTAATCTAATATAGCCAACAAATGCTATTTTTGTCATCAAACTACATAAAAAGCCCCTTAAGAAAACGTATGAGCTTTTATTTTGTCCCATGAGGAGCCAAAATGAAAAACTTTCAGAAAAAGTCCAAACTAAAACACAGAGGCAACAGACAATGGTGAAGGAAACAATGAGAGAAGAAGAAACGTGAGTGAGCTATTATATAGCTATTATTCAGCTCTGTTTTTATTTATATAATAAGATATATAATCTTTAATATATGATATTATTTATTTTATTAATCATTCCTTTTGTACAATATTTTTAATCTATGGTTCAAATAGTTCCACTCACAATCAAAAGAACACAGAACTCTCGACATATAATTATGATTACAAATTATCAAACAAATTTAGAGGTTTGCCTAGTTGGTAATATTATATAATATTACATTATACTGAATTTGGATCACAATGATCTTGTTTATTGTGATGATTCTGCAGACAGAAAGCATTTACATGATTGTACAAGTGATGAATTTAATGTGATACATAAAAAATAACACATGAATTTTGACAACTGACATAGTGTTGACTGTTAGAAGCGTGGCTAAGGTGGCCTGAAACACTATTACTATAACTATTACTCTAGTACTCAGTTCAGCCAGTTACAGGACATTCCAAAATTACTACACTCAGACTTTAAAGATCATTACTGGTTTAAAATCTTAGATAATTGTGTATTGCTTATAGTGTCTCTCCATTGCAGAGACATACAGGGCTAAATACTGATTGGGGACACAGGTTTTTTGAGACGGAGTGCATTGTGGGCCGTGGCAGTATGTGTGTGAGTGAGCCTGGCTGGGTTGGGTAATCCTCACCCAGTGGTGCTGCCAGGATCGAGCCTCATCAGCTTTAGCGTTTGACAGCCGATTCGTTTTTACACCATCCCACCGGTTCAATTCTTACGCCTAATGCCTCCCACAACAGGCAGTAATGCCCCATGATTATCCAGTGCTGCTTTAGTGTATTCAGGACATAAAAGGCCAAAGAAAGAGCGGCAGGGCGAGTGGGCGGAGCCAGGCTGTATACGCCTGCATGAGAGGCCCCCAGCCTGATGGAGTCAGCAGAAAAGAGATCCAAGTGCTGAATGGAGGCCTAAGCCAGGCACTGGAGGGCACAGGGTCATGTGTGTGTGGTGGGTATATGGACCTCAGACAGACATGTTGAACAGTTATGATGCATTTGGAAAATCCTCTGCTAAAGCGATTGCCATTGGACACTGATAAAGCATGTTAATTTTAATGTAATAAATTTAGAATATATCCACTGTGATGAGCAGTTCAACAGTACATCAGTGGTGTGAACATCTGATCAGTTCCCAATCACTAGGCTTTCAAAGGCACCATCCTGGCAATTAGTGTTTGAGGGATGCACTGAACATTCATTTTTATGGTCAGATAATTGATTATTTTTTAATAGTTTTTTGCTTGTTTTTAAACCTAAAGCTAACACTACTTGGGCTAAATAAAAACCTATTCTATTAACCAAATTTCAACAAAAAATTATATTTTGCCTTAAATGAGCATTTTAAATGAATTCATATACTTGTTAAATTTAATTTTTCCTTTGATAACAAATCTAATAATGAGCTTAACTGCAAGCAAGAGGGAAATGACTATTTGGAACATGAATCCTGCATAATTTACATTCATTGGCTGATACTTTTGTCCAAAGCAACTTCCAGGTACAAGAACAATCAAGCATTAGTTCAATTTTTCTGCAATTTTAATAAAGAGCAGCTTTCAGATACAGTGTGAGTGCCCGTCTGGATGCTTTGTGATGAAAAATATCTAAAAATCTGAAATCTTTTAATAAAATGTATAGATTTTGAGAACCGTTCTGTAGCTGCAGTGAAAGTGTTGTATTTCTGCTAAAGCTCCTGAAATGCTCTGGGGACGGTTTAACACCCGGTACCCATCAGCTGTTTGTCCAACACATTAGTGAAGAGTAAACAGGAGAAAACCATGTGACAGCACCGCACCATATGAAATCCACTGGGAAATATGGAGCAAGCGAGAGACAGACAGAGCGAGAGAGAGAGAGAGAGAGAGAGAGCAAAAGACAGAGATGAAAGATGAGGTGAAAGATGGTAATATTGATATTTATTTAAAGATTAAGTTCATTATTCAATATTATGCAGGGGGCACAGCTGTGGAGTGGTCAGTGCTATTGGCTAACAGGAAGAAGGTCCTGGGTTTGAGCCCCAGGTTGGTCATGGTTGCCCTTCTGAGCCTGAACGTTCTCCCTGTGTTCATTATTCTAATCAGGGTTAAGGGAAGTTGACCATTATTACTTGCACAAAGGGGCAAAAAGTGAAAGAACAACTCTACAAGAGAGCGAGAAGAAAGGGAGTCGACAAGAGGCGCTAACTACTGCTGGGTTTATGCTTTGCCAAGATTATCAGGACAAAAAAGCTATTTTGACTGAGTAAAGTGGACTTTTTCCCTGTGATGATAAAGCCGTTTCCTCAGATCCTAATTCCCAGAGCTCGCTCTCTCCCTTTCTCTCTCTCTCTCTCTCTCCCTCTCTCTCAGTCTCATGAACTGACTCCTCCCTCTGAACTTCAGGCACCGCTCCAATTACCAGCCGGTCTAAGCTGTGTTTCGCAGACTGTTCTCTTACTACCTATGAGACCACAGAGGCACCAAGCACTTCTTTATATCTCTGTTTGTTTCTGTGCTCACAGGACATTCACTGTCTGAATGTAAGCCTGTGAGTGGCTAAGAGCCTAATGGTGTCTTTTTAAACTGTAAGCATCTAAAGATGAAAAAAGATGGTACAGCTAGCAGCTTTTTTTTTTAATAAAATACATGTACATGTAATATACATGTAAATACATGAGACTGTTCAGTCAGATCTTTCTGCTGTGATGCCACACTGATGGCAAGATAACGCAAGGCAAGACTCTTATTGGTTTGTCTCTTATTTGGTCTGTGGTTGCACAACTAAAGACATAAAACAATGGCTCTGTTCGGAAAAAACAGCTGAGACTTGGTCAGAACCTACTTGCTGCAATAGTTTGGTGTGAATGTTGCTTTTCTCAGATTAATACTGAACTACTGCCTGGATCAGGCCATTTTTTTCATTGTAATAAATAGAATGAGAAACAAAAAAGGCATAACATTTAAAATGCTATTAATCTTGACTATTAGATCGAATTACTGTTTGACTAATATTTGTTTTCTCACCCGGCTGAGCATTTAATGATGCAGAACATAAAACTGGGCTTAATATCCATCCCTGGCTATAATGACAGAACAAAATCAAATAAGATGAATAGAAATACAACCACAACGGTAGAATTAAACTTCCTGTCGCATAATTTGCAGTGTTTTTGTAGGATGCTTACACACAATAGTTAACAGTTGATAAGAGAAAGGCTGTAAAAACAGCCTGTTTAGGTGGAATTGAAATTCACAATACAGAACATACTATTTTTAGTCTGTTCGTGCTTGAGCAGTGCAGCACTGCAGAAAGACAATAATATCTCATGAATATTCAGCATGCGTCTGACAAAAAGATTCATTTTGTAGTGGACTGAAATCTCTTTTGATTTTTTTATGATAAGCCACTTCATACACACTCGGCAGCACATACCACTTACCGCCAAGACATTTTATAAAGAAAATATTTTGCTGCAGTGAAAAAAGGCAATTGAGACTATTTTCTGCACATAAATTCATTAAAAATACCCATTTATTTCATAGGCTGAGATTAGAGACATAACAGCATGTGAATCACTTTTCGATGCCATGCTGTCTACTGCATTTCTTGTGCTTACAAAGTTGAAATGAGCCAGAATGAAGGCGTCTAAAACTTTCATGTCCTCCTGATGCAAACGATTTTGATGGAAAGTCAGCACGCTCAATTTCCACACCTCAAAGGAAAAATGACGTGCTGATGAATATTTCAGGCCAATGAACAAAGCATTTTCTTCTCCAGTTTTTCTATTTCCATCTTAAGCATGAATAAGCTATATAAAATACATTAAACATTGTGGTTAAAAGGTGGAAGTTAGCAGGAAAGATGCTAATTTATTGTCTCTTTGTCTCAGACAAGATGGAAGCCGCTGTAAAATACTGAATATTAGGAACATTAACGTTTGCATTTTGTTTACACATGAATCAGACATGTCCAGACTGTGAGCATGTCAATACATGGAAGCAGGTGAGTTTACATGGAGCATAGCATTCTGATTATAATCAGTGTAAAAGCCATTAAATGCTCCATATAAACACAGCAATCAGAATAAAAAGGTGAACTGGACACATTACAATCATTTAGGATTGTAAAAATGTAGTAAAAATAAGACTGTTTTATCATTATGTGTGTTTAACAAAGAGCAGCTCAATAAAGGCATCTATTATGGATTTGCTGTTTTAGTTAACATTAAGATAGCAGTGCTAGTAAAGCAGATATACACATTTTGAAGCTTTTATCTACAGATATTCAGGTTCCATTCATTTATTTTTTATATTTCTGATATTGAACAAAAATACAGCCTGACATTTAGTAACAGAGTGCAAAAGCTGCTGCCACTGATTTATAACTTCTATATTAAACCTCATATTCTCGTTATCAGGCCAAGCCAGCAAAAGTCAACCTTAACGTCGACTTACGGCTCTGGACTCAGTTAGCCACTACACATTCCCCTGCACATTCCACACTTCTGCTCAATACTGCACCCTTCATTTCAGCAGACTATGAGGAATGCCAGAAAACATAGGGGGGTCTTCATTTACCAACGGAGAGAGCGAGAGATAGTGTGCAATAGAGAGAGAGAGCGAGAGAGAGAGAGAGAGAGAAAGAGAGAGAGAAAGAGAGAGAGAGAGAAAGAGAGAGAGAGAGATAGATAGTGTGAGTGAGTGAAACAGAGAGAGAGATAGAGATAGAGATATAGATAGATAGTGTGTAATAGAGAGAGAGAGAGAGAGAGAGAGAGAGAGAGATAGTGTGAGTGAGTGAAAGAGAGAGAGAGATAGAGATAGAGATATAGATAGATAGTGTGTAATAGAGAGAGAGAGAGAGAGAGAGAGAGAGAGAGCGATAGATAGTGTGAGTGAGTGAAAGTGAGAGAGAGACAGACAGACAGACAGACAGACAGAGAGGCAGTTGAAATTGAAAACGCAGGGTGTCTTATGTGTGTTCATTCCACCCGGAGGACACAGCACCTGAACAAATGTAGGAAAGTAAAACACACATTTTACACACATACACACACACACGCACACACGCACACACGCACACACGCACACTTAAATTTAATGTGCATCTGTATTTTTTAATGGATGCATATACCAATCAGCCATAACATTAACACCACTGACAGATAAAGTGAAAAACATTGACTATCCAGAACCTGTCAGATGGGTGGGGTATAATAGGCAGCAAGTGAATAGTCAGTTGTGTCTGAATCAAGGAAGGAGAACTGGTGAATCAGCGACAGGATTATGAGAACTCACAGCTCATTAATGCTTGTGGGGAGCGAAGGCTAGTCTGTCTGGTCTAATCCCAAAGAAGAGCTCCTGTTGCATGAAATGTTAATGCTGAATCTGACAGAAAGGTGCAAGAACACAGTGCACCATAGTCAGAGCTGTTTTGGCTACACAATATTAAGCAGGTGGTGTTAATGTTATGGTTGATCAATGTATGTACATACATTTGTATACTTGTACGTATATAAATGAGCCAAGTGCAGCATTTCATATGTTATGCTCTATTTCAATATGTTACAATTAACAAATATACAGAAGGCAAAGCAAAAAACAAAAACTCCCAGCATAAGTTTGCTCTCTGTAGATCATAGAACTATAGTTTACTATTCCGACGTTTTCAGTATACGTATGTGTACATTGTATTTATATGTCTGGGAGTTGCTTTATATGAATGGGATATTCTAGTTGTTTTGTCATTCAGAAATTATAAGTTGCTTTAAAAAGATAATAAAAAAATATTAGAAAGTATTTTGGCCGCATCTTGTCAATATGGCCCAGCTGCAGTGGATGTAGAGTTTAGCTGTTTATTTCAGAACAGTTTTTGTTTTATTTCAGGATATTTCAGCTTCAAATACCCTTTCAACAGAGGTACATAGACTCTGGAAAAAACAAAACGAATACAACTTTATTCCAACTATTAATTTAAACGGGCTCTGGCCATCTGATTGTCTGATGGGAGATTAACAATCGTTCATCAAACTTTTACCAAGCTGCTGTTCTCTGTAGACGGTTGAGTCACTCAGTGCAAGATACTGAACAGGGAAACATCCATGTTATCCTGTTTTCCTGAATTTTGTGAGAAGCCATAGGTAGTTGTGGGAGTCTGTTTCACAAAGCATGCTCAGCTAAGAGTTCCTGAGATCCATCCACAGTCTGACAAATGCAATCACACTTATCTTAATTCACAATGGCAGAAAATAGCCTCCTCTGTTATCCAGGTTTGCTACATACGGGTAAAGAAAGGGATTTCTCATGGTACAAAGTAATGCTCTCATTGTGCCCATCAGTACATTTATACTGCAATAATATTGTCTTTCTATTGCTAATATCTCTGCTTCTTCAGCTAGAAAGACATTTTTCACATCATAGACTTAATAAAAGAAGAAAGCAAACCAAATCATATCAATGGAGTCCACCTCTGTCCCTGATTGGTCGAAAGCTCACCCTGACTGGTTTATGTTATCCTGAGCTTGACCTGCCCTGAAGCAGATCAGGGACAGAACATTTAGGTTTAGATTACATTAATCTTAAAAACAGGAAGATAAGGATTTTTTGTTCGTTTTTGTGGAAATGTAAAGGTGTGATTGGTCATTTTGCACATCAGTCAAACGACTCCTATAAGAGACCCTGACCAAAGTGCTGTACAGCATATAAGAAAATAAAACAACCAATAAGATTAACAATAAAAGTAAGTAAAACACAAGAGACTTAAAACAGACAAGATAAAACAAAAAGAATGACAGTTTTTTTCAAAAAACAGAGTGTTTGAGCTGCTTCACATGCAGTGGCAATTTGTTCCAAAGCTTTGGTGCAGTTACCGCGAACGCTCTATCACCCCTTAATTTCCGATTCACCTTCGGTACTACAAGAAGATGATCTGCTGATCTCAGTGATCTGGTGGGAACATAAAAGTGCAGTAGATCTGCTAAATTATTGTAGGTGGAGCATAGCCATTAAGGCACTTATATACAAATAAAAGAATTTTAAAATGTACTCAAAAATAAACAGGAAGCCAGTGAAACGAGGCTAAAACAGGTGTGATGTGTTCACGCATACTGGTGCCAGTTAAAAAACTGTAAAAAACTGTACCTGCTGTAAACATGCAATTAAAGACTGACTGATTCCAACCAGCAGCGCATTACAATAATCCAGGCGTGAAGTTACAAACGCATGAATCACAGTTTTTCCACAAGAAAGGCTTGATCTTAGACAACCTCCTAATTTGAAAGAAACTTGATCTAATTATCTAATTACATTTCTATAGGAATGAAATACATCTGTCGCCATCCAAAAAACAACAACAGAGGCCTTGTAGTATGTCTCTGACCACTAATGAACGGTAAGGGGACTGACGCATCTTGTGTGGTGTTAAAATGGCCCTAACTGTATGCCTACAAAATGTCCTTCATACATGTACATGTTCAACACACAATAACCTTTTCCACTTTAGAAAATATTAAAGTTGGGCTGATAAATATTAATTAACAATGTATTTGATGTCCCTACTTATATGGTAGGTATACCTAATAAAATGGCTGGTAAGTGAGAATATTTCATGTGATTTATTTACACCTTGTATATTTATATGTTCATATGTATTCATACTTTGTATATAATCATATGGTTATAAATATTGTATTATAAACATTACACTTATTTCACCCTTGTTTGCATAATTAGAAATAGGCAGTAGTGGTGTTATATACATATTATACGGTAGCATTCATAAGGCAACATAACATGTAAACATGTCTACAACATTTGTAAAGGGTCACCTGTCATTAAGACAATTTTTACGTATAGTGTTCTTACAATGAATAAGCCTTCATAAATGTTTTTGTAGTTTAATGCCAATTGTTCTACTTCCTGGAGCAAAAAAGAGAACAACAACATACCACAGTTATAAAAAGCTAATAAAATTCAGGATCAAACTGCCACTGTCACGGCTGTGAATGGATCAGAGGGGAGTCTGTATAGACCTGGAGGTAATGCAAGATTATTCCATAAATATGTACTTAATGCAAAGAATGTAAACAGTTCTGCTTTAGGGACAAAAGTTTCAACCGTCTTTCTTACACAAAATCCATGATACTGATACTGATAGACAGCAGAATACAGAGTGGCTTATGCAAATGCAGGCTGAGGAATATACAGTCAGTATTATATATGTATATGTACAGTGCTCTCCATAACGTTTGAACCAAAACCCTCTGCTCCTCCCTCAACAATGTAAATCAAACAATTCAGATGTAATAAAATATTTTTTGCATACATTGTAATTTCACAATGTAGAAATTACAGTACTTTTTTGAAACAGCCACCCTTAATTCTGTGCACCATAATGTTTGGGACAATTTCATAATGTTATTCCAAACATCTTATTCCAGAATTTTAGTGCTTTTAAGTACTTTTTCACAAAGTGCAATCTTTTTGTATCTTGCAGTGAAGCTTCTGCCGTTCTGATAATTAAGTCTTTTTGTTTTTCAGCCTCATAACAGCTTCATGACTTTCATTTGCACAACTTTTCTTCTCAAGTTGAACAATTGCAGCTACTGTCTCGAAATGGTAGAAGGAAGCCTAGTGAAGCACTAATGAAGCAATGAAACACACCCGTGAAGCCAGTTATCCCAAAAATTCTGATACCCTGTAATGAGAGGGACTAAGTATAAAAGGTTTTGTCATTTCTACATGCTGAAACTAAAAAATATGTAAACAACTTCTTATGTCTGCAATGCACAGTTTAAACAAGTCTGAATTGTTTGATTTAAAATATTCTACTAAGAATCAGAAGGGTAAATCAAAGAAAAATGTGTCTTTGTCCCAAGCATTATGAAATGCACTGTCAAATATATATATACAGATTACTGTATTACAGATGAATATAAAGCTTATTCTGAGTAATCACTAAACACAGTGTGCAATGCTTTTGCTATATGCTTGTGTAGATGCAGCTCTACAGTTAAACTGCTTCCAAGGTTTAGGTCATTGACTTGCTGAAGCTGCTCTGAAATCACCAATGAAAATAATTTCTTTTTCTGTGAGAATTACTAGTCATACTGAATAATTGTTTTAGCCCTACCAAAAATGTCTGCAAAGAGACAGCTGTGTTAAACTTGTTCTTTCTGCATATCTTCCAAGGCCTGTGCTTCCACCTAGCTTCTACGATTGCTACCTTTGTTGCATTCAACCAACTACATGGGTTTGAGACCCATGTTAATCCTGGTATAAAGATGCTAAATTGCTCAATGAAACTTCAGCCAATTGAACAGAAAATGTAATCAGCCACACAATAGTACAGCAAAAAAAACTAATTTAAAAGAGTAGAACATTGGTGCGGAATTGTATCCACAATAATTATTTTTTATTATTTTAATTAAATGATTAATAATAAATAATTATTTTGACAGCAATGCCAATTTACCAATACTATCTTAAATAAAAAATACAGTAGAGGAAATAATTATTTGAGCCCTTGCTGATTTTGTAAAATATTTATATCTTATATATATATATATATATAAATAATATAAAATAAGAAATAAGAAAAATAAAAAAATATATATACACTTTAAAATTTGTTTATATAATATTATATAAAACATATATTTTATATAATATAATTATATTTATATATAACTTTTAATATATTTAAAAAAAAAGTTTTTCTTTTTGAAATTCTCTCACTCTTAAAATAAACCAACCATTAAAATTATAGAATTTATATTTCTTTGTCAGTGGGCAAACTTTCAAAATCAGCTATGGGTCAAATATTTATTTCCACCACTGTATATTCTTTAAGTAAAGATGATATCCTGATATGCTCAGAAAAGCAAACTGATAAAAAATAATTTAATGTCAAATGTAATCATACTGCTCTGCGCTGGATGTAAACGTGTTTTATTGTAATATTTAAGATAACAAGATAGAGCTGGGTGATGAAATAATAACAATGATCGTCACAAAACAACTATTGATATAAATATAAGACAATTTGAGTGACAGCGTTACTGAAAAAAACCAAACTGACCAAAACTGGACTCTGAAAATGTTCTCCTGAAAAACCTGAAAGTTTTTGGCTGGTCAGAATTGAGAATTTAATTTGTTGGAACCGGCCAAAAAATGTACTTTCATGTAATTCATTCTGTTTCTGTTCTGTTCTACAATACTTTTGTCAACTTCTGAAAGAAAATAAATATTTACACCAAAATGAACCTTACGATATATTTGCATCTCACTTAAGAGTAAAAAAATTAGTGATTTGATTTATATTGTGATATACTGTATATCCGTATCAACTGATAGGAAAAAAGTTACGGCCCAGGTGTAGTTATACCGAACACTGGCTTCTCCAAAATCAATCTCACTCAACCCTCGCAAAATCAACCATTCTCACTAATAGAAACTGTGTTGTGCACATTTCCAGTATCTCCACTCATTTCTGGCTTGATCCTCCCATGTTTTGCGGAAGGGCCTGTGTGACAGTTGTATGTACACAGCATGTAAACTGTGCATTCAATCAAACTCAGTTTCTTTACATTCATGATTTTTAGTGCAGAATCCTTTACATTTGCACCTGGTATCTAGACCTCTTCATTCTATTTCTCTTGTAATATTCCCTATTTCCATTTGACAAATAAGGTGGACGCCCCCCCCAAGCACACACATTCCTGATAAGGGAGTAGACTTCCACACCTCAAATATCTGGAAAAATGATGAACCAGAGAAACCTTACTGATACTGAAAACAGCTTGGAAACCTCCTGAGGAAAAAGACACTGACTATTCTACAGTGCTTGTTCACATTATTAAAAAAGACAGTGATGATAACTCGGATTCCTAATATTCCTAATATAATGCAGAAAGAAAGGTTGCATAGAAAAGAGGTCTGCTGAAGTCAACAGCATGGAAGCAGAAGAAAACAATGAAGGAAAACAAATCAGACAGACAGTGATATACTGCACTTGGCTGAAACCAAGCTGCACTATAAATCTCCACAACTTTTCAATTCCTCTGGAAACCAATTCGGTGCACTGGTGTAGAGCTGTTAAATTTATAGGCAAATGTTTATGGGGGATAGCCATGCACTTCAGTGACAAGTACAAATGGTGGGCTCTCTAGTCTTTATAGATAAAGACAGGAGAAGAAGGGGGTTCCTTTAAAAGAACAATACGTAAAACTGTAGAGGAGTCCAGCTAGAGCACCTTTAATAAAGCAGCAAATCACTGCTCTACACTGGAACGTCTCTCTTGGGAGTGAGAACTGAAAGCTATTCTCTCTCCAGCATGTTAGGTCCTTGGGACCCTGTCTCACCTCACTACCCCTGCCATCCAATCCAATCAACCGTACTGTGTTCTGATGGCGTGGAATTGACCATATAGCTGCAGCTAATGACTATAAATCAAACTTCCTGGTTTTGTGCTGGTAATGGGAATGGTAATGCAAAAGCCAGAAAGTGAGGTTGGTGGACAAAGCATTCATTATAGGCCTAAAGGTCATACCAGTAGAGACACATAGAACCAGAGAGAAACTAGAGTAGGGTAGTAGAAAGTAATTTGTTACCAATTTATTATTGGTCAAGTCATTTGGGAAAAATGTTGATGTAGTGATTATTTTACTTTATATTTAATTGTATTATTTACTTTAAAAAGAGCTCTATAATTGTGTAGTATTCATATGACATATTTTGTCAAATTTATAAACTATACGGCAGTAAAGAATCCACAAAACATTGTCATAAAACAAGATATTTATTGTCAGAGACAGAGCTTTTAAAAAGGACTGCACCAAGGAGGGAGGGACTGTAGAAGACAGGGTGGTTAAATTGGTCAGGAAATTAAATAATACTCAAAAGGTTAATACGTTGAAAAATGAAAATGAAATTAATAGCCCCATAGACTGGGATGACATTGTATTTCACAAACCAGACTTTCCTCACCCAAAATAGCAAAGAATCAGACTTGAGAAGTTTACTTGATGGTCTTGAATTTGTTTAGGATTTAGTCTTGGATTTAGCCATTGGTCTTGCCAAATATTCTAGCTGTATTATTCCAGTAAAAAACAGCCTGACACACTAAATCCTTGCCACAGTGGCAAATTTGATCAAAATTAATTAATAAAATGAAGTACCGACCACAGTCACTGAATGACCCTGCCATTAATAAAAAAATTAGATGAAGCATTGATTACGATAGCTTTTTCAAAACTGGGCATTGGTTTAATGCTTTTAAAACAAAGATGAGTTTGGGCCAAAATGCCTCTACAGCTGTAAAAGACTCATTGCAAGTTATTGCAAATGCTTGATCGAAGTTATTGCTGCTAAGGGCCCAACCAGTTATTAGGTTTAGGGAGAAATCACTTATTAGTCACAAATGGTGTTTAATTGTGTTGTCTTTGACTAATATTTAAACTTGTATGATGATCTGAAACATTTAAGTGTGACAAACAAAATAAGAGTTTAGGAAGGGGGTAAACACCACTGTACTTGACATGAAAAAATGTGGTCTAGACTCCAGCTCACGGTTTTTTTTTTACTACATCTTACTCTGAAAGACCACTGATCCAACAGGAAACTGGACTAGCTAGCACTTCCTATTGGACTAATAAAACCAGCAAAGAGAACTGCCCATAAACACAGTCTGGATAGTCAAAAAAACTAACTGACAAAATTCCTAGAACTGTGATCTTCTCAGCAGATTGAAATACATCAGGTTTCAGCTCCAGGTTTCCCACGCCACTATGAACAACTGTGCTGCATACTTGTGTGGAGTAATCTGTTTTTCAGTAAGTGATCTGAACAGCTTAGGCACCAGTTTGTCCTGCTCTGTTGCAATGAAGAGAAAGAGTCTTAAGCTTTCAAACACACCTCCACCACCACAGTCATCTTGCTCGCCTCAGCTCAGTGGGTTATTAAAAAAAAACAAGGCAGGAGACTGCAGGGAAGCATACACCTAATCCTTCCAAACAGCAGGAGAAAAGCCTGCTCCTGAAGCATGGTGAGATCACATGGATGAAGGAAGGCATGCGTGTTGCACAAACAACTCCTGCTCTTCCACGTATGGTCTAAATTATGTAGATGACAGCTTTTCCGCTTCAAGAGTCAAAATTTGTCTTCACCCATCCTTCATTGACTCTTTGGTTTATGTGTTCACAACTTTTATCGGAAGTTAGAAACACGTACGGGTAAAAGAAAGAATGTGACCTTTAGGCCAAAGAAAGTATTTATAAAACAAATAAACCAATAGAAATCCTCTCCATCCGTATAGGGTTCGGGTAGTGGTTAGGAATGTTCTGCCCCCTCAACATCAAAGATCACATAGACCACACTGGTTTATTTAATTTCCTGTTTTCATATTCCTGCTTCTCCGTTTCACTGCCTGCTTGAGAAATACAAACGCGTGATGTACACATACCAGTTTAGGATGGGATGGTGGAGGCTGCCTCTGAGGTCCATTGGTGAACTGAACAAATTAGACATAGCCACTCAGCTACTTATACTGAAAGCATCCTGTCATATCAATGAATATTATATCATATCATCACTCTGAATACCCATACTGTCTGTGACTACATGTACTTAATGTGTATTATAGTGATTGTCATATTTTGCCAAGTCACCCACCACTAGAGTAATGCCTGATCACACTGCCCCCAACCCTCAACCTGATGGAGAACTGGGCATAGCAATAAGCTGGACTACTCTACTACACTAAAACTGCTACTGTGATCTCACTTTATTATTCAGTTATTAATAATAATGACTGACATTACATACATCTAAATTAACTGGCTTCCATGCTTAGCTGTCTGTTCTTCTTCCTCTGATGATCTCTGTGGGACTCCAACACACACACACACACACACACACACACACACACACACACACACACACACACACACACACACACACACACAC
>JBBIGC010000041.1:15009551-15021428 GCA_037576955.1 Lepidarchus adonis
CACCCACACACACACACACACACAGATCTGTGTGTGTGTGTGTGTGGGAGAGAGAGAGAGAGAGAGAGTGTGTGTGTGTGTGTGTGTGTGTGGTGTGTGTATATGTATAAATTAAATCCACAGGCTTGAATACACTTCTATAGCCATTGTGAGTGTATGGGAGATCTACTTTAGGTAAACTGCCTCAACACTCTTTCATAAATTTGTCATGAATGTGAGTTGCAGAGCGCATTAGCAAGCATGTTGGCATGGAGGCTGATCTCCTAAACCGGTAGTGGCTTTTCCGACAGAGAGACCCCCCCCAATACACACGCACACACTCGTGTCTAGGCCAACCAAGCTGCTCTCAGCTCCCCTACAGATTCCCAGGGTTATCATGGTTTTTTTAGGGCTTGGCTCAAGCAGCTTAGCCATTGAATTTGTCAGATTATTCCTCTCCTTTGCCACTAAAATGAACCACTCAGCAAGTAGACATATGGAGCACTTTAAAGTTTTGCCCATTTCAGTGCTAGAGTGAGTGGCATATTGCGTAATGCTGTTGCGTTGTGCTGTGTGGCACACATGAAAGATCAGAGTGGAGGCATTAAAAGCAACAGAAAGACTCGATTGAAAACTTGACATCTGTTATTAATGCTAAATGTGTCTAACATTTTGAATATACATATTATCTTTTATAATTTATGATTCCTTTATGTTAAACTCAGAAATTGTACACTTGTAAAAAAAAAAATGTATCCACTTTTAAATGTAAAAATATAATTTGACTGGGGTATTATGATGATGATTATTATTAATATTATTATTTTAAAACAAAGTCATTAATCATTATCAAACAATGGTCAGCATTAATTTGTAATCTGTAGTGGTAGAAGGCAATTAGCCTCACCCAACTAGGTTTCCATTGTTAGAGCAGAAATTCAATAAAGTCCTCAGGTCAATAGCAAGGATTTAAAAAGAAATGGACTAATCATTACTGGCTTGTAAAGACACAATGAATGTAGACTGAGGTTGATTACAGAGTCAACTATGATTTGCAAGTTGCTTAGCATGTACTACATAAACATTAATTACACTATAAAGCTTAACTGTAGTAAGAGAATGTGTGGCATGGTTATTATGATGGATCAGTAGGAATAAAAAGAGATAGAGGGTAACTCAATAAAAGGCATGGAGGTCACTCAGTAGAGCAAATGGCCAGGAGCAATTCTCTCCACTGCTCCATTTACTAAATTTGGCCACAACATGCACACATGATTATGAAGCCTTATATCAGAAAACATTATGCAAACATGGTTTAAAAACTGTGAAAATAGCCCACATTAGTGCATATTTCTTTTTAAATGTTTCCACTTGTCAATAGATATCAAACAGTGTCAGAATTCAGAGAGGAAGGAAAGAAAACATGATGTGACATTTTTCTAATCATGTAGAAGGAAAGTGTAAAATTGCTCTAAGTGTGTTTTGTGAACATCTGGCAACCCCGTGTTGCTGATTCACAGCTGAGAATGGCTGGTGGGTGAAATCACTGATGCATGTTTCATATCTGTCACATTCGAAAGGCATCAGCGATAGATAAAAAAAACACTTTTTGTCCCCTCTTGCTTTGAAGAAAATGCATTTGGAGAACACCATGCGAAGGTTACCAGTTCCACACCTCTGGCATACTCCCATTGGTAGCATGCATGCTATGCAGTGAAGAATGACTGCAGAAAGGATGTGTTCTGCTGCACTGTTGACCTAAACTTCAAGAAGTGCTATATGCTAGTGCTATAGTTGCCTTAGACTAACATAGAGTACACAAACAAAGCAGCATTAGCTAATTTTAAAATAAAAAACACAAAAAATCTCTTTAAAATCTAATAATGGAAAAAAACTGCTTGTTTTTAGCTATTATTCTCTATCAGTATATAACAGTGTGTCACTCTAACCGTGAATGATCATTTAGGATCATTCACTTTGAGGGATACTTAATGGTGGGGGATACTTTTCCAATTTCAATTACTACGCTATATTAAGTCTATAGCCAAGCTCTACAAAGACCTCAGACAAACATTTAACTGACTGATGCCCCAAATGCACAAAAATCTTCATAGGTTCTAATAAACATAAATCTGAAGTTCAATAAAGAGGTTCCATTGCATCTGAATCCTCTAATTAACACAGCAGTATAAAATGGAGAAAGGATGAGGAACACGCGACTGCAATTATATGTAAATGTCATTGTTCATTGCACTATAAAGTGATTCTGACTAAAAATAATCCCTCCAGACACAGGCAGCAGGTAAAGTACATCTGACATACAAATAATGAGAGCAACACAGGATACTACTGTAACATTGTTAGTAGACTATTGCCTTACATTGCAATCCAACAGGTCGATGCTGTCCAGGCTCTTGCTGCGGTGAATGCGGCCCTTGATCCTGCGGAGCGATGGCTTACCCTGGCTCACGGCTGCCACCGGGGGAGCGGCACTGGAGGTGGCAGCAGCATCCGAGCTGGGGGGCACCCTAGGGAAGAGGGACAAGTACAGAGTGAGCATAATAGCTACCTGATGGCCAGAAAGAGAGCACTGAGAAAAAGCTCAGACACAATGAGATACTGAAAAGAGACCATAATACAGCCCAAGGTTTCCACTACTGAGGTTAGAGCACTGAGTGCTGGAATCGGAGCAACAGTAAAATGTGCTTTTCTTGTTGAAAATTATTCCAGTAAATTAAACCTTTTTGTGGCCAACATCTATAATCCATATCTGAAGCATAAGGCTGAGTTTAAAGCATTAAAGAAGAGTCATTGATTAAATGTACATAGGAATCAAACCTTGATGTCCTGCAAGTGGGATTGTGCTGTTATCCACTAAGCTATCCAATCTAATGAAAATACCTGTTTAGTAGCGACTATACATGCGGCATATATCAGATAAATTAATAATTATATTTTCCATATACTCGCAAGTAATATATAGGCTGTAGATTGTGCACCTTTGATTAGAATAAGATATATTTAGAGTATTTAAAATGTCCAGTGAATGCATTGGTGCTTTCTAGCACTGCCCAGGGTTACGCTAACAATAGTCATTTTTGAACACCATCTACCACCATGCCCGATTCAAGTATACAGTTTGACGTTGCTTGGCTTGCTGGGAACTGGAAGAGGAAAATGCATCAGTGCAAATCCCTTCAGTGCAGCAAGAATCTAATGCAGGAATCACATATTTCTAAACTTCAGGGCCACTGTGCTGTCAGACTACACTGTAATTGAGGAGCCCTTATCTTACTGTGAGTGAAATGTTTTGGAAAATCTTCCTCCCTCTGAAACTGGTTCCCTCAGCTAGCCCTTTTTAACAGTGAGTGCCTTTCATATTGAATTAAAGCACCAGACAATTATGCCATTTCGCAGGAATAGCCCACGATAATTTTAATTTTCTCGTCAAATAAAAATGCCCCCTCCCCCCATACACATACATTAGGTCCTCATCAGTAAAAAATGAGGGTTGCAGGGCACAAATATTTTCAAGACCCTTTACTCTGCTTTCCTTCATTTTTAAAGGAATTTCCTCCCTGTTGGTCTGGAATGGCATTCAAGGCAAGTGGGTTTAATGTCATGTGACAGCCAAGAGGGTTAACACTAGGTATGAGACATATTCCTTCACTTCTCTCACACGCACATCTTTTCTGTCTCCCACATTTATATATTTCTCTGTCTTATTCTTGTCACAAATTCCAGCCAATGCAGCCACCTGGATCCACAGACAACTGTGGACTTCAACTGCCATTTATTTGCTTTCTACTGAATCATCCATGTTTGACTGAACAGATGTTCATGTGTATTGCAAATGCAAAACAAGCATTTGCAATATTCAAAACTAAAAACTTTACACAAAAGTAAAAAAATACATTTAATACATTTAAAAAGTATTCATCCTCTCTAATTTTTGTTGTTTTTACTTTGATATGAATGCTAGATAAATGAACCAAATTCCCCAGGATGTTTCATAGAAGATGGCATCTCTTCTCTGACCTGTCTTATCTCATTAACCTTTTAAAATACGCTTTATTATATCAGGCACCACTATTACTACTGCTGGATACTGCATATAAATCCTACAAAGAAAATATCCTCCCTTTCTTTTCTTTCTTTCTTTGTGTTTTGTTTTGTGTGGAGGTTGAAAGGGCTATGACGTTGTTCCTGTCAGCACCTGTATAAAATTAATGAGGAACACTCAACTGCACTTTTATGTAAATGTCATTGTTCATTGGGCTATAACGTGAGTAAAGAACATAAGACATACAATAACACAGGAATACTACTGTTACTACTGTAACTTAGTTTCATAGTAAAATGTTAACCAAGGGGTCTTCTAGAATTCATGGCACCTAGCACTGAGACTCTTACTTTGAATTCATCAATTGCTTTCTAAATTGTTACATCACTCTCACTGCCTTTTTGCTGTTCTAGCCACCTCCCTCTCCCTTTAACATCTATTTATCTACTCCACCGCTCTCTCCATCCTGCTTTTGCCTGGGCTAAGGGCCGCACAGTCCGTGCCAGGAGAGGATCCAGAGAGCCAGAGAGAGAGAGAGAGAGAGAGAAAGAGAGAGAGAGAGAGAGAGAGAAAGAGATTGAGGGAGTGAGAGATTCTACAGGGTGATTTACATAACCAATGCCCAATATATCTTTTTGGGTTAGGGTATCTTCTGGTGTTTATGTTGTGTTTCCAAAAATGTTGATCTCATAAAACTTTCACAGGAAAAAGGTGGTATCACTCACATCACTGACACATATGCATCTTTCCTCTAGAAATATACCTTGGTAAGCAAAAATTTACCTGAAGTGAAGGCAATTACTTGTCATTGTTTAACCCATTTAACCCATCGCACATGAAGCAGCGGGCAGCAATCAACAGCACCTGGGGAGCAGTGAAGAGGGCACGGTACCTTGCTCAAGGGTATCGCAATGGTGCCCAGGCCTGTGACCTTCTAATCTCAGGGGCAAAGTCCTAACCACTATACCACCACTGCCCCTATACAGTAAACAGGTCAGAGGAGCTTTTAAAGACAGCTGGTCCAATTGGAGATGAAATGTTTAGTCATGCTTTGTAATTTACAGAGAGTACAGGGGTATGACCTTGAAACATCTGTATGGACTTTTATAACAATAACTGGGTAATAAGTTTTTTAAAAAATCCATAATCCATACAGATGGGTCCTCAGCGGGCAGGGGTAGCACAGTGGTTAGGACTTTGCCCCAGGGATCAGAAGGTTGCTGGTTCAAATCCCAGCCCAGACACCACTGTGGTAACCCTTGAGCAAGGTACCTTCCCCTTCACTGCTCCCTGGTGCTGCACATGTTAAGAGTTGAATGCAAAGGTCACATTTCATTGTGGTGATGGTGTCACAATGACAAACTTTCACTTTAATTTACATATGAATTGTATATTCAATTATATATATTTGGGCACATTGTCAAGAACACACAGTTGTGATATCTAGTTTATATCAAGGTAATGTTTGATGAATGTGTTTTTTAGCTTTAAATGTTACATTAAGCCACATCATGATACATCATCCACTGAAAAGAAAATGCTCAGTTGAGACAAAACACAAGGAAGTAGAGTCACCCTCAGGCTATTTGATTCTCTGTTGAAAATTATAATAAAAATTATTACCATTGGTTTTTAAAGAAAGATGGCTTTTGAGCACCAAATTCTTACTTTTGTATATATGTACAGACAAGAAACATGTTTCCAACTTTAAACAGTATACTACAACATTTCCCTTTGAGCTACTGAACTACATATAACATTGAGACGGGGATTATTAAAAAAAAGAAATCTGTCTAAACAGATTGCTAGATGTCCAAGTGGACAGTTAGACTGACATAAGCATATATAATGTTGACAGTCTGCCATCTCCTCTGGATAAAAACTCCTGATCAACAAAGTCACAATGGGAATGATAAGCATTCTTGACAAGCAGACCTGTGGTGTTATTCATTACTTTCACCAACCCTCCGGAAGAGGAAGTGGCTCTAATCTAAAGTCATCTTCATACCTTGGTTAGCTGGTTCAAATGTGATGCTGTATATTCAGTATGTTTAAAAGATCTCCATGTCATCCAAAGAAAGAGGACTTTAAATGCTGCATTCATTAATAATAAAAACATAAAATGACCAAAAGTATGCATTCTTAGAATTAAAATGTATATTATAACTTTGTTTGTTAGTAGAGTTTTTTTTTTTAATCTTGTGAAAAGTTATTGTGTACATGGTTATTGCTTATTTTAAGAGGAAAAAGATCTTTACATTTTGTCTTTGTTCAATTTTAAAATAACCTGTCACCAGAGTGCAAACAGTATGTACGTGTAATTTATTACATAACTATGTAATTAAGTGTTATGCAATTGCATTTAAATGGTTTGGCTAGACTCCTCAAGTCTCCTCAGGGTTAAAACCATTATCCTCATGAGCAGTGGAGAAAATCCAAGCCGGACTGTCTGATAAGGTCAAAATAAAAACTAGTCATGACTTGCTGTCTATTATCTTCAGCTGGTACCAGAATTTATAAAATAGCATAACTGTCCACAAATGACCCCTGAAGCTCATTTCCTGTCCTTGGCAGCCTGAGTGATAGAGCAATGGTTTCTCTTCCCTGACCTCGCCTTGTTCATGGACCCTGATGGATTTACGCTGAACCCAAACACAGTGCTACGCATTCAACCTGGATTGGTTCTACAAAAGTATTTCCAGTCTCTGATGCTATAAAAGTCTCTCAGTCTTTCCCTCTTTCTTATCACCCTTACCTCTAGGTTTTATTTTGTAGCAGAGGAGAGTAACTTCATTTATAGTGGCCATTAGTAGCAGGCAGGTTTAAAAGCCTTCTGTGGTTCCAGAATAGTTTTCTAAGAGTGGATCTTTCTTTGCTCTTGGGATGAAAATAAGCCTAGACACACACACACACACACACACTAGGGGTGGGAATCGCAGAGTATCTCATGATACAATACGATATGCGGTATGTGGCCCACAATAACAATAATATTGCGATACCACAATATTGCAATAATCGATATATCGCATGACAATGATGTTTCGATATAACACAGAAACATGGGGATGTGTTATTAACTTACTTAAGTAACAGCAACGCTATTGTCACATTTCCTATATTTGCTTTGTGACCACAATTGGAAGCTCAGAGCAGCGGCTACTTCAGCTTCAGACGCAGCCGTCGCAAAATAATCCACTCTGTTCTATCAATGTTCTAAAAGCCAAACTCAGACTGGGGTCTTAGTCAAGCTTTTTTGCCTTTAACTGTTAAAGTTTCAATGTTTAGAGCAAAACAAGCATCTTCTTCTGCTCTCCAAATCTCCTGCGCTCAGTGGTGCAGCGCCACCCAGAGGAGAGGAGAGGTAGCGACGCCGGTGAGTCAACATGGCTGCAAATTTAAATATTGATATTGCCGCTGGCGTATCGATTATTCTATCGCGTGAGCAAGGATGACAATATATCGCAATATCAATATTGTGGCCCACCCCTAACACACACACACACATCACTGCACTTCACATATTACTTGATGCCAGATGGAAGCACACAAAGTCATATAACCAATTAAGAGTTAAAATGACGCTCATTTATCAGCCTCTAGATTCAACTACTCCTACAAGAACCGACATTAATCATCAACACTGTATGTCACAGCTAATATAGTTCCTCAGGCAGGATAAACTGACAACAGTGTGGGCTGTAAAGTGAAATCGACCCTTTAAATGTTATTGTCCATCTTGCCCTACCAGAGTAATGTGCTAAAATATTAATTGGCCTTCTATGTTTACCCCTGCCCCATTAGCTAAACAAAGCATCTTGGACAAAAGAGAAAAGAAAAACAAAGTCGAGTCTTCAGAGAAGGTGAGCTCCATCAATGTTGCATGAGAGTTGGCAAAGAAATAACATGAACAGTGAGACCAAGAAGAGGTCAGCGATTTGCATAGTCTGGCTCATCAGAATGTTTGTTTAGATACATTTTAAAATTTTAGATACAAAATTAAGACATCTTGGCTGATTGAGTATGTTTTGGCATCTGGCCAGACCCAGGATAATTTGCATCCTTCATTTCCTACAAGAGGAGTTCAGTAAATGACTGACGATGCTATTATATTGCCATTACCACTAATGTTATGGTGCAAGCCTCATGCAAAACGGGAACTGTTTGTACTGATACTGTATGTAAGAACGTGAAAGGGTGCGAGATGAAACTCAACCTAAACACCTCATCATTAGCACGTTCGATCAATATGGAAGTTCTTTCCTAGCTTTAAAATTAGCACAGCTTGCAGGGCATGCATCATGCTATGTTCCCATGAGGCCAACATACGCTATTAATGTGTGTCAGGGAAAAGCGATATCTGCTGCATTGTTGGGGAAAGCCGCACAGTATGACATTGCATGGCCGGAAGAACACAGACCTTGAACTGATGTGGATGCATTACTCAAGTCAATGGTCACAGTAGTGCCTCGTTAGGCTGCGTTAATCCAAGAGGACATCAAGGTGAACGCAAAGGGTTTTGATACGCCATGCCAGAGCTACGCTTGATGCTGACAGGACCCGATAGAAAGGTTAGGAAGGAAAAATTTGTCCTGAAGGCACTTATTATCATAAGATCTTCCTCATATGAGAGTAGATAAGTGAATATGTGAGTTTATGCTTGTACAGCAGCTTCCTTCTAAAACTGAGGGCAACTCATTCTCAATACCAATGGCAGTTGGGTAAGATGATAATCCAGGATGTTTTTGACGAACAATGGACTCAACAACAGTACAATGTTCTAAAAGACTTGTGCTTTTACAAACCATGGGTTCAGATCTGCCCTATAAAGCAAAAAATAATAATTTTCAATAAATGTAGGTTTACCTGAGCTGGTACACAATCTTGATATGTTTTTGGAAAACTCATGAACTTGCTTGTGTTCTACAAAATTAGAAAAAAAGTACAAATCCCAGATGCAAAAAACACGTTTGATTCTAAAAAAGGATTTGTTCAATGTTCTGCTAAAGGGTGAATGTGTCACAACGTGTCAATTTCCATGATTGCAAGCTTTAACCCCAGGGTGTTTCCAAACACAAGTTTCATATGACATAGTGGACTGTTGCCATTATTAGTAAGAGTAAAATCTGCAAAGCCCCAGTCTATCAAAGACAATGGGTATCAAGTTAAATCTGCCAGTCCATCAGAAATCTGAGCACTTCAACATTATGTAACTCATATTTAACTTGCCAGTGCAGGAAGACAGACAATAGCAGAAATGTGTCTGCAGCTCAGTTCCTGGCTACCTCCTGCAGAACTATGCTCGAATTCGAGCAAAAGTGGTTCAGATATACGGATACTTTGGAAATTTTTGATTAAAATGATTAGGGTTTTGCAAGCACAATATACAGCTCCACAGAGAGTCTGGCCCATTTTATTGTTCTAAAAAAGCTTAAAAAAAGGCAAAATATCAGTTTTTTTATTCCTTCACAATAGTGAATTCCTATGTGCCTTGTGATTTTATGCCATGGGATCTGTCACTTTGCCACTGCAAAAAAGAAAACCATTTCCTCAGCTCACCAACCACACCATTCCACCAAACCTATTATTACTGAGCAGTCAAAATGTGACAAAGAAGTCTTCAAAACTGTTAAACTGGTATGTTGCAAATCATCAAAAAATCCAGCACATGTTCCCAGAGGCTTCCCTGGTGTGGTTGAACTGGACATGACGTCTCCCATGACCCCAGACTTTGTCCCTGGTGAATGGGGGATGACTGGAGCAGCATATTGTGTTTAATTTACGCCAGATTAACATTGCCAACATGCTTACAATATAACAGGCCAAACAAAACAAATCCTATTTAACATAGTGAACATATTCCAGAAGTCATTGAGGAACGCACTGCAAGATAATAGTAGTGGGGGTTGATTTACACAAGCAAGAAGTTTGCAGTGTGGTCACTTTGACATGAGGTGACCAGGAGTGTGACAGGGATCGCTGCTCTGATTAGGTGGGCCAGACAGCTTCGACAGATGGAGGAAGAGATTAGGCAGACAGACGTGTATCAGACATGACAGTGCAACGGTCAGGCCCCATGGTGGGATCTCTCAGAACAAGGGCAAAGCCAACACCAGAACCCAGAGTCTATTTAGCCTGACATGTGCTTCAAAAAGTGAAAAATAATAAACGTTTTGTTATAATTTAGTGTAATAACAAATGGGGGCAGATAAAATGTAATACAGGAAGCATATGTGATATTACCTTATATAATTATATTGATTAATTACATGATTACATGCTAAGGAGTGAGAAAGTCATTTATTTTGCAATGAATAACCATAATCATGTTTAGAATGGTGTGAACCTGAAGCTTTTGTTCATGGCTAAGTGTGTCTGTTCATATGAGATAAGAGAAGAGAACATGTCCTGGGACTTTGCAAGGTCATATTAAGTCACTCTGACTCAAAGTACTTTTTATCAAGAAGTAGAAGGGCAAACTTAAACCAGGCCGCATATTTTACATCTTCTCTGGTCAGCAAAAAAAATCCTTAACAGTCAGATGGATGCTGGACTGCTGTTTGCATTTTCCTGAACAAGCTAAAATATTTTCTTTTTAATTATAATCCATCTACCTGACTGGGTCTACTTTCCATGGAATGATTATTGTCACATTTAAATGTATTTAAATATATAGCAAAGGTGCCTAATCTTGGTTCTGGTTTCTACAAGTAAAGTTTAGGTCCAACCCACTTGACGCACCTGACCATGATAAAGAAAGTCTTTATGTGCATTTAGGTGTTGGGTCTAAACTTTCCAGGGCTGCAGATCTAAAATTTAAGGATTAAACTTTTATTTTGCACAAAATTGAAAATTAAAAAAATAACTCAGAAGTGAATTTCCAGGTCAGGGGTTCAGAACCAACTGTCAGCACAGATGGTCTGTTGATGTGATAGGGTAAATGAGTCTAAAGCCTTCCGATCTAGCTTCAAATTGGAGGCTTCCCAATATTTCCAAACCAGGGGCATAGCTATTGGCCCATAAGTGCTGTCAGCAAGTCCAAGAACAGCTGGTTTTTTAGAGCCAGAAATGCAGCAATTTCGCCTGCAGATTTTTGGTGGAAAACTGGCTTTGGCATGAGCACCCAGAACTTGTCAGTGGAAATGTGGAAACAGAGGGTGACAGCGAAATGAAACATGTGCTTTTAAGGCTGTGCTGGTTGGTCTCGCGGGCCTGCACGTCATGCTCTGACTCCCTCTTTGCAGTTTGGTGTCTGACTCCATCTCCTTCTTCAGCTGTGAGTCGCCATGGCTGCCGGTATCTGATTCATGAATTGGAGAAGTCAGGCCTTCTTTGTATCTGCTTTTGGCCAGAGAAAATTCGAATGAGCATTTGTTAGTTATTGTTCCTTGCGGCTGTTTTTTATACGAGCTGGTATAACATGGGGAAGGTGCTATGGCAAGTGAACAGCAACTGCACTCTGCAGGAGTTTGGGATGAGGATCAACGGTACAGGAAAAAACTGAGAGTAAAAAAGTGTGGGTGAGTAAAGTTCAGTGAAAAAGGGAGCGAAATGCTAAAGTGAAAGGGCCTTGTGTACGTACAAAAAAATGTGTGTGAGAGAGAGTGAAAAAATCACAAGGCTCAGGGATCGTTTCAGGTTGTCATGCCATGTGGGGCTGTTCACTTTAACTACCGCTGAAGGGATTACTGCAACTGAGTATTGAGTGGTAGTGGCCACATGCTGGGAAGCAATGTGTATGTCTGATGACAACGTGTGAGCTCTCTCTCTCTCTCTCTCTCTCTCTCTCTCTCTCTCTCTCTCTCTCTCTCTCTCTCTCTTTCTCTCTCTCTCTC
>JBBIGC010000041.1:15021528-15035798 GCA_037576955.1 Lepidarchus adonis
TCTCTCTCTCTCTCTCTCTCTCTCTCTCTCTCTCTCTCTCTCTCTCTCTCTCTTTCTCTCTCTCACACACACACACAAAGAGTTTTCGCAATTATATGCACATTTACACTCTTTTTGTGATGTCATGTGTAGTAAATGTGTAGTAGAGTAAAAAAAAAAAATTTTTTTTTTACAACCTAAACAGATAAATGTGTAGGGCAGGGCTGTAGGTTTTCTTTTTCTCTACGTATTTTGTGTCTCGGTTATGCAGGTGTAACTGGAATAAAAATCTGATGCCACACTGGCCATTTGTTGGTAAGACAAACAATGATCCACTACATACTGTAAGTCATGTGGTTCAGAGATATAATTTCACATTATGTCAAAATGCTTAAAACACAAAGACAAAAAAAACAACTACTTCTAGTTGTTAAAACCATCTTAACAGGTAGAGCAAGTGTGATGGCCACTACTATTTGCAAATCATCTTTGTAGATATTTTGGAAAAATTGGCCATAAACAATTGGGTACAGAAGACTTCTTGTTGCTGCATGCAAATAAACAAATGTTAAATGATTTATAATAATAATAATAATAATAATAATAATAATAATAATAATAATAATAATAATAATAATAGTTATTGTTGTTCTTCTTCTTCTTCTTCTTCTTCTTCTTATTATTATTATTATTATATTTCTTTATTTCTTTTTACACTGTACATATGAATAGCAGCAAAATGGTCAAAAGGTGCATTGGTAGCATCTGTGCCTAGCAGTTAATACCCATTAGTATCATTGCTTTCGCTTTTATACCTTTAAGATGCAGTTCAACCAGCAGAAACGGACAATTAAACCAACCTTATTATTGAACCTGACTTCAATAAACCACGACCTGCTTGCCCAGTTCAACACGTCCTCCAGAACTGCCCCTTCTGTGGAGATGGTGAGGGTGGTGAAACGGTGAATCATTAAGCCCAGTGTAATCTGCCCTCGGTGCCATAAGACCCTCTAAAAGCTGCTTACTCCTCTGCTGGCAGAGAGCAAACATGCGAGTTTCTGACAGAACGCACACGGCTGCATGCCAAGGACAATAAGTAATGGGACAATGACTAAGCTAAAAAGGCCGACAGCAGGACATATGTATAAATAGGGTTAGGGATACTTTGGAAGCAAGCTTGCATTTGCAGAGCAACTGAGTCAAGGAATTCAGACAACTTACAGACAGTTGTAACCTTTCCTAACTGTAGTACCCACATGCTTTAAAGGACCACCATCATCTATGTCCCAAAGAAGCCAATTTGGAGCTAAATGTCTAAATGACTACAGCCCAGTACTCCCTCTTCTAACAACTCTTTCAACTCCATAATCCAGGAAGCTCCATGATCAGTGCATCCCTTTGCAACTGGATCCTGGACTTTCTGACTAGGAGACCAGAAGTGGTGAGGACTGGCAACATCACCTCCTCCACTGACCCTCAACACAGGTGTTCCTCAAGGATGTGTAGACACTATTTACTCATGACACGACCCCACAAAGCTCCTGTACCATCATAAAATTTGCATACGACACAACCATCATCTGCTGCATTTAAGATGGTGATATGTCCGTCTACAGAGCACAGGTTAAAGCCCTGCCATCATGGCTGCTCAGTGTCAGCAAGACCAAGGAGCTCATTGGGGACTCCAGGAGGCATCCACATCGAGGGAACACAGGTGGAGAGAGTTTCAGTGAGAATCTCAGCTGGTCACACCAAATAGGTGTGATCAGCAAAGCAGCAAAACAGGGACTTTTGTTTCTGCAGTGTCCTAGAAGGATTGGCATGGACTCCAGTTTCTACAGATGTCCCATTGAGAGTATTCTGCCTGGTGGTATGACAACGTGGTTTGGCTGCTGCAATTCTCTAGACAGCAAAGCTCTACAGAGGGTGGTCAGATCAGCACAGCCCACTGCCAGGAATGAACTACCAGCCATGCAGGACCTCCACAGCCAGCGCTGCAGAAAGAAGACACCGCGGTGCCTCTCTGATCCCAGCCACAGTCTCTTCACACTTCTGCCATCTGGCAAGAGGAACAGGAGCATTCAAACCCACACCAGCAGGTTCAGGGACAGTTTCTATCCACAAAACATCAGGCTACTGAACTGCTGAGCACTGAACACTTTAACTGTACACTCACTCACTCACCACTTTAAATATTACTGGTTTTTGGAGAGCCTTCATTTACTCCTGCGTATTGTAATAGTTATTTTTTCTAGTATTATTTTATGCAAAAAAAAATTTATTTTATTTAAAAAAACAAAAAAAACACGGTTTACATTTGTTGTTTTTTTTGTTACCATTGTACTTTTGACGACTCTGTAAATTTCTACCTTGTATGTTTTTAGTACTTTTGTATTTATTTCCTTTGTATTTTTACTAGTATAAGATGTATGTTTATTTTTTGTCACTGTCTCTATGTTGCAGTCGCTTCATAAGCAATTTCCTTAGGGACAATAAAGTTTTTCTGATTCTGAATCTGATTCTGATTCGGAACATTATTAATATTTATGTTGACTGTGCTATTTCTGACGAGGGTCTGAGTGTAAGAATAATGTTCCATTGTTTCCTGGACATGACAACAACCTTGAACTTGAACTTGTTTTGGAAAGATTCTGGATGTTGAGCCCATATATCCACCAACTGTTTCTACATATCTTATGGGAATAGTGACCCAGCACTTAAAATGCTGTTAAAAAGTTCAGAAACCTGTTGCAGAGTCTATGATGCCTGAAACAATCTCCATCCAGAACGCATTTTAGTCCAGTACTAGACTTACATAAGAAAACCAATCCTATGCTTTAACTTATTTGTAGTAAGCTGTAAAAAATTAAGAAAACCAGTCAGCTACCTAGATGTAAAATAATGAACAAGGCCTGATTCCTTCTTTAAATGGTTCTGTAAAACCATAGAAAACTCCTGGCAGAGATCTATGCCAAAAACTTTACACAGGTAAATCTTTTTTTTGCCATATAAACAAACTAAAAATTCTTGCATGACCTGTGACCTCTCTTCATTGACCATATTTGTTTATTTTTGATCAATTATTATACATAATTGATTTTTAAAAATCATTACGTATATTTCTGAAGACACTCTTTGCTGCACATTCCAAGAGCATTTGTAATAATAGTTCAGTAATGCAAGAACGATCAAAATGTTTTATTATTTGATAAAACTTGTTTGATAAAACTAAGAACTAATTGATGTTGTTTACTTTATGAGGTTTTCAAGATGTTAGTCACAGATTCATTATTTTAATACATTATTAAAATTACCACTGAGCAGAAGAAAATATATGTAAATAAATAAAAGCTGCTATGTTTATTTATTTCACATGTTTTTTATGTTTGTTAATAACATATTTAAAGTAAAGTTGTGAGTAAAGTTTGTTTATTTGTTGTTTATTAATGCAGTGATGTGTAATAAAGTAAACAGTTTATTTAATGTTTATTAATAATGCCTTTAGAGAACAGTGGTGAGTAAAGCCTGTTTCTTTGATGTTTGTTAAATAACATTTTTAGAAGACTGCACTGAATAAAATTAATTTTTACTAAAATGTTGTTTGTTTGATGTTCTTGATATTAAGTAGGCAATGGTTGTTTCTTTATTTGATGTTTGTTCATATTGCCTTTAGAGGGCAGTGGTGAGTAATGTTTGTTTAATTGATGTTTGTTTATAACATCTTTACAGGGCGGCATTGATTAATGTTTGTTTATTTGATGTTTGTTAAAACATGGTGAGTAAAGTTGTTATACCTTGAAATGGCAGCAAAATCAAGTTCACGTTCAAGTGTTTTGTTCACCACATGCACTTCTACTAGTACAACATACAGGGAAATGTTGTTTCTGGTAATTATGTTCTTGATAAGATGTTTAGAGGACAGCAGTGAGTAATGTTTCTTTATTTGATATTTGTTTATATCTTAAGATGACAGTTGTGAGGAAAGTTTGTTTATTTGACATTTGTTAATAACATCTTTAGAGGACAGTGGTTTATGTTTGTTTATTTGAGGCTTGTAAATAATATCCTTAGAAGATAGAGTTGAGTAATATATATATATATATATATATAAAAGAAGATGGCTGTTTGTCTGTTCGCTATACGTTTCCATATGGCTGCACGGATTGCGGCCAAAGTTGATACATAGGTGCATCTCATGCTCCTGAAGCCGTAGTGTTACTTCCGGTTGCATCAGTCGCTTTTTTTGCATCGTTCTCTAACTCTGCAAGTGCTCACATACATATACACCCCCACAGGAAAAACTGCCAACACTGTCTATAAAGAAGTGCTGTAACCGTCCCCCATCTTTATTTCCCTTCCGGAAATAAAGTTTTATATTGTGACTTTTTACACTAAGTTTTCCGTTTATTTGGATGAGCGTCACCTGCTTTGTTTCTTTACCTACAAATCCTGATATGTTACCATGAATTCCAAGTTCCGCATTTCCCCCTTCTCTGGGTACTATCTTTTCCCAGCAACAACGTTATTTGATGAATGTTATTCATATCTTTAGAAGACAGCAGTTAGCAATTTTTATTTGAACTAAAGCTGTTTCAGTCGGAAGCTAATAAGCACCAACAACTATAGCACAAGACAGATAAGACCATTTTAAGACTGTACTTAAACAAAATGAACTAAAAAACCCCCAATACTAATTTGCATGGCAATTACTAGTCTGCTACAATGTCATGATCCTGAAAGGCTTTTCTAATACATACATTTTCTGTTTTTTAATTTTCTTAAAGTATGAACATATGTGTTGTATTTTTATTTCTTTATATACTTTAAGTATATTAATATTTATTTGTAATAAACACAAAGAGAACAAGGTTGGGGAATGAGTGTTTGTGATACGTACAGTTGAAGGGGGCATTTTAGTGAGGGCTGGCTGCTTTGGTTGGGGGTAGGAGTGTGTTTGGGGGGTAATTGATTAAGGTGTGTTCATGCATCATTAAACAAATGGTGAACAGTGACAAGGCCCACTGTGGAGGGAGCAACAGAACAGATGGACAGACGAGTAGGCCGAAGGACAGACAGACAAACAGACTTTAGGGAGCGGGAAACAACGGTCGGCTCCATCTGACCACACGCTAGCATTTCATTACAGCGCCCAGCATGAGCACGGGCCTGGCTCCAATACTATTAGGGCAATACTGTAATGCACTTCTGATGGTGGCCCCATCCCCCTCCACCCTGCACGTGACTCCGCTTCTGTCACTAAAGGGGGAAGGAGAAGGGGGTGAAGGGAGGGTGACACACAGACCCACCTCTTAGTCTCTCTTAAGGGAACAGGAGCACTGAAAAATACTGAAAAAATGAAAACCTGAAAAAATGAAGGCTCCTCAATTGTTCTAGGCTCAGACATATGTTTCTAGGATAAGCCATTGCAGAAACATCCCGGTTTATGGAGGTTCTTTACACTTTAAAAAGGTTCTTCATATCTTATTAACATAAATGGTTCTTGAATGGTTCTTTAGAGAAACAACAGTGGTTCATGGCATGATTCAAAAGAACTGTATGGAGAACGGCGTGTTTATTGCCAAAGATTAAAGCCTGAAACAAAGAAATCAACAAGTTAACTTTCTTAGTGAAACGTGCAAACGAATGTAGCTTGTTATCATGGGCATCTTTGAGAAGCGTAGAAAAAAAGGAGGGTTCAACTAAAGATTGTTGTTCTACACATGCATCATAAAAGCAAACTTAGGCTATTTACACCAGTCAGCCATAACAATAACACCACTGAAAGGTAAGATTAATTAAATCTGCTAGATCTAGTTATTTCATTACAATAGCATGTGTTAGCAGGTGACATATATTAGGGAACAAGTGAACATAGTTATGCAAATTGATGTGAGCAGGAAAATGGGTGAGAATAAGGGTTTGAGCCTTTTCGACAAGGGCCTAGATAACAGCATCTACTAAACGGCATGTCTAATAGAGTATTCCAGAAATGCAGTAGTTAGTAGCAGAGATGGACAGTAATGTAGTACATTTACTTGAGTACTGTAATTGAGTACTTTTTGCATATCTCTACTTTACTTGAGTAGTTTTTCACTACATTTACATCAAGGTTCTCGTTACTCGTTACTTTCAGAGTAACTTCAGAGAACGAGTTGATCGTGGAGTCCTGCCTTTCAAAATAAACTATGCGCATGTGAAACGGAGTGAACTGCAAGCCACTGAATACACTACAGTACAGGAAGTGTGGGGTAGATCGCATATCGCATAGTCGCTTTGGACAAAAGCGTAAGCCAAATGAATAAATATCATTATAAAAAAGGGTGTTAGCCAATCATCCATCCCCACTGTGGCGTTTGGCAGTTGATTGACATATAGTACAGCCAATCTGAGACCGTTATAACAAGCGTCACCGCACATGCTCAGTCAAACGCATGAGCTACTGCGAAATCACCTCATTAGTGGCTTCTAGTTTATTTCTCCTAAAGAAAGGATCTAAAAATGATTGAGGGAACCGGACCAAGTGTGAAACCAAAATCAAACTATTAATACAAAAGTACAACACTGACTATCCACCAAAAAGCTAAGAAAGAGAAAGGTAAGGAACTATAAGGGTAATATAACTATAAAGAACTGTAAAGAACTCACTTAAGTCAAATTTGACTGTATGACTTTCACTTGTATTGGAGTAACATTAAATAGATGTATCTGTGCTTTCAATTAAGTACTGAAGTTAAGTACTTTGTCCACCTCTACGTGGTTGTTAGTCCAGTATTTCAAAAACTGCTGATCTGCTGGGTTTCTCATGCACAGCCATCTATAGCAGTGGTCCCCAACCACATGGCCGTGGACCGCTACCGGGCCGTGGAGCATTTCGAACCGGGCTGCGGTGTAATGTAAACTCTTTTTTTAAAAATACAATCTCAATTCGTAGCATCTAAGTATGTTAGAGACTCAACTCAACAGAGGAGGACGTTACTCTGATCATTGTTAGCGCATTTCAAAAAAGACGCTGCTAATAAAGTTACATAATTACACAGTAGATTCACGTTTATTATTATATTTACAAAATACCATTTTTCTGTAGGTCGTATCATTTTATTTTGTTGTTTTTATCCGCAACACCTTAAATGCTGGTCTGCAAAAATATTGTCTGATATTAAACCGGCCCATGGTGCGAAAAAGGTTGGGGAGGTCAGAGGAGAATGAGCAGACTGGTTTGAGATGATCAAAAAGCAACAGTGGCTCAAATAACTACTGAGATTGAGATTGTATTTGGGAAAAATGGTTTTAATTTTTTGTACTGGCCCGGTACAAAATGCTCCATGGCCCGATAGCGGTCTATGGCCCGGTGGTTGGGGACCACTGCAATAGAGCACTTTTGGGATGTGGCGGAACAGAAGATTCACATCATGGATGTGCAACTGACAAATCTACAATATTTACATGCCAATATGTTCTGAAATCTCGTTTTTTAATCTATGCCACCAAGAATTAGGGCAGTTCTTAAGGCCAAAGGGGGTCCAACCCAATACTCGCAAAGTGTACCTATTAAAGTGCCAGTGTGAATCCTAAACTATTCACAAACTTTCAGGTACTTTTTATATATCACTTTACTTCATTAACAACACCATAGTAACTGTGGGGTAGCATAACAACCACCGGAGATACCACAGCAAATGTTGACGCTGAAACATCCGGACGGTCAACAGGAAGTCACACTTGATACTAAAAGCACAGGTTCACTTACTTTTGCCGCAAACAGATATGCTAATGGTTGTTGTTTTGTTTTTTCAATAAATACATGGCCAAATATAATTATATGTGTACTTTAATAAGGTTTTCTTTATCTGTTTAGGACTTGTTTTATATTCACAACAAATACAGAAAATTGTAAATGGTTCAAAATCCTTCAAGCCACTGTACATTTAACAAGTATATCCACCCATTTCTACTGGGCTTCCTCTACGGTTTACAGCACAAGCATGGTTAGCAGGTAGGCTAAAATACTGTGATGGAGCTGGGGATTGTTTGGCCCGGACGCCATCTTTAAGTGATTTGCATATAGACAGAGACCGTGGGGTTCTGGGTTGTGTTGTGTTTATTGTGTATGTGTTATTGTTGGGGAATTGTGTTTGTGTTTATGTGGGAATTATTTGGGTAGCCTGGGGTTATTTTATGTGGTTTTTGGGGGTGGATGGCTGAGCTCGAATGTGGGTGTGGTTACTGCTGCTCTTGGTTCACTCCATAAAGTTCTTCCCTTAGCTCTTTTAAGAGCTTCAGAGCAAAATAAACCGCCACGGCTTGCCGTGTTCGAGAGCTCCACCTTGTGTTCAAGCCTCCAATTTTTACGATTCACTACAATACAATTATTGTGGACAAATCCTGTGTATTGGACACAATAAAATATTAACAGTACACTGATTGTAAATATACAATGAAAAGAATTCTAAACAAATATAATATACAATAGTATACAATCTATATTTATTAATATAAGTGTTAACAATAGTGTGTGTGTGTGTGTGTGTGTGTGTGTGTGTGTGTGTGTGTAGTTTAGTACATAAAAAGTATTTTAAAGTATTTTAGTACATATAAAATAATATACTTTTACTATTTATATTTATAAATATATGTATGAATATACATATGTGTATATACATGAGTAGAAATGGACACTCGTCCATACGATATAAAAAAAATCAAATATCAGTTCTAGATGGCAAAAATAAGTTCGATTCAGCAAACTTGTGTGTCGGTTCGTTGTTAAGAGAATCGGTTCAAAAGAACGATTCATCTAAGAGTCCCAACATCCCCAGCAACCTCCCCAGCTGCTCATAGTGACGGCGAGTGAGCGCGAGCTGCGTCTGTGGCGCGAGGCCGCTAACTGCTCTTATCGGCGGGAAACCAGAACACCGAAGCTGGAGCAGGCAGTCCGCAACCCGCCGACTTTTCAGTGGGCAGCGCCGGCAGGGCAGCCTCCCGTCTGGACTGATGTGCTGGCGGAGATGTCTCGACACATTTACATCAGGAACAAGATCGGCGAGGGCATCCAGGCGCCCATATTCCAGGTGAGGTCCGCGGTCAGCGGGCGTGCTGTGAGGGCTCGGTTCTGTTTCAGTCAGGAGGTGGATAGTTTACCTCAGTTCTAAGTAGTTAAAACCACTTGCAAAATGGGTTATTTGAAACACTTTTGGCAGAGTTTTCGACTGTGACTTCGAGTGTAGTTTGTGAGGACCGAGTGTTTACTGCGTTTGAGCAATTCAGGGACTTTCAGAAGCAGAACCTGGAATAATTTTGGGAAGAAGTGAGGAATGATACTCTGATTGGTTTTACTCGGTCTAGCATTTTATTTTAGTCCAATATAATACCATAATAGAGACATCAGAAGCCAACAAACTTATTTTTTCTGATAGGTACTAATAGGTTATATGAGTCTTAGAATCCTATTTTGTTATTAAAAAATTCAATAAATGTAAACAATACACGCAGGTAGTACCTATAGGTTATATGACTCTTAGAATCTTATTTTTTTATTTAAAAAATAAAATACATTAAAAAAAATACGTGCAGGTAGTACTAATAGGTTATATGACTCTTAAAATCTTATTTTTTTATTAAAAAAAATAAAATACATTAAAAAAAATACGTGCAGGTAGTACTAATAGGTTATATGACTTTTAGAATCCTATTTTTTATTTTAAAAATAGGTGCAGGTAGTACTTATAGGTTATTTGACTCTTAGAATCTTATTTTTTTTATTTTAAAAAATTAAATACATTTTTAAAAAATACATGCAGGTAATACTAATAGGTTATATGACTCTTAGAATCCTATTTTGTTATTTAAAAAAAAAAAAAAATTAAATGGTGCCGGTAGTACTAATAGGTTATATGACTCTATAGAATCCTATTTTGTTATTTTAAAAAATAATAATTAAAAAATATACATGCAGGCAGTACTAATAGGTTATATGACTCTTAAAATCTTATTCTTTTATTTAAAAAAATAAAATACATATAAAAAATTTAAAAAAAAACGTGCAGGTAATACTAATATGTTATATGACTGTTAGAATCCTACTTCAGGAGCTTTTTAGAGCTGGTACACTATAGAGCCAACATAACTTTCCAGTACTGCTTTAATCTCCAAGTGGCTTCATTATATCAGTAAAGACTTTGCAATTGTTATAAATTTGTTTTCTCAGCTTTGAGTCTGGATATTGAGGCATTTTGTTTTTTCGCTTTTCTCAAACAATTTTTATTCAACGTATCTGCCCAACACCCTTCTTGAGTTCACCAGGCTGTGGTAGAGGAAAGAACAAACCCTGGGAAGATGATTTAGACCCACAGCACCAGGGGATTCCTTGTCACTGCTGTATACCGTGACGTTCAGCCGACTGAGACATGGTAAATGACCACAGGAGGAACAACCTCTATGACGCCCTTTGTGAAATGAGCACACTGACCCACTTTGAGGTTGCCCTGTTTAACAAACTCCGAGAAGAATGAGCGGCCAGTCTGTGCTCACACTAGCACATTGCCCGAGAGAACGCCAAAAATGGATCAAATCAGGACTTACTAATTAACCAATTCCACTGGGATTAATGCTGCTATTCATGGACAGACTTCAGCTTTAGGTGAGGGAGGGGAGGAGATTATGCATTATGGGATGGGCTCTATGTTAAAAACCTCAGTCAATGTATTAACAGTAAGTCAATGTATTAATTTGAGCAGTGTTGTCCTGTTCCAGTTTTATTGCCCATTTTAAATGAACATGTCAGAAATGTGCACTAAATTGATTTAATATACACTACATTCCCAAAGTATTCGCTCATCTGCATTTACACATATGAACTTAAGTGGCATCACATTCCACATATTATATATATATATTGTGTCATGAAATGTTTTAGTCCCATAATTTAACCCCTTTTTACATTGTAGTAGTTATCCTTTGTCATGTGGTATTTTTGTGCACCTGAGTTCCTGGTCACGTGACCTGAGATAGATTTTTATCTTGATGCCCCTAGACTTTCACTCGTTACTGACCAGCTCGGCCGAAACATGTAAACATATTTTAATTGATAAACCAAGTCTAATAAAGGCTTTTTAACACTCGTTTTTCCTCTTGAGTGCCTCATGAGTTTTTTTTATCATTTCTGAGGAATGCATTTTTCTCTACACCCAAGCAGCACTTCCAGAAAATTGTTTGTTATCATCCCAAAGGTGTTCTATCGGGTTGAGGTCAGGACTCTGTGCAGGCCAGTGAAGTTCTTCTGCACCAAACTCTCTCATCCATGGACCTTGCTTAGTGCACTGGTGCACAGTCATGTTGGAACAGTAAGGGGCCATCCTCAAACAGTTTCCACAAAGGTGTGAGAATGAAATGGTCCAAGATCTCATGGTGCCGGTTCCAGTTCTCAGCCGGTTCCAAAGTTGGGAACCAACGCAAACCCGCCTGCTTTTCCACTGCACTGGTGCCTGGATCTGAGCCGAGTGACTACGTCATAAACCACGCCCACTACACCTCACTTCACAAACAAACAATGGTGTAACACATCTTGTGTTTACAGGTGATTCTACAGCACTCAGATCATATCTTCATCTTCAAAAAACAACCCCACACCATAATTCCCCCTCCGCCAAACTTTACACTTGGCACAAATCAGTCAGACAAGTATCGTTCTCCTGGCAACCAGCAAACCCAGACCTGTCCATCAGATTGCCAGATGGAGAAGCATGCTTCGTCACTCCAGAGAACGAGTCTCCACTGCTCTAGACTCTAGAATCCAATGCACTTGGTGACTGTGGAATATATAGTAGTGAGGAAACTTTACAACTTGACTTGTTGCATAGGTGGCGTCCTGTCACAGCACCATGCTGGAATTCACTGAGCTCCTGCGAGCTTCTCTCACAAATGTTTGAAGAAGCATGCCAAGGTGCTTGAAGTAATACACCTGTGACCATGCATCTGAATGGAACACATGAATTTAATTATTTTGATGGGTGAGTAAATTCTTTTGGCAATATAGTTTACTTATTAATATCTAGATTAATAAACAAGATACACAAGAGTCCAGGTACTAATATGATTTATTTCTTCTGTAAATCAATTGCTTCCTTGCCTAAGCTTCTTAAGGGATATTAAGGGGTGTAATTGATTTAGATTTACCCATCAGAAAGTGCCACAATGATCAATGGAACAGAAAAAGATTTTTAGTTTTAAAAAATTAAGGTTAGAGCTGTTCATGAAACATTTAGGGCTGTAGTTTTGGATGCCTCTCACTTCGTTATCCTCTTGCTTTTTTCTCTTAAATTATGTTGAATTCTCATTTGTGCTGAGTAAATTTGTGAATAATTAGTACTTAACTTTAGCTAAACCAATACAACCTGAAGGAGAAACTATCATGATTAGATATTACTCTTACTCTTCTTACTCTTAGTCTTCATAGCTTCATAGCTACCAATGCTACGTAGCCACTTTCCTTCATAGAGTTCAAAGCTGCTGTCAAAGTTAGAGAACAATAACAATGAAACCTATGACACCTGCAGGTTGTCACAATCTATCTATCTATCTATCTATCTATCTATCTATCTATCTATCTATCTATCTATCTAGAAAAAAGTTTTTATATACATATAATTTTATTTTACTTTTTCTCTCTTATTGTATAGATAAGGTTTTTATATTAGATAAGGTTTTATATTTCTTATATATTTATTTTTTGAAGCATTTTAATATTTTGCTCTATTTGTTTCTTGTTAAGTGTTCAATTGTCTTTAAAACTGTTTTTGAATTGTGTTTTATATCTTTAAGGTCATCGGTGGTCGTCAAAGCATTTCACTGCATATCGTGCTGTGTTTAACTGTGTATGTGACAATAAAATTTGAATTTGAATTTGGTGTCTTTGGTAGGAGTGGCTGGATTTCATAGTGGGTAATACCAGCTCTTCACATGAGACCAGAAACTCCACTATTAAACCAATATGAATCCTTGAGCAAGAATTATAATGCTACATTGGCTTGTAAACTGTTGAAGATTGCCTTGGCTAGTGAGATTAACAATCAGAATCAGAAAAAACGTTATTATCCCGGAGGAAATGGCTTATGCAGAGACTACACATGGAGACATTATATACATGGACGAACACACTAAATAAGATAAAAATATAGATAAATGTTTAGATTAAAATGCCAGAGTATAAATAGGGTAAGATGGTAAGTGTGAGTGAAAAGATAGTGATTTAGAAACTGTAATTTGTAATGAATACAGTATGGTAATATAATATAAACAGAATTAATAATAAGGCATTAGCAGCATTGATATTGCACATTATGTCCAGGCTGGTAGTGAGAAATCAGTTATTGCGCATTGAGTTATTGTGTAGACGAGTGACAGCGGGAATGCAGGAACGTTATTACAAGAAAAAGACAAGTGTACAGTCTAAAAGAAATGTTTATTTTACTCTTCAGCTCTTGTTATTTTAATAATTATACTTATTGCTTGTGCCTGTGTTCTACATTAAATATCTAGATGTTGCCTGAGACTATAGAGACCCAAAGTTGTTTGAGAAAAGCAGATTCAAAATATAAGGTTTACTCCATCGACAATTTGAACCAACTCTAATCGTAAAAAATGTTAATGATATTAGTGTTTTTTTATTCTGTTTTGTAAAATACTTATTTGAAATGATGTTTACCACTATGTAGTGTCCCCTTTTCTTTTAACAACAGTCTGTAAATGTTTGGGAACTGAGGAGACCAGTTGCCGGGCATCTGGGAGAGAAATATTTTTCCATTATTATAAAATTCTCTAAAATATTTTCTGCTAGTGGATGGTCTGAACTGCAGACAGGCCAGTTAAACACCTGGACTCTTCTCCTAAAAAGCTATGCTGTTATAATAGATGCAGTATGCAGTTTAGTGTTGTCTTGCTGAATTATGCGATGCCTTCCTGAAAAAGATGTTGCCTAGATGTTGTCAGCATTTATGGTGCCGTTCCAGATGTACAAGCTGACAGTTCCACAGGTAGTAGTGCCCATACTATTAGAGATTCAGACTTTGAACTGAGCTCTGATAACAAGCTGAATTATCTTTTTTTCACTTTAGTCTAGAGCAGTGGTCCCTAACCACCGGGCCGCTACCGGGCCATGGAGCATTTCGAACCAGGTCGTGGGTCGGTACTGGACCGTACAAAAATGTAAAAGTTTTTCTTTTAATACGATCTCAATCCGTAGCATCTAAGTGTGTTAGAGACTCAACTTTGCCGGTATTCTGGATGAAAGTCATGGC
>JBBIGC010000041.1:15080820-15090881 GCA_037576955.1 Lepidarchus adonis
GAGACTTGTCTATATTGACCTGGAACCTGATTTGAGACTTGTCTATATTGACCTGGAACCTGATTTGAGACTTGTCTGTATTGACCTGGAACCTGATTTGAGACTTGTCTGTATTGACCTGGAACCTGATTTGAGACTTGTCTATATTGACCTGGAACCTGATTTGAGACTTGTCTGTATTGACCTGAAACTTGATACAAACCTGCACATATTGACTGAGCCCCTTCGCCTGCATTGACTCAGGACTTGAGACTGGCTTGTGCAGGCAGTGGACTCAACTTGGCTGAACTGGGACTTGGCTGAGTCAGGTAATCTCTGTATGTATGTATGTATGTATGTATGTATGTATGTATGTATGTATATATATATATATACACATACAGAAGTTTAGTAGTCAAGGTTAGTATATATATATATATATATATATATTACTAACCTTGAGTACTAAACTTCTTGATACAGTTTGTGTGATGGTTTACACATGGAGTTTGCAAGATGCATTACTTGTTAACTACATAAGGCTTGTAGTCCCAATGCAAAATCAAAGGTGCTGAGACTAAACATGGGTGTAAATGTGAAAATAGGCTTTGACTACCACAAAAAAAGTGTTATACCAAATGCTTTGTCAGTGTGGCACTGAAATGACCTTCACTCATACCTTAGTCCTCTCAACACAGCTACTTAACATGGCAACGGTCTTAGGATTCACAGTCAACTGGTGATCGTTCTATTAAAAATGACTACACAGTTAAACTTACTCATGTTCAGTTCCATGAATGTGCCCTTAAAGGGCATGAAGTGGTTATTTCTCCTTATTCAATCCCCTTTCACCTACATTGGCCTCTCAACTGACGCTATTCGATGACAGATTGGCCCCATTAGTCGTGTGTAGAACAGGGCTATAGTGTAATGCTAACCTTTCCCCTGGATAGTGCTTTAATATGCGCAGATAAGCTGTGTAAATCCTCTGAATCTCGCAGTGAGGAGCTGATTGAAGGAACACAGCTACACGCCTTATCGCCAGCGCCAGGGCTCCAGACACATCTAACAAGATGATTGTTAAATGCCTCCCTGTCGGACACCCAGAACCATGTTTATCCGGGCACTTAGCACAAGCTAAAGCTAAATGCATATTCTGTGATTGGTAGATGATGAAGGCCTCAATCAATTTCTGACCCTCTTAGACTAAGAGAGACACCTGCAGTGAGTTTAAAAGCAAATGCTGTAGTGTCATCAGTTTGCTGACATTTTACAACTACTATATTCATTCATTGATAATTGCATGATAGTTTATGCTATGACTTTTGCCCTCATTTCAACTCCTATACTTTTTCTCAAATAAGTTGCAAGCCATGTTTTTCCACATTCAAAATCTTTAATCCACCGTGTAGATTGTAGAATAAAAGTACCATTAAGTAAGATCTGTCAAAAAATTCAATAAAAAGCTGCATTCATTAATGGATAATTCACTGATAACACAATAGCTATGTATTCAATACATTAAACAAATCATTAAGCAATTTCTGATGTTGAAACAAGTTTTCCGCTATGCGGGATATTTAATAGGAAGCCACAGTCACACATGGTACACGAAGATGTGTGCTAACCAATCTAAACCAATTCATTTTACTAGAATTCTTTTGTCAGCTGACAGTCCTAGAACATCAATGTGGTTCAGATGTGGAGCTCACGTTTCCTGATAACATTTATGAGTTCACATCTGTGTGTATAAAATAAGATTGAATCTGATTGTGAGTCAGTGATAGCCATTGGCTGTTTGCTGACCATGCTGCATGCATGGACTTTGCCCCCTTGTGTCTGTTTAATCAGGTGGGCTGTTACCATGAAGATTATGCAGCAGCAGTATATAATGAGGAGCAGTGGACTGCACACTAGGAAGACATATTTCAGCTGCAAATTTAGTGTTACTTTCCAGAAATGCTAAAAAGTGACTAACTGACATGCCCACTAGGAAGGAATGGCCATTAGGAAGATATGATGTGGCAGTGATATTGGCTCCAAGTGTTACTTTTAGAAACACTGAAAAGTGGCATTTCTCTAATATGGTCCCTTTTCTAACAATGTGCAATTAACTGTAGTGCCATAAGAAAACTGAAAAGTAATTTGTTTGCAAAACATTAAGAAAATAAATATTTTTGAAAACTCAAAGTCACGTCAGAAACATGGGTTTTATGCAAACTCACTTATGTTGCTCATGTAGGACAGCATAAGAACTAGACATATTCTTTCTCGTGTGTGTGTGTGTGTGTGTGTGTGTGTGTGTGTGTCTCACCTTACCTTACCTTATGTGACCTCATCCAAATAGTACTCTTTAGCAGCCTACCAAATACTAATGTTGGACTCCTGAACCATGGAGCGACTGCAGCACCTGCAACCTCACTTATATTGGGAATAAAAATGGTGTGAGTATAAGTATTTTTTTTTTAAATTAATGAACCTCCATTTTAACAAATTTGTCACTAGAGAACGTATTCAGTGAAGATCTGTTACTATTAATTTCAATATATATGACAGTGCACACTGAGGCTGAAACACAGACTGTGAGGTGCAGCAACTGATTTGACGATTGGTTCTATTTATTAAACGCCGACGTGGGGAGGCTGATTTCCCCTCATGGCTGACAGACAGGTGCCCCTCCCCAGGGCTGTGACGCTGACTGTGGGCAGAAGGAGTGGTGTTTTGCTCACAGAGCAATTAACAATGATATGGAACAGCTGAATATATCAGTATTGTTGCTATGAGTGCCTTGCGGGCTCCTTCCAGTCTCCTCGGACTGACACGGCTGCCAATTTTCCAGCTGACCATGCAGGGGCCTGTGGGTAATTTGGGTATAAGGTCTTTGGGTTTACCTGTCGACCGTTCTGTCCACTTTAAAAATCCTGGTCAGTCAGGGACCCCTGCTGGGTTTCAGTGAACCGGCTTCTGTGGGGTTTCTCCGGCAGGTCTAGGAGGAGTGGTCGCTGGGGTCTCTCTGTATAGACAGCCATGAAATGTCTGGAAATGACAAGTACGCAGTTCCCCTTTGGGGACCTTATAGTTGGGGGTTGTGCACATGCCTTCGGCTGTGCTGCGTAGTTCCCTGGTTAAGCCTGTTGAATGTTAGCAGGTAGGATTCCTTAACCCAGGGACCATTCCAGACCGCCAGCCAGAGCAGCGGCCTCAGCGTTTTACATCTCGCCATATCATCATGCTGCCATTATTAGCCTGCCCACTCGCTGTTTGTTTTGGAGGAGGGCAGTACACTTGAATCCCTACACAGGCATGTACATGCTCAGCCTCGGCTCGGCCAGATCTACTTTCTGCATGGCTGGAGCTGAGTGCAAATGTGTGCATTTATTTATTGCATTATATATTGTTTTTGTTTTGCAAACATTTACTTACTGTTAGCTCAAAATTTGTAGGACCATATTTACATTACATACTTACCAAAAAATAAAGCACACACGCATTTTTGACTAAAGGACATCGAAAAAGCAAGACAGCAAATGACCTTTTAAAGTTCCCCAAGGTTTTATGGGGGATGTGACCAATAGTGTTGACCAATGAGCAGTACCAGGGTAGTTAGAGTCAGGTTCTTAGAATTGCTGGCATGGTGACCAAACTCTGCTCCTCTGAGAATTCGCGATCTGATGACTAGTTGATTATATGCTGATACACGAGCCTTTTGGGACTGTGAGTATCAGTGATTTAGGGCAAAAGTTCCAGGTAATCAAGTACATGTAGAAAATGCCATTATTGTATTTTAAACACAGGGTACAAGCACAGAACAGTGGGAGGTGTTCTGAAAATATGTCACTTTGCCTTATTAAACCTGAAAAACACTTGCTAAAGCATCTAGTTTATGTTTAAGAGATGCTATTTTCAGAAACTTAACTAAGTATGCTTCCTTTAGTATCATAGTTTTTTCAAGCTTACTGTAATGTAGCATGAATTTGTGTCTCTGTTTTCTTCATTTGCAATGGTCCATTGCAAATTGCAAACTGTTTTAATCTGTCTGATTCATGGGCCTGGTCTAGTTAAGTACAGTTCTACTAAAATGTAACAACTTTTGCCTGCTGAAATGTTTTCTGATTCTGATCACCATTCACAGGTGGAAAAATTAATATTAACCAGAACTATTATACAGTACACTGCCCTGACAGATACTCCTCTTTCTGTCCTAACCTGCAGCACAGGAACATGCAGCAAGGCGGACACAAGGACAGGACAGTGTCCCAACAATAACGACAATGAAAATGAAAGAAAAGGAAAGTAAATTTTTTAGAATTTTCATTTACATGCAGCCAAGGTCTCGTTTCTCTAGATTAATTCAATTTTAAAAACCCTGAGCATGATTTCCAGTGTAATGGCTCGTAGCATTGATTTGCATGATGTTAGCCAACAGGGCAGTAGTGACCTTTAGAAACATCCAAGTGATCTTAACTAGGCCCAAAAAACATGGAACATAATAATGATAATATTGTGGTAATTTTGCGATAATCAATATATCGCACAACAATGCCATATCATAAAAATCACAGAAACACAGGGATGCATTATTCATTTCTTCATCAATCATTTGTTACCGCAGTCGTAAGCGCAGGGAAACCACTATGGGCTGCTTCAGGCTTCACTTCTGTTCTCCTTTGTCACTTAGAAAGTTGGCTGGCATCATGTTACCAACTGAACTACAACTCCCATAAATCAACTCTTTCCATCAATTTTAGCGTTCCAGACCTTACATAGGTCACAAAGCATTGCTCTCCATGAAACACGCCTTCAGCTACAGCCAAATACTTTTAACCCTGTGTATAAGAGATGGAGCTTTGTTCTGATCTAAATGATTGTTTAGGACAGTTCAGCAAATGCTAGATATTGGCAGGGATGTGCTATTCTGCACACTTGGATAACTGAGTTTTTTCCTCTCAGTAAAGTGATGTGTGTTTACTCACGTTGACGGTTTGCTTGTAGTGTCATCCATTGCTATTAAACGAGTGCAGGATATAGACGCTCAGAGATGCAGCCGTCACAAAATAATACATACTCTGTCACCATCAATGTTCTAAAAGACAAAGTCAGACATTAGATGTAAATGTGGCTGGGCCTGAGCTTCCTCCGCTATCTGTCTGTTAGGAAGTTTTTCAGGTTTCACCTAAGTTTCCTGCACTTAGTTGAGCAGTGCCACCCAGAGGAGAGAAGAAGTAGAGACGCCAATGAATCAAATTGGTGGCAAATGTTTATTAATTTAAATATCAATATTGCCGTCGGCGTATCAATTATCGTATCACGTGAGCAGGGATGATGATATATCTCCATATCAATATTTTGTCACATTCCTACAAGATATAACTTGATGAATTCACAATATATTTACAACTCATACACAGTTAATTTAGGTTGTAGGACATTTTAAGACAAAAGAGAAAAAGTTCAGTGAACAAGAGATATTCATGAAAATTATGCAGTGACTGTAACAACAGATTCTTGTATTTTTCAACTTACGCAATTGCAATACCAGAATGCAGTAGTCGGCAGAGCTTGGAGGCAGAATTTAGGCAAAACTGCCCACAAATCTTAATAAGTTGAATGGAATCCGTGAGGCATTTCCAATATTTCCAATATACACATTTTCTGTGCAATCATTCTACAAGTGCATATGTTTCAGTGAGTTTGAAGTTTTTATATGTACATGATGCATATGCTGCACTTTTGGGTTTTGTACATAAGCTTCTTTAATTTGAATTAGAAATCACTGCTGTGTGTGGGCTTCTACTTGTTCTCTGCAATATACATGGTGAACAATCAAGCAAAACCTTGTGATCAGATGCCCCAAGTACTGTGCTAAACTCTTAGTAGTCGATGCAATTTTTAAAAAGTCTTAGCAGCGAATTTTGAATGAGCAAAACCATGTATTTGATTTTATGCAAATTACTAGTACAGGGCTTCCATAAGGAGAGGTAATGGAAATGGTTAGATGAATACACTGACTTACTGGATTAATGTTATTTGTATTTATTTATTTTGTATATTGTCACATATCATTTTAAACAGGGGCTTAAGAGAAAACACATGCATTCACACACACACGCACACACACGCACACACATTTTGTGACCCTATATTGCTGGACGTGACACTCTGGACTGCTTTATAACCTGTTCTTACATCTTATCTGTTCTAGACGGCCTATAAACTTAACTCAAGCAGAGATCCCACCCCACACACATCTCTGCATGACTAGTGCACAATACCTAATAACTTGTGATTTTTTGTGGGTGAAATTCACAGTAAGAGCTTGGTAGCACCAGCCATGACCACAAACATCGCATTGTAGTGAGAACAGAAGTAATGAGAATTTTAAAGTTTTTTTCCTCTTCACTACATACTACTGCTCATACCTTATATATCACATATAACATCCATAAGAAATGTGTTTAAATAAGGTAAATGTAACTAAATGTCCAAATGAAATATTACTTTAACCCCTTTTCCCTTCACCTAAATTTGTAAGATTGAATTTATTGTGAAATGAGAGAGTTTCTTCCATTTTGCATTAGGAGAAGGCTACTTTCTAACTTTAAAATATTTACATTTACTTACAATCAACTAAATTAATTTGTCATTAATCCTCAACCTGGTCCCAACCTTAACCTCAACCTACAATCTTTCACCATGGTCCTAAACCTAGCATTTGCTGTCCTGTGTAAAATATATTAAACAAGTTAGTTCATAATTTGAACTGATATAGATAATCTGCTGGGGGTATACAAATAAAATGATATTTAAAAAAATTTCAATGGGTAAATGTCCCCATTGTTTCAGAATGTTCATACTTTCCTGATAAGAACACTGCCCTTAGAAATATCGGCCATGACCTATGACCCTGCTGTGATGTGTTCCTGAGTCTGAGGCTGATAACGCATGCTTGGATTAACAGGGCCTTGGTTTTGTGTGTGTTTATGGGTGTATCCTTCAAAAGTGTCTGGGTGGTTTCACACTTTATATATGAAAACTGATACTTTCAGTAAAACTGCAGAGAAGACCAAAGTACGATGTCCATTTTCTTTCCTTTCTTCTCTTCTGAAGTTATAGTTATAAATGTGTTTGGAGGGGATGGGCTTTTCTGTATAAACATTAGACAGAACATTTATATAAACAGGACTTTTCTATACACACACATGCTAATCATTGGTATTATTTACAATTCGTGGCCGTTTTTTAAACAGTAATAGCTTATTAATGCATTTTAATGAGGCTTTCTGCCTTTCTGTGGTCTTTAGACAAAATGTTTGAAACATTTCTTTAAACAAATTAACATCTACACACTGAGCAAATCTCCACAGGCTTGAAACTTGGCAGAGAAAGTGCCCTGTGTCTGTCCTCAATGTCCAGTCATTGGCCAATAAATGGACAATTGCCAGACAAGCAGACTATTTATCTACAGACAGACTTACAGATATACACACAATCAAAAGCCAATACAGACATATGTACATAAAGAAAGACACATATATGTAGGTAGATAGGTAAGTTAACAGACGTACCAGCACATTTGATTAGATGAAATTACATTGCAATGTGCTTTCCAGTAGATGCTTTTCATCCCATAATGTTGCCTACATTAAAAAGAAAATACAATTTACTTGACATACAAAATAATGAATCACAGAACACTGTTTTAGCATGATGTATAAGAGTGAATGTCCAAACATGACACTAAAATGAACTACACTTAAATAAACTGCTTTTAATCCTTATTCCCATCAGACCCATAAAACCTGTTGCACAAGTGTGTTTATACATTGCAGAGAGATAAACAGAAAGCAACTGGCAAAATCCTGACAGTGTTGGTCTGACATTATAGGCCGTTAGTGCTCCGGATGAATTTCGCTTTGTAAATAAGATAATTTTTCAATAAAAGTGTGTTCAGTGACACCAATTTGAAATTGTATCAAATGGGATACATCCTTATTTTTCTGCTGATTGTATTTAATGGCGGGATGACATGGTGATGCAGTGACTTTCTGCTATGTTTCATGCCTTTAAAAGCAATAAATGCTGCTTTTGTATCATCGCCACTCACACAAATTGGCAAAAAGTGGCTTTTAAAAGCCATTTCTTTGTTGCAAAAGCCCTTTGCCTATTCATGCTGTTGCTGAACAAGTCCAACCACAAGCTTGTAAACCCCCCCCTCCCCCAGCTCTTACAACAAACACTGGCAATTATTAATTTCTGGCATTAATTTGCCTATTTCCACTGTGCACGTCCCAAACCTCATATGAAATTTCAAAACCAAAGATGCTGCTTCCAGCCTCTGGCTCCACTAGGAGGTTGATAGAGGCCTGACAGATGGTCTGACAGAAAGAGTTGTTGGCGTTTGGGGTGAGGGTGGAATGGACGGGTCAGTTTTGGGGGGTCACAGAGTGAGCCACGTGGGGGGAAAAGCAAGATGACAACAGGACTCATGCCACAATGATGGATGAGATGAGACAACAGAGAGGGGGAGAGTGAGTGAAAAAGAGAGAGAGAGAGAGCATGAGAGTGAGAAAGGAAGTAATATAAACCACTGTTATGTTTTAATGAGGGGGGGCAATTTGGATTTGGATTCACGCTTAATAATAAAATCCTTCACTTAAAATGCATTTTTGTTTGCTTCTGTTATCTTTGACTAATATTTAAATTTGTTTGATGATCTGAAACATTTAGTTTGTGACAAACATGGAAAAAAAGGAATCAGGAAGGGGGTTAACATTTTTTCACACCACTGTATGTGTGTGTGTGTTTAAGTATTAACAAAGTTTGCTAGTAATTGCATTGGCTAATGAACCTAAGTAGAAAATTACTGAACAATAGTGGTGTACATTTCAGGGTTGTAAGGAGAAAGCTTTTCTATACTGCTCATCCCCAACTACTACTATTATTACTGCAAAAAAACCCCCCCAAAAAACAAAAAAAACCCCAAATATATATATATATAGCTACTGAAAAATATTATATGAATGGATAAGGTCAAAATAGTGTGTTCAGTTTTAATGATGCTTAGAGAATGTTTAGAGAATGGGGAAAATTGCATTTTGACTTAATTTGTTTTGTTTTTGAAACAGGGTGGTGATAGTGTAATGTTTTGTAATGTAATGACCCGTCTTACCTCCATCATTGATGGAACAATGAATTCTGAATAACACCAGTGAAATCTAAAGGTAAATATTAGGACATCTGTCTGTGAACTGAATCATAAAAGAAAGTAGAACAAAGCTGCAAGATAACAAACACAATCACACAAGTTGTTCTATCAAAGAATAGTTAAAAACGAACAAAGTTAAAGTCCTGACCTTAACCTAATATAATTCCAGAGATGAATTTTACTGCTACTCAAAGTTGTCGCACCAAATACAGAAAACAAATATTCACAAATTTTTGCCACTCACGGATATGTAATGCTGGATCATTTTCCTCAATAAAAATAGCATAAAAGGAAAAAACAAAACAAAACAACCTAACATAATATTGGTGCTTCATTAGTTTAATTTTGTTCTCTTTATCAACTTTTAGGACTTGTGAAAATATTAATATCTATATTTTTGCTTGCATGCAAAAATATAGACAATTCTAAATGGTTCACAAAGTTTTAAGTGTCTTTATGTTTGTGTCAAATAATAGAGTTTACTTAGGATGATTTAAGTACCTGAAAAGCTAAAAAAGTTCATACATACAGTAACAGTTTACAAATTCTTAATCTGTGCCCTGCTGCCTCCTGAAAATACAGTGGTTGACTTCATAATAAAAAGAATAATTATAATTCAAAATTCCAAAAGTATTTGAAATGCTTGGGATTTTCCAAAGTCAAAATATTACTACATGATGGATTTCTGCAAGTCGCATACAGTGTTGTATTTTTACATACCTGCATTAGGTAAAATATTGATTCATTTTCGTGAATGAAACGTGAACTCTCTCTGGTCAAACGTACAATTAATTCCTGCGAGAGAGAGAGAGAGACTACAATGCGCGAATGTAGCGCAGCGTAACAGCATTAAATCAACATTAAATTCCGCTCTCCA
>JBBIGC010000041.1:15238106-15250091 GCA_037576955.1 Lepidarchus adonis
TGTGTGTGTGTGTGTGTGTGTGTGTGTGTGTGTGTGTGTGTGTGTGTGTGTGTGTGTGTGTGTGTGTGTGTGGAAATGGCTCTTTTCCTTCCTAAGCTGTAATGGTGCACTTTGCTTTTTCTGTCAAGGGTTTAAACTAACATATGGCATCCTGCATGCCACACCTACACACAGAACCACCTAGTGCTCACTCTTCATTGTCGGTTTGGCTTGAAGAGCTCCATAATAGCATGACAATGGCTGTAACCTCTGGCCCTGACCTACACTTAGACCCTTCACTAAGCACGTACAATCAAGATTCCCCCTCTCTCTCACTTTCTCTCTCTCTGTGTGTCTCTCTCATCATTACCTCTCTCTTATCCCTCCTTATTCTCTTTCCTGACTTGCCTGCTCACTCTCTGCACATGGTTGGGTGTAAATCTAACTACACAATGCTTTGTGTAGGAATAAGTCCCAGAAGAGCAAGTTTGATGAAGAACTGCACAATGAGATGATCACCACTATAGATGAGCTGAGCTCCAGCAAGTGGCAAGTTTTAGCAAGATTTCTCTGTCTGTTCTCTCACTCTGTATTTACACTGCGAAAGGCTTGTGTACACATCAACATGTATAATCAACAGTGAAACTGCAGTTCAGGAAATTGAATTGGACCCAAACAATCAGTCTTTACTACTCAAATTAAGTTCTACAAATTCAAAAAAGTTTGAAAATCTTTTGCTTTTTTCACCTGGAAAATGTTCTGTAATGTATTGTTTTTATTGTTTTCTGGGTCTCAAAGAACTACCTGCAAACATCACAAGTGACTCCAATGCATTGCATTAATTATTATTTAAAGAAAAAAAATAAGGGAAAAATCTAACATTTGGGGTAAAGGCAGGCAAATTGTTAAAGATATTAGAGAAATTGATGTGTGAGCCCAGGCAAATCTTGCTGTTAATAAAAAGTCCTTCTGTTCTGTAGTTCATGCCCTACTTTGAAAGTATTTGTCATAATCCTACTTCTCTGTGACGAGATTGCTTTAGATATTTAAGAATACGTAGACATTGTCTTAGAAAGTAATACATAATGACATTTACAAATGTTCTGTTTGCAGGAAGTGGGTGAAGTCAGAGGATCTCTCAGGTCTAACTCTGTGGTTTACGAAGCGTGAGCTGGAGAAACAGGTAAGCATCTTATAAATGCAGAAAAAGCACAGTTCTATGAATGTATACAGTGGCAAGAAAGAGTATGTGAACCTTTTGGATTTTTATGGTTTTCTACATCTAAGACAAGGGTATTGAGAAATATAATGTGCTTAATTTAATAACAAACACTGATCTTTTTATGGGTTTTTTTTTTTTTAGAACGACTATAAACCCCTATAGCTCCTATTGCCTAAAATGAGTTTGGAGGTGTGGACCAGAGCTACTTTGACTCAACCACTCAAACTTTTTGAATTTGCCTCACAAAAAGAATACGCTCATGTGAGCCATGTCCCAGCCAAAAAGAGCTTTCAGAGGATCTACAAATAAGAATTGTTGATTTACATAAAGCTGGAAAACATTACAAAGTGATCTCAAAGACTAGATATTCACCAGTCTACCAGATCTACAAATGGAGATACTTTGGTACTGTGACTACTCTATCAAGAAGTGGGTGCCCAGTTAAAATGAACCCAAGAACACAAATTCTCATTAATTAGGTAATAAAACAACCCTGAGTGAAGATTTGAACTAGTTAACCTCTGTGTTAATGAGCCTACAGTACGGATAACATTGAAAAAGCAGTGTGTCTATGGCAGGACACCATGAAGGAAGCTGCTGATTACTAAAATGAACATTGCTGCATGCCTGAAATTTGTGAAAGGGCGCGTTGACACTCCACAGGTGTATTGGTCAAATGTTTTGTGGGCTGATGAAAGTAAGACACCCAACACCTACATCTGGTGTAAAAAGGGCACTGCATATCATCCTGAAAACATCATCCTAACTGTAAAGTAGTGTGAAGGAAACATCATGATTTGGGCCTGTTTTGCTGCTGGCCAGCTTGCAATCATGAGGGGAAGATGATTGAATAAGCTGAACATTTTGTAGATGTTGGGTAATGCAACAAGACAATGACCCAAAACACCAGAGCAAGTCCACAACAGATTGGCTTCAGAAAAACAAAATCTGCATTTTGGAGTGATCAAGTCAGAGCCCAGTCCTCAACCCATTAGAGATGTTATGGAATGACTTTAAGAGAACCACCATACACATGAGACGTCCAAAGAATTTGACAGAGCTGAAGCAGTTCTGCCAGGAAGAATGGTTTTAGATTCCTCCTCAACGATGTGCAGGTCTGATCCACAGCTACAGGAAGTGCCGTGTTGAGACTATTGCTGTCAAGGGTGGTCAATCAGTTATCAGTTCCAAGTTATTAATTCACATACATTTTCCACTAGCAATATGAGTTGTTTATGGTTGTTCTCAATAAAGATATATAAAGTTCACCCTTGACTTAATATCAGTTTACATTTTATCACAAATGAATGCAGAAAACCGTGAAATTCCAAAAAGTAGGTTTCTTTGCAACTGTATGTCTGGGAATATCGTTTGGCTTAATTGCTTGTGGTCTAATTAATTGTGGCGTAAACCAATAAATGTATTTACAAGATTTCCCTTTGACTGCAATGATCAGTATTATGTAAGATAGTGCCCCTCTTTCAAAGATTAAAAACTTAAAGTGGCTTTCTTGTCCTGTGTGATTTTTTGTTGAAATACCAAATTTGAGTTTTTATGCCTCTCTCAGTACAGGACCATTGAAATGCCCAGTTTTAAGTATTATATCGGCTGTGCCAGCTTCATCTTTGTGTGCATCTTCATCATTCAGATGTTTGTCACCATGCAGTGAGTTCTAACACACACATACACACACACAAACACGCACACAAACATGCATCACTAAACGGAGTTGTAAAAAAAAACAGCAACTATGCAGACATGTAATATGGTCATTTAAGTCTTTGCTTTGAAGTTATCATTGTCTGTTTTATGGCATTTTTCAGACAATGGCAGCTGGGATTGACGTTTACAGTGCTAGCGTGTGTGCTGCTGTTGACTCTTGCCATCTGTTTTGCTGGTCATATTCAGGTTAGACTTCTGCCACTGGCACTTACCATTTTTACACATGCTCATTATGGTTTGGATGTCTGGTAGGTTGTGTATGTTTGCTCTTTCTCCCTATATAGAACAAATATTGTAACCATTTTGGGAGACATGTCTTAGGGCGGATATGTTTTTAGTAGACTAATATAGTAGTAGCCGCCCCTTTAACATATAAAAGAGCCCAAAATGTATCCATAGTGTTACTGAGGTTTATGTAATATATTAAACAGCTGTAATAATACCTACATAATGGCAGCAGTATAGTTCCTAGTTACAGTAGTGTATACATATGATATTGCCACAAGAATGTGCATGTGTAGTTCTGTGTCGGATGGTTCATAGATGTGAGCACATATTGTACTAGAGTGTATGGTGTTATGTGGAGAATGTCATGTGACAGGACTATACTTGTCTCTGATTGGCTGAAGACTGCCTGGAATGTCTGTGACCACTAAAAACAGACTGACATTTGTGCGTGCGTGCGTGCGTGTGAGAGAGAGAAAGAGAGTGAGACAGAGAGAGATGTATGTATGTATGTATAGCTGGTTCCTTTAAGGCTTGACCAATGAACTCGGTCTTGAAAAGTGCCCTCATCAATGAAGCATGTGGTTCACTCCTTTTTATTTCTCTCTTGTAGAAGCTGTTTCCGGAGAAGTTAGAATCCTGCCAGTGGTTAACAGCTGTGTCTGAAGCAGTGGTTAAGAGGCCTTTTGTGCGGCTGCCACTAGCAACCATCGCTACAACCGTTATCGTCATAATCGCTTTGTTCAACCTGGTAAATGTCATGCTGAATAATGTAGAGTTAAGTGGTACAACAGTTTAGTCACATGATTCTGTTCACCTGTTAATCTTTTTTTTCTCTTTCTTTCAGTGTTTTAAATTGCCAGACAATCCAAGTATTCCTCCTCCTCTTTACTGTCAAAATGAAAGTAGCAGTAAAGAACTGTCCTGCTTGCCTGTATGTAGCCTGTGCATTCATACATAGTTTAAACCACTTTGACTCTGCCACCTTGTCTGTAATGATCTGAACTGTATAGGCCAAAATATTATAGCTGAATTTTTTTTTCAAGAAGCAAAATACTATGATTTAATTTCATGTTTGTAATATGCAAAAAACATTTTGTCATATCAACAGACAATGAAATGATATACAGTCTTATGCAAAAGTACACCTTGATAAATAACAGATCTTGGTGATTTTGTGATGCATCTCTAGCACACCTAGCTCTGATATTTAGAGACTTCTGATGGACTTTGATTAGATAAATATATATATATATATATATGCTAGATAAGCAATTCAGATTTCTAACCAGTGCTCTGGCTCTTCTGGTACTACATTTATTTCAGAGTTTTCAATGGCTTCACAATAATTATAAAAAGCTTTATCAATGTTAATCAGTTGCAATACTTCTGAATTATTTGTAGTGTGGGGGTTGTTTTTTCCCTATAATAATGATGGCAGTTTTCAATGCTTTTATTACAACCAATGTACTGGTTCCCAGTTATATTTTTCTCAATCTGGACTGATTTTTCTTCTGGCAGATGTCATGTCTGAATAAAAAATGGCCTATTATACTTGTACATTTTAGCACAACAAAAAAACCCAGAATGACATTTCTGGGAAAAGACTAAATAGCTTTAGGGATCTAGATAAAACAGGGTCAAGTTCATCTCTGTATAGGCAAAAATATTATATCTGAATTTTGGATTTATCACAGCACCCATTATTTCCTCCTTTTTTCTTCCCTAGTATTCGGTTTACAGCTGTATCCTGGCTTTAATTGTGTGCGGGGTATTTTTAAGAGTGAGTTTCGAGTTGAAAGTGGCCTTTCTCTTCACTGCTTGTGCCATTTATTACATCATCATCTGCTATGCCCACAATGATCTGTTCCTGATCTACAGCTGCTTGCTCTCAGAAAACAATGCCAGGTACATGCTTGTACACTCACACATACATTGAGTCAAGGAATAACATCTGTGTAGGTGTAGTGCAGTGCAGTTCTGACAACCGTTTGTATCTGTGTGATGCAGCACTTGTTGCAGCACTGTCGACAACAAGGATTTGGGGTATTTTCTTATGGAAGGAGGACTGATGAAACACCCACAGTATATGAGCTGCATCTACATCACTCTGTTTTTCTTTACCATGCTGCTTATATCACGTCAGGTACACACAGCATACTATACTACTGGGCCGCACATCTGTCTGTATGGTATAGCATTTTTTCATACATCAGCTAGACAGTGGAATGGTTTATACTTTTAGAACATCATGTTCTGTCAGGAGTATAGCAATTTTATACAAAACAAAACGGATTAACCTGTTCTGGCCAAATCCTGAACATTTTGATGTATTATCTTACCTATTATCTGCTGTTTTCAGCCTCATATCATTTTTATGATGTTTCTTCTTTGAGCACTTTATATGTTTCAGGGGTGCCATACAGACATTATCCACAACAACACATTATTGGTTTTAAAAACAATATATAAATTTAAACAGAAATTATTCCATTACCACTCTGAATTGGTAATAAACAAAATGTTGGCCAAATAATAATAAAACATAACCAAGAGTGTCGCTTTATGTATTTAATGTATTGTAATTTTACTGATTAATTTTTTTTACTGATTTTAATTGCCAAACATATCTTACCTGAAGTGTCGTGGATCTTTTTATGAAAATTCTAATTAATATATAGTGTTATCCGATAAAGATTTTGAAGCAACATTCATTCTTTAGACAGTGTTTACATCTCATGGTGAATGGAAACAAATATTCAAAAATGATCCATGGCTGTTACGTATGCAATTGTATTGTAACTTTTAAATTTTTTGTCATAGGATGAGTTTTGTTGCCGCCAGGACTTCCTACTAAAGAATAAGAACCGGACTGATAAGGATGAGATTGAGCTGTGTGAGAACCTCACACGGCTCCTTCTGGAGAATGTTCTCCCAGCACATGTGGCTGCACTCTTTGTGGGAGAGAACAAAAAGAACGAGGTGGGGCTGCTCTCCACTAACACTTTACTAAACCAGAAGTACAAGGTAGGAACCATAATCAGGTGTGTTCAAGATGACTCTCCGTCTAGTCATCCATTTCATCTGGCCCAGCCTTGTCACACACTGCCATACCCTGTCATCAGACTGTGGCAATGCACCTTGAAAAATTTTTACACATCTTTTTGTCAAGAAGCAAAATACTACGATTTAATTTCATGTTTGTAATATGCAAAAAACAGTTTTTCTGTTGAAATGACAATTTGTCATATCAACAGACAATGAAATGATATACAGTCCTATGCAAAAGTATGGGCACACCTTAATAACAGATCTTGGTGATTTTGTGATGCATCTCTGATATTTAGAGACTCCTGATGGACTTTGATTAGATAAATTTGTATATATGCTAAATAAGCAATTTAGATTTCTAACCAGTGCTCTGGCTCTTCTTGTAAGATATTCTGGTACTACATTTATTTCATAGTTTTCAATGGCTTCACAATAATTATAAAAAGCTTTATCAATGTTAATCAGTTGCAATACTTCTGAATTATTTGTAGTGTGGGGGTTGTTTTTCCCTATAATAATGATGGCAGTTTTCAATGCTTTTATTACAAGCAATGTACTGGTTCCCAGTTATATTTTTCTCAATCTGGACTGATTTTGTTCTGGCAGATGTCATGCCTGAATAAAAAATGGGCTATTATACTTAAAACCACAAAATTATAAAACATTATACAGAACAGAACAAAACACAGAATGACATTTCTGGTAAAAGACTAAATAGCTTTGGGGATCTAGATAAAACAGGGTCAAGTTCAGCTTTAATGCAAAGGGACATCAGACTAAGCAGACATAGACAACCCAGTCTCTGACAAAGCCAGCTTGGGATTGGCAAGCTGCATGCCTTCTCATTAATTTAAAAATGGGACATTGTTATGTCAGTAAAATCTGTAGTGCATTGCATGCCTCTGCCTCATTGTTTTGGCAGAATTCATAATTTTTAATCTTTTTTGTTTTTGTAAATGGTCTCTCTTTAAGTCTTTATCTTTTAAATAGCTTAAATAATTTTATTTGATAAGAAGCTGATATTTAATTATTTAATTATTAAATTAATTGAGTTAGACTAAATACAAGGATGATTGGATGACTTGGTCTATAAAATTCCAAGTTTCCAAATTCAGTAACCCCTGCCTCCAATGCTTCCATTTCATACATACATTAGTTCACCTGCCTGCGCTAGTTGTCCTGTGTTTGTACTTTCTCAGTCAGTTTGTTAATGTATCTAACTGAATCTTAGATCCTTGCTTTTCTGCAGGATTTAGCTTTATGAATTAAACTGCATGTATATGTGTTTCCTTTCCAGGACCTGTATTACAAATCGTATGACTGTGTGTGTGTGATGTTCGCCTCAGTTCCTGACTTCAAGGAGTTCTACACAGAGTGTGATATCAATAAAGAAGGGCTGGAATGTCTGAGACTGCTTAATGAGATCATTGCTGACTTCGATGAGGTGAGCTAAGAGCTTGGGACCATAATGGATGCTTCATGAGTCATCTGTCTAATTTCGGAGTGCAATTCAGCTCCTAGATGTCAAGGCTTAAAAAAACACACACACACAAAATATTTTATATAAACAAAATAATATGCTTTATATATCTTGTAAACGCAGATGAACTTAAGTGACATCCCATTATTGATCCATAGGGTTTAGTATGATGTCGGCCCATACTTATAGCAATAACAGCTTCAACTCTTCTGGGCAAGCTTTCCACAAGGTTTAGGAGTATGTTTTGGACCATTCATCCAGAAGCACATTTGTGAGTGCCATCCCTAAACTGTTTCCACAAAGATGGAATGAAATTGTCCAAAATCTCTTGTTATGCTGAAGCATTCAGAATTCAACCCCACACCATAATCCCCCCTCCACCAAACTTTACACTTGGCACACAAGTGCACAGACAAGTACTATTCTCCTGGCAATTGCCAAACCCAGACCCGCCCATCAGATTGGACGAGTTGCACGTGATTCGTCACTGCAGAGAACACATCTCCACTGCTCTAGAGTCCAGTGGCGTTGCTTTACACCACTGCATCCATGTTAAATGACAGATTGGTGTGAGAAGATGCTGAGGCGCATATTGCACAGAGTTTGCCAGCTTTTTGCAGAGTCAATTGCTACAGACCTCCAAAATTCATGTGGCCTTCAGATTTGCTAAAAAACAATTCATAGAGAGCTTCATAGAATGGGTTTCCAAGTCAGAGCAGCTGCAGCCAAGCCATACATTACCAACTGCAATGCAAAGCGTCGGATGCAGTGGTGAAAAGCATCGCCACTTGACTCCAGAGCAGTGGAGATGCGTTCTCTCTGACCAATCACATCTTTTTTTCAATTTCAAAATCACCAAAATCGGTTATCGTATATCTTCTAATAATACCCCGTCTTTTATTGATGCCCGTTTCCAATAAATGCCGATATGAAGAGATGTCGCGAAAAATAGACACCAGTAATGCCGATCTCAAATGACTGATTGCACTTTCCGTACACTAATCTTCTTTTCGTACCACCTGGACTACCGCCCTCCTGCAGTGAATCATACAGTAAGTACCTTTTTGTATCAAAAATGTTTTATCGCCGGACGCTATCGATGAAGGGAGAAAGTCTAAACAAAATTTCTGTGTACATTTTTTCCTTTCTTCTCCACATCAATCATAACCTCACAAAGTGATGCAGTTTGAGTGATGGGACTGGTCGTTTGATTTAGCATTCAAACTCTGTGTTAATATACCCAAAAGAACATTCACGTGAAGAAGCTGCACGACAACACCATTCTGTCTGCGAGGCGAATAATAGCCCATATCCAACAACCGCCGGCCTCTTTTAAATGCAGGGCCGTCTGAATATTTATTGAAAGATATATGGTATTCATCAAGCCGTAGCCAAACTTTTGCATAAGACTGTGTGTGTGTGTGTGTGTGTGTGTGTGTGTGTATCTTGTATATGTATAAATTTATTTTGTATTATGTATTAATTTTCCCTTTTCTCTCTTCATTCTCACCTTTTTTGCAGTTGCTGTCTAAGCCTAAGTTCAGTGGAGTAGAGAAGATTAAGACAATTGGCAGCACTTACATGGCAGCAGCTGGTCTTAGTGGAACACCTGGACTGGAGACTAACCAGGTAAACTGCTGAAATGTAGAATAACAACATTATAACAACAGCGTAATTTCTGTCCATAATGTGCATGTTAGTGTTTAGTAGAGTAATATAATTGTTTCTTGCAAGGGCTGCAACTAATGGTTAATCTTTTAGCAATTATTTGATTAAACGGTTAAACTTCTGCCTTTTCTTCTCACTCTTTCACTCATTCAATGCTCTCGTCATTCAAAGTTATTCTGCGACAAACGATTTGTTATTCAATGGGACAAAATGACAGAAGGCATTTTTTTGCTCAACCACTTCCTTTAGTATATTCACATTTTCCAGAATGACTATGTGAATCATGTGAACATAATTGACCTAAATAGAAGATTTCTGTTTAGTTCACATCCTTTTTTCCAATAACAGATCAGCTTTGTTGGCTAATTATTGCAGCCCTGCTTCTGATACTGCTCCGTATTGCTCTGTTTATTTACCTCTCTCTCTGTAGTGTACTTTGTGTGACTGCAATATCTTTATGAGGACCATATGTACCTTGGACATTGCAGCTGTATTTCAACTAAATTAAATAGATATATATAAACTAAATCATAATTCTGACCAGTCAAAAGTTTTGTGTTACACCAGGACACAAACAGAATTGAGAACTAAATTTTTTAGCCAGTTCCACATGAATAAAACTGATCATATGAAAACGCCTTCAATTCTGATTAGTCAAAAACTTTTTGTTTTTTATTAGAGAACATGCACAAATTGTTTTTCAGTTTGCTTATTTAATTCCTTTCTTGGTCAGTGAAATGTGCAGTGAGGGTCATTTATGGTTCAGATGTGGTAGTGAAGTATGACACTGCATTTGAGTTTGTGAAAGGCGCTATATAAATTCAAATTATTATTATTATTTAATTTTCAGCTCCCTCTCTACACTCTATGTGTAGCTGGGGAAGGGCTGTGTGAGAGAAATGTTTATAGCCAAGGGCTTGGTAACAAGGGTCAGTTACTGTTATCACCTGCTTAAATCTGACATTTTCACATGGTAAATGATGGCAGATGGTAAAAAGATGGCATTTTTTAAAAAATATATTATTATTCCCATCTTCTTTTTTTGAGTTTCCATTAGCAGTTTCTCTTTTATCACTCATACACTCCCTATGTACAAGTGTGCATTCCAGAAGTAGCCCAAACATAGTCCTACTAGCCGCTACTCCTATGCCCTGTGCAGTAAAAAGTTATTTAATGATAATTACCTTATCTCTATCACCCAGCTCAACCACCAAGTAATGGTAATACATTTACGGCACATGTGAATATTTGTCGTGACTTATAGTTTAGTGTTTTTTTTTATCATATCACCTTTAATTTAAAGTTCAAAGTGCTTTAACGTCTATGGAAAAAGTGTACCTGGAAATATTTTATTCTTATATACTAATCTGTTTTATTTTCCTTCACTTTACTGCACTTTCCAATAGTAACATATACTATAGCATACGTTACTATACATCCACACTAATTAAGAGAGAACTCCGGCATTCTATTGTTTTTCTACTGATTATTATTATTATTATTCCATACGCGAAAGTCCGACCATAGCTTAAACCGCATGCGTTATGGTGAAACTGCTTGGAAGTCTGGCCAGGATTGCATGCCAGACCTCAGACACTGGAAATGGCACGTTATCACAAGCCCATATATGTTTTAGATCATATCTCCTAAACCACGAGATTCATTTTTAGAAACATTTCCCCCTGAAATTTCTGGAAGCTCCTGAATCTAATGGCTTAATCTAATCTAATCTGGCCACGGTCATTTCTGCCAGCCAAATTTTCCCACCATTTAGGACAAACCCACGCAAAATAAACTCAAAGACCATTCATTCAATTTGCACAAAATATGTTAATATTTTAGGTGTGGCCTGCATTTACTCTAATGCTAATATCTTTTCTGAACAATATGCAAATATGACCAAACGTGGTACCCTTCATGCATACACAACACTTTGGACACCCGCAAAAGATTTGGTAATTTTGTCTATGAGGGGAGCTATAACAGGAACATCTCTTAAACCATGGAGATAAAATCACAAAACTTTTTGTGATTTTTTAAATATAATTGTGTGCTCTATAGGGCGTGCTGTAACGGAAGCATGTCTATATATTAAAACTGTGTGGCTTTGCTGAGTGAGCTCATCCAGTGCGATGCACCTTTTGTCTCCATCAAAGCACACACACAAACACACACACACACAGTTCTGCATTAAATTGGAACATGTTTGGCACCAATGGTGCCCGGGTCACCGACTGCTTGGGCCCTTGATAACTGCTTGCAGTTCTAGTCTTTTACCTGAGAATAGTTACTACACACTCTTCCTTCATTATCCATGTTGTAAGTGCTGGCCTTGTGTTGGCAGGACCGAGAGAGACAGCAGGCTCAGATTGGAATCATGGTGGAGTTTGCCAATGCTCTTATGGGAAAACTGGATGGCATTAACAGGCACTCGTTTAACAGTTTTAGACTACGCGTGGGTAAGTGTTGAGGACGCATGCGCATGCACACACGCACGCACACACGCACACACACACACACACACACACGTTATTTGGCCAGGGAGGCTTGAGAGGAAATGGGCACGCACGCACGCACGCACGCACGCACGCACGCACGCACGCACGCACGCACGCACGCACGCACGCACGCACGCACG
>JBBIGC010000041.1:15284404-15300962 GCA_037576955.1 Lepidarchus adonis
CGGGCTGGGACTTGAACCTGCAACCTTCAGATTTCAGGGGCAAAGTCCTAACCACTAGGCCACCACTGCCCCAATGGGATGGGAGGATGGGAGGGAGAGGGACTCTGATGATGTTCTCTTCTGTCCTCACTATCCGTTTCAGGATCTTCTGCTCAGCGGCTGTGCAGTTCCCGCACCAGACAGTGATGTAGCAGCAGAGTACACTCTCAATGGTCCCTCGGACCATTTAACCCATTACATGACCACAGGTAGAGCAGATGGCTGCCATAAACAGTTCCCAGGGTGGGACGGTACCTAAGGTCCTAACCACTAGCTCCAAAACGGTGTATCGTGCACTGGAGAAATCAAATAAAATGATTCTCACAGTTCTTCTAACCTTTTCCAGGTGAGAGATGAATTGTTGTAGTCATCATCTACCCAAAGCCAGGTTGATAGGCGAACTGAAGCGGATCCAGTGATGTTCCCACCAGTAGACAAAGATGAGAAAGGACCAGCTGCTCCAGGATTTACATTACTAGAGCAATCATTGGCCCAATTGGGAATGGGTAATATTTATCGGAAATCTCATTGGGACAGTTTTCCCATTATTGTTTGACACTCATTGTTTGTGCTTGCCCAGAACAGAACAACTGAACTTTTGTTTCGCTGAACCTCTAGGCTCAGTGACTCAGACTCTGAAGAAAATTATTCAGTCCCCCTCTCTTACAGAACTCCATTTCTAATTGGGCAACATTCTCCTGTTACTGTCTGTCTCCCACTCTGTCTTTCTATTTGTCTGTCTGCCTCTCTGCCTTTTTCTTCCTTCCCTCTGACAGAGAAGCTATTTACATCGCTAATGCTTTCATCTGGAATTCCCTTTGTGTCATTGTTGTGCAACCGCAAACTCTCTCAAGTTAGATTTTAAAAGACTTCACTTGCTTTACAAAGGATTTGTATTTTCTTCCCCCAGTCATCCTCACATCTTTCCCATCTCACACCATGCCATGGCAGCATGATGATTAAGAATCATGGTCAAAAATGGAGGGTGGTCAGGGCCCTGGACACACAGATGCAATGCTAGTGTTTTACACTTCAGAGGAACTGCTTCTTTCCTCAACAAGGGCTTTGATGTTGCTTTATGGAGTAGTTTTGTGGAAAAAAAATCTCATTTACACATTTTTCCCCTTAGCACAAGTAGGACAAAATATGTGCAATTGTCAGGCTTCGGGATTGCTGCTAGTAGTGTTTTGAGCTATGAGCTACATACATCTGTCCATTTTTACAGCTGAGAGTATACAATACAGTGTCAAACAGGTCTAGTTCAGATTGCTTAACTCTGCATGGTTTAAGGCAGCTTTGGAATTATTAAGGTATGTAGATTCTGCAGTGCTACAAAGGCATGGTGCAAGCTTCCAAGCTACAAAGTGTCTGGACATTCCACTGTGTTAGGAAGCTAAATGTCAAGAAACTAATGGCATCTACTTCAAACAGACCATTTCAACACTGTAATTTTCTTTCAGTGCCAAACATTCTTTCAAAAAGTCTCTGGTATGCTTTAGATCATTACCATTTCAGTGATCTCTTTTGCAGATTTCTACAGATTTCAAAATCAAATTCAAATTCAAATTATATTTGTCACATACACAGTCATACACAGTATGATATGTAGTGAAATGCTTTGACGACCACCCGTGACCTCGAGATAAAAAAACACAATTTAAAAACAATTTTAAAGACAGTTTTTAAGACAGTTTAGGATATAAAAACTTAACAACAATAAATAGAGCAAAATATTTAAAAAACTAAAGAAATCTATAAGAAATATAAAAACCTTATCTATAGATAAAAAGATAGATAGATGGATATATGGATTTAAGTGGATGAATGGAATAAGTGGAGATAAGTGTGCATGTGTGGGGAGTACAGAAGTGCAAATGTGCATGAATGTGCAATGTGCAGGGTCCAATGAAAGTCCGGGGTATGTGCAAATGTGCATGAGTGTTCAGTTCTATGTAAATTTTACATAGTAGATGGTTAGTCCTGTAAATGTCCATAACTGTGAATGTGCAATGTGCAAAATGTGCCTCCAAAATGTGTTGGTACACAATCCTTTCAATTTTCTCATTTGTGCTTTACATTATCGTCTACCACCAAGAGTTTGCCATCATCAGGAGTCACACCATTTTATGTTTTGTAGTAACCTAAAGAATGAATAGTGTAATTAAGTGATTTATGTGTCCAAGTGCTTAAGGAAGCTTCAGCCACTGTAAGTATCTTCAACAGAGTGATCTTTTAGGAAAAGAGCCTCATCGTCCTCCAGGACCTGCAGGAATGTTGGGCAGTGAAATTCTGCACTCAGTCATGTGGCTCTGGATTTGTATCTTCCTTTGGCCTGTAGGCAGCAGTAGCTACAACTTTCCCTGTTATTATTTGTTGGTTATTACTTGCTCTATCATGATAAGGAAGGTTACAGTATGATTATTTTAATGTTAATTGCATTTATGCATTTTTATGAGAACACAATAAATATTGTGTGATGTAAAACAGACATTTTCTCCATGTGTGATTTATATTATTATTGTTTATGTATTCCAGGTTCAGACTATGGAGTTCTTGCGTTCTGCTGGTGAACAATGAGGTGACCTATGCATTGACACAAATATTTTTTTTACGATTATATATAAGGTATGAGAAATTGAGAAAATGTGTTCTATTAATAAGAATCACTTATAAAAAAAATGGTGCAAATTGTTAACACTGTTAACAAAATGCTGACCCTTGCCTATACAGTTTGTTGCGTATGAAAATGTTAATGGACAATGCAATTGTCTGAAAATTACACTCTACTGTCTACTGAAAACATTTGACAAAGCATACTTTATGATATAAAATTATTTATGGCTTTAGAATTCAGCTCTAAATATACAGCAGAACTATAAGTGATTTGGTTCAAATCTACATTTTCATTAAAATTAACAGCATCTGCCAGCAGGAGTTTCCCAGAAAACATCAATATCCACCCACAAACACACAGACAACAAACCAGCAACATATGGGCGTGTGTTTATTTATTTTTTAATCAAAAATACCTTGTGAACAAGGTCTTAATTCACTCATTTGATTAAATTAGTATGGTTCATGGGTCAGACGTGGAGGGTGAGATACTGTATTTTGAAACTTGCATTATAAATGTAGTGTTGTGTTGAGTTTCTCCTATAAAGTCAATGAAAAGAAAAACACAACCCTTTTAGGTAAATGAGCTGCTCTGAGTTAACGATGAGGGATATCTTTTTATTCCAACCTAGTTTTATGAGGTTATAAAAAGTCGGGAAGATGACTCTGGTCTTGGAGCTCACCTGATTTCCACATTTTTCTGTTTTCCTGCTTATTCACCCACTTTAGTGAAAAAGGTGAGTTACTGATTAGTTGGATCATGTGTACTGGAAGCAGGAGAAGCTATAAAAATAGCATAGCACTGGGCGCTCCAGGACGAAGGTGGAGAACCACAGATTAATGAAGGCTTGTACACTCAGGGTTTTCCAGAAAAGATATTGAGATGGCGTATGTGTATTTATAAGTGCACATCCTGTGGGCAATGCCCAGACAGCACTGCCCTGTGTTCTGCGGCACCTGTTGGGACATAAGCCTCTATTACCACTGTCTGCCATTAACAGCCCTGAGCAGGAAGAGTTACAAACCCTAATAATAGCACAGAGTTCCACAAAGCCAAAGTCATTAATATCACACAGTACCAGGGCTGCCAGGGTGCAAGAGCTCTTAACAGATATCATTCATGCCACTGACATATCAGTACCCTATATTTAGAAACATCATAGCTGAATGAAAGACAACTTATTGAGGAGTTTTTGAGCAGGGTGATGTAGGAGAGAGCTTAAAAATATATTCTAAACCTATTGGGACCCAACTATTCACACTGGGTGTGGTCATCGTTTAGTAAGTATTTGTCAGACACATGCATATTAATATGCTTTGTTTCTTTTTCTTTATGTCTTATTCTTTGTTGCTATATTTATTAGTGTGTGCTTTTATATTGTATATTTATATTTATTTTTGTATTTGTATATTTTTATTGTTTATGCTGGAGTCCCTGGTTTTGTAGCAGCAAAGTACATTAGCTAAGTCCTACAAAATGTTCAAGAGCCACATGATAGACACAATACCATATTCTGGTAATGATACAGATAAGAGTGCAACACACCTGAATGAGAACACAGAGTGCCATTTCTGCTACACCAGCGTACAGCCTGCACTGGCCTACATCTTGTAAGATATGGTGCCAGCGTGGGGAGGCATGGTCCGACTCCCCCAGGGTGGTGACGCTACGCTGCAGGTGGGACAGTGGTGAGCTGCAGGGCAATCAGTAGCTGATCTGATATGTCGCCTGGTTGCGCCACGGCCGCTCCTTCCAGTCTGTAACATCAGGTTTGGTCCTTGGGTCTACCTGAGGACTTTTATCCATTTTGCGGCAAATCAGCATCTGCTGGGGTTTCCAGCAGGGAACCACACTGGCGTCCCTTGGAGTCTGCTTTGTCTTCCAGGACAACTAGGGGGGGCACCAGTGTAGGTGTGGGCTCGAGATGAGCACCCTGTGGGGTGGGAGTCGGTTTGCTGTGGGACCCTCCTGGGTAAAAGAGCCGCAACATGCTTGATGGCCATTTCCAGCTACATCTGGTCTGTGCAGTCCCCTTTCGGGAGCGCTGCATGTGAGTTGCCAGAATTTGGAAATGTGTGCATGCTGCTCGGTTCCCTCGTTCCCACCTGTCGAGTGTTCACAGGGACCATTCCAATTGCCGGCGGCCCAGAGCAGCGCTCTCTGCGTATTTCGCCCTTAACGTCAGGCCATCAATCATCTCGCTGTTTTGTTTTCCAATTCTTTTTAGCAGAGAGCAGCACACTTGTATCAATGCGCAGCAGGTGAGCTAGCGTTACTGCTTTGAAAAGTACTTCTTTTGGCCGGGGTGTGGCGTGGTACATGTGCGTACCTCAGTTAATTTTCCCCATTGCACTTGGGTGCTGTCATTCCGTCCCACACATCTTGCTTGAGTGATGGGGAACATCCTTTCCACCCAGAGAGAGTAAAGTCATTTGGGCTCTCTAGGTGGGATTAATTTCAAAGTCCTATATTTATTTGCCATAAATCAGTTGATATAAAATACAAATAAAAATGTTTCTAATAAAGAAAGTATTAATCATAATGTAGCTTTAATATTTCTTGTTATTAATCAGAACATTTGTATATGTGGTTCTGATTTGCTACTAAATCCTAAATCTGGACACAACCCAGTGAGGCATGCAGGGTGTCACTTCATCGATAGGCTGACAGGGATGTTATTAGCATGAGACATGTTATATGTAGCACTGAATGGTAGTTTTAATGTGTAGTTTAGTTTTATTTTATCATTCACTCAAATGTGCCTTTACCCACATGCTTTACATGATTTTGTGTGTTTTTAATAAAGGGTTTGTTCCGACACTGTTTAAGGTGATGCCACTCCTGATGGGATGGCTATTGCTGTCTATACTGTAGGTGGACTAACAAAGGCCCAGATTCACCAACTGATCTTACGAAAAAAAAAAGATTCTTCAAGCCCAGTCACACGGTTTTCACATTCACCAATTTTTTTCTTAGAATTTGTTCTCAGGTAAGAGCAGAATCTAATCACACTGAAGAGCACTTTCACCAATCAGCCATATCATTAACATCACCGGCCTAACACTGTGTAGGTCCCTCTCCAAGCACACGACCCTTTTGGCGAGTTGGTTGTCCTTCCTTCTATCACTTTCAGTTAGTTCCAGCTATTCCATATCTCCCTAGTATATCCCACCTACTGACAGACACCATTGTGATGAAAAAACAGTACAGTCAATGTTATTCACTTCACCTGTCAGTGCTGTTTAATGTTAAGTTTGTTCAACATAATTGGTAATGAATTCCTCAAGAACAAACCAAAACAAATGTAGGCGAATGAGGCAAATTGTCACTAACTTCTTTAACTTCATCATTAGGAATATGGAGTTTCAGAACTTTTTTTCTGTGAATTGGATCTGACCAGACTTTTCGAATGTTTCCGGCTGTATTCGAGTTTATAGAAAAGTGTCATACCCCCTTTTAAAGCTTTAATGTATAGGGAAATGTCTCATTCTCTATCAGCTTTGGAGGGACCACAGAACAAAAGCTGTATTGCACACAGCCAGCTTGTTATCTAGGCAAATAAACAAGAGGAAATCATTTTCGAAACGCTCAGCATTCCTGAAATTGGTCCAGCGACTGAACGGCTGAATCAGTACTGAATAAATCGCTTGCCCTCGGTTTTCCTTCTTTCTGCGCAACATCCTTTTTCTGGTGAGGCTTCAAACAATGACATCAAGGGGCCGGCTGACGATTGTTTGTGCCGCTTGGTTTTGGCAAGGCTGCTCCGGCCAGATGTGCACAATATGACAGCAGTTTCAAAGTGTATGTGTGTGTGTGTGCGTGTTTGTTTGCAGATGTAGAAGTGGGGCTGTGCATGTACAAGTTAGTAGTTAGTCCAAGTATGAATGAAAAAGTGAACTCCTGCTAAGACAGCAGCTTAGATGTCCACTGGGGCAGTCACTCCTAACCAACACCATTGCCTCATTGTTGCCTTGTCGAAACACACAGACACACACATATAAACTGCCTTCTTGTGCCTTTCAGATGGTTCTGTTTTTCCTTACCCTTTAAAAATGACCCCAGAATCTTTCTCCTGGGTCATTTCTTGGTCCCACTCTACAGCCATGGAATCACTGACTTACACTAACAATACACTTCCATGCAAACGTGCTATTAACTAAATGTCACAGTAAAAACGTGCAAAACAAGCCTATTTGCTAGACATGACCATTTTTAACTCAAAGCTGTCATTACCTAGTCTGATCCATTTTTATGCTTTCCTTACCTTTTTGATGCAGGTTCAGTTATGAAGTGCTTATAAATATGTTGTTTGATGCTTGTGATATAAAATCCATTCCTTTGGAGAGGTACACCCAGAGACTCGTGAAGTTATTGGGATGCTCATGTAATGTATTTTTATTTCCAATCCCAAATACTTGGTCTATTTATTAGCCTTATTCTTCAACATGAATTTCATGCTCTGTGACCTGAATGAACAAACACAATAATGCTTTTGCATTACTTTCTGTTAGCCAAAATAAAAGAGCACAACTAACATTCTTTACATTTTAACTGTTTCATTCATAAATCATTTAAATAACCAAATAAGTGATCAAATTTATGATAAAGTGCTACTTCATGAATGTTAGTGGTGACGTCCTACAATGTGTCATGCCCAATTATGCTACAGTATTTTGGGACAGGTATAAAGCTGGAGTGCATGCAATATTGGCTGCAATCAGTATTGGCTGACTTTGACTGGGGATTCCTAAGAAAAAACATCTAAAACAGGGGTGTCAAACTCTGGTCCTGGAGGCCAGTTTCCTGCACAGTCTGATGATTTTCCTGCTTAGACACACCTGGTTCAAATCACCTGTTAATTGCCAGGCTGAGTGAGTGTGTTTGAGGAGGGAAACTACCAAACTGTGCTGGACATCGGCCTCCAGGACATGAGTTTGACACGCCTGATCTAAAAAGAACACTGTGTTTCAAATGTAAAACTATATTACCATTCTAAACATCATGAATAAAATCAGAAGACATGAACAGGTCAATTAGTGGGTTTAGAGAGTAAATAAAACTGCTGAATTTATAGATATTGTGACCCCTGGTTCCTATCACCACCATTAAACAATTTCAGCTTCAAACAATTCAGAATAATTGAATCTAAAAGTTTCTATCTTCAGGCCAAAAGACTCCTGAACCAGGACATGTCTCTACACACACCCCACACCCCACACACTGAAAATCTGAGTGAGCATTGCTGTCTGTGCACTGGCTGGCAATCACACTACAGATCACAACACTGGACACTGCACACCTGCACTTTACTGCACAAACTTCTCACATCTGTGCACTTCACCATCTACAGATCTTACACTGGACATTGTACATCTGCACTTCACTATACTTATAGTTTCTATCTGTGCTGCTGTTCTTACAACAATATTATTACCTCTCTTTATGTTAGCACCTCTGGTTCTTCTGGACCATTTTTTCTAACTGCTTGCGTCATAGCTGCTCAATTTTTAATCTCTAATGTGTGTGTTAACTTTAGTTTAGTTTTTTGGTTTAGTGTTAAGTTTTTAGCTTAATTAATCTATAGTTTGTTCTTGCACAGCCTGGAGTGGATCAGGATGCATTTCACTGCTTGTTGTAAGTGTATAACTAGGCATGTGACAAATAAACATCTTGAATCTAGAATCTTGAATTATAAGGGACTAAGAGTTCACTCAGATACTGTGGTGCAAGACCATTTAGTGCTTTATAGTTTAATAATAGAATTTTGTATTCAATGTGGAATTTGAATATAAGCCAGTGTAGAAAAGATTGGGGTGATAGGCTCATATTTTCTGGTTCTAGAAAGAACTCTTCCGGCATTTTGGACTAACTGGAGTTTATTTGTGGACCTACTGGTATACATCCTGAAAGGATTGCATTACAGTAATCTAACCTAGAAGTAACAAAAGCATAAACAGGTTTTTTTGAGTCATGTAATGACATCATATTCCGTATTAGCAATATTCCTAAGATGAAAGAAGGAAGTCCTAGTTTTGTTATCAGCATGGGCTTCAAATGTAAGACAATGATCACACCAAGGTCTTTCACTGCTGTACAGGATGAGACTGAATGGCCTCAAAAGTAACTGTGTAGTCAGACAACTTGCTCCGAGCTGCTAGTGGCCCTATTATGAGAACTTCTGTCTTGTCAGAATTTAACAGTAGGAAGTTTTGAATCATCCACTGTTTAATGACTTTCACGCATTCCTCGATTTTATTAAGCTGTTGTTTCTCACCTAGTTTTGCGGAAACATACAACTGTGTGTCTGTGTAGCAGTGGAAGTCAATTTCATGATTTTGAATAACATCTCCCAGAGGTAACATATACAAGGAGAACAGTAATAGACCTAAAATGGAACCCTGTGGAACACCAAACCTTACCTTACTATGATACTATTTATATCTATTAGTCAGATAAGACCTAAACCAGGAAAGGGCTCTTCCTTTCATTCCAACAACATTTTCTAGTCTGTCTAGTAGGATGATGTGATCAATAGTGTCGAATGCTGCACTAAGATCAAGCAACACAAGTAAGGAGACACATCCCTGATCAGATGAAGGTAGAAGGTCATTTACTACCTTCACCAGTTCAGTCTCTGTACTATGATGAGGCCTAAACCATGACTGGAAATGTTCATGAATGTTGTGCTTATGTAAGAAAAAACATAACTGCTTGGCTACAGCCTTTTCTAGTATCTTGGAAATAAAAGGGAGGTGTGATATTGGATGATAATTTGAGAGCTGGCAGGGATCGAGATTACAACTGCTAGCTTGAAAGATTCTGGTACATCGCCAATGCTAAGTGAGGAGTTTGTTATTTTCGTAAGAGTTATCTCTGAGTTATCTGAGTGTACTTAGATTTTTAATAATATTCAAATAGCTTATTATTAATAATTATATGAAGAACATTAAGATGTTTTAAGATGCCATCTTTAAAACAAAGAATCTCAAAAACTAAAGGAAGCCATGTCATTGGGCATTGTCAGTCAGAAATGTTCAATATTTATTATAATAAAGCATATTAAGTAATAGAACAAGCCAGAGGCTCCCAGAGTGTTGTCCACCTCTATCCCACTGTCTCCTTCACAGCTTAAAAAAATGGCCACTGAAGAAGAAACTATATTAAGATATTAGCTATATCTTAGTAAAGCATCAGAGCAAGGACAAATCCAATTTCCCAGCAGAGCTCTGATAGAGCTGTCACTGTCTCACCCTGAAAGATCTGCAACTAACACACCGAAACATCTGCTAACCTCGAGCTGTTTTTTGGGGAAGTCTGGCAAACAGTGCATTTGGGTTTTCCAAGCCTATCTGCAGCAGGGCAGCGAGTCTGCACGTCTTGCTCAGCATGAGGCATTTCGCCTCTGGTGGTATTCATTTTAATGCTGTAAATGTACGTTTTATCACAATATCCTTTATCACTGTGACCGCTGTGAGTTTTAAGAGAAGTTGCCTTTATGCCACAGGATCAACTTTATTTCTCCCTCAAAGACGTCTCTGTTCAAGGCCACATCATGTGTCTACCTCTTAGAATGCACAAGTCAATGGCCATTGTAATAGCATAAAGAAGACCTTTGTGTTGGGCCACAATAGATTAGCTTGATTTCATTTATAATCAGAACCAAACAAGTGCCTCCTCCTCTACAAGACACTGGGACTGCTATGTGACCAATTGAAAGAAAATGTGTTTTCAGGCGATTGCTAACACTGCCATTTTGTCAGCGACTGGTAGAGTCATGCTTGTGGTGAATTGCCTTAGCAGGGTATCTAATGAACATCCTGTCATGAGGTAGGCCATTAATGTTCTTGAATGAGTGCAGTTGTAACTGATCCAGTCTGATTGGAGTTATGATGGAGTCATGAGATGGCATCCCGAAGAGTTTCCTCTTTCTCCACTCATAGCAGTAGTAAAGTTAACCCATATTGCTCACTGTGAGTTGTTTCTGATCCTTAGTGAAAGTGATTTTCTGTCATTGTGAACACACAGTGCACCACAACGAAATTTGTGCTCTGCATTTAACCCATCACACGTGCACACATGGAGCAGCAGGCAGCTATCAACAGCACCCGGGGAGCAGTGAAGTGGGGACAGTACCTTGCTTAATGGGGTTAAATACATGGAAGGAAATCTGTCCTGGAGCTTTCATGGCAAGAGGCAGGGTTGGTGAGATAATGGGGGGAGAGCTAAAGGGGTTTGACTGTATATGTATTTTGTAAATATACAGAAATTCAAAATTTGATGGCTGGAACACACTCAACTTAAGTTGGAACAGAGGTATGTTCACTATTGTGTTACTTTATCGCTTTTTTTAATCAAATGTTTTTGCTTGTTTGAGGGGACTTGTAGTTTTGCCATTTTGTCCAGTCTTGCTTTATATCAAACTTTATTGTCCCTTTCTTATTTCAGTAGATGATACATCTGGACCGCGACAACCCAGGCAAGCACATTGCACTCTTTGTCTACAAAACCACGCTGTAGAATGGAGGCTGGAAACTATGGATGCTGCCAGAAAGAGATGTTTCCTTGATGGCAACATATGTCTCTCTAAAATTCTAATTTACACCTCATAGTCAATGATACATTCACATACATCCAACTTAACCATGCAGAGGGCACTGATGCACTCTTTACCTTCACAGAAGTTAGCTGTAGTATCTTTAACTGATAATAATTTCAATGGTTGTTTTCAGCCCATCTGAGATCAGCTGTAGGAAAACTGTAAGTATGACTTTCTCATTGAAATAGCGTTTCAAATTACATTTCTTGATGCAGTGACAGACTGTGCTAAGTGATGGTTTTCGGTAGTACTCCTAGGCTCTGGTTTCTATATTTGTTAAAGTAGCATGGCGGTTTCTGAGGCATTGCCAACTGAAAGCTTAAATATCATTCAACAGAGGTTTCCGACATTGTCCATTAAGCACTGAGATGTCTTTGAATTCTCTAAATGTTTTGCTCAAAATTAAGCAAAATTAAACTTTTTGGCTGTGATTCTACACACCATGTTTGGAGAAGAAATGGCACTTTAAAGCAACAGTACCTGCTGATGCAAGGTCTTCCTGAAGTTCTGCCCGAGTGGTTTTTGGCTTTTGGAGAACTCTCCTGATTATTCTTTGGACTCCTCAGTCGGGAATCTTACATGGAGCACCTGATCGTGGTGGGTTTATGGTGAACTGATGCTCTTTCTATTTTCAGATAATGGCCTTCACGGTGCTCACAGGAACATTCAGCATTCTAAAAATGCTCCTATGACCATTCCTATCAGAATGCTTTGCAACGATAAAATTACGAAGATCTTGGGAGAGTTCTTTGCTTTTGACCATCATGAATTCTTTCCTGTGTGCCTCCTGGGTAATGAAAAGCCTTTATAGGCCATCAATTAGGACTAAAGCAGCTGATATTAATTAGTACTGATAGGGGGCAGGGTTTCTCTCTCAATACTGACAGATTTCGGGTGATCTCCTGGCATTTTCCACCTTGTTATCTTCATGTGTTCAATACTTTTCTTTTCACTTTATTACACATAACTCAATTCATGGACTTAAATATTTAGATGTCTTTGCATGAATTAAATACTTGAGTTTGTATTGACATGTGGTGCAAATTTTGTGTCAATAGCCCACTTTGAAATACCTTTTCTGATAAAAATGCTGATGTGTCAAATACTTATTCTCCCTGCTGTAGTTCCTTAACTTTCTCTTTCTTAGCATTGTTGTACTGGAAGCTGCTAACTAGGTGACTTGTTAGCTAGAGTTTCTGCAGTAGCTCATGCGATTGACAGAGCTTTCATCCCTTGTTACAAGAGATCTCAGACTGGCTGTACTATATGTCAATCAACTGACAAATACCACAGTGGGGATGGTTAATTGGCTAACACCCTTTATTTAATGATATGCGATCTAACCCACACTTTTATATTGCGCGGTGTCACGTGCGTGGTACAGTTTATTTTGAAAGGCAGGGCTCTGCATTCAACTCGTTCTCTGAAGTTACTCTGAAAGTAATGAGTAATGAGAACCTTGACATAAATGTAGTTGAGTAAAAAGTACAGTTTTGTCTTTCAAATGTAGTGACGTGAAAGTTAAAAGTTTAAAAAAAAAAACCTACTCAAGTGAAGTACAAATCCTCAAAACCTGTACTTAAGTACAGTACTCAGTAAATGTACTTTGTTACTGTCCACCTGTCCTCCATGCCAGATCTCACCCCATGGGGTACAAATGATCCAGCCCAGAACTGGTCAATGACCTGAAGACAGCTGGGACCACAGTAACAAAGGTTACTATTAGTAACACACTACGTCGCCATGGATTAAAATCTTGCTTAATCCAACACATTTCCAGGCCCATGTAAAGTTCACCAGAGACTATCTGGATGATCCAGAGGAGGATTGGGAGGTTGTCATGTGGTCAGAAAAGACCAAAATGGAAATCTTTGGTATAAACGCCACTCGCAATGTTTGAAGGGGGAAGAATGCTGTTGCATCCTAAGAACACCATACCCACTGTGAAGCATGGGGATGGAAACATTATGCTTTGGAGCTGCTTTTCTGCAAAGGGGCAGGATGACCAATTCGTATTAACAAAAGGATGAATGGAGCCATGTATCGTGGAATTTCCATCAGTGAGAGCATTGAAGATGAAACGTGGCTGTATCTTCCAGCATGACAATGATCCCAAACACACCACCCGCGCAACAAAGGAGTGGCTACATAAAAAGCATTTCAAGATTCTGTAGTGTCCTAGCCAGTCTCCTGAACTCAATCCAATAAAGAATCTGTTGAGGGTGTTGAACGTCTGTGTTGCCCAGCAACAGCCCCAAAACATCACAGTACTTGAGAAGATCTTCATGGAAGAATGGGTCAAAATACCAGCTTTACATTCTGTCTCTCAGAGTTGATGTGTACATATGATGAACATATGTAAGTGGGACAACTTGCAGAATCGGCTGCCAAATACTTTTTTTGCCCCACTGTATGATTGTAATGATTAATATTCAGTTTGCCAGCCAGGAAAGCACACTGTGCTATATAAATAAGAGTTCTTGAGTAAGACTACCAATAAAGATCCTTTACACCAGAGGACCACATCTCTGATCGTGTTGAGCCAGTGTCCTACACAGTAGGGGTGTGACAAAATATCGATATGGTGATATATTGTCGTCCTTGCTCATGCTATACAGTAATCCATACGCTAACGGCAGTATCAATATTTGCATTAATAAGCATTCGCTGCCAATTTGACTTACCAGCAGCACTGCTACTTTTCTCCTATTTTAAACCTGTGCGTTCAGTGTGTCGTCTTTGTGCAGCAATAACTGCAACTAAATGCTTGTGCTAACTGCACATCGACTCAAAATAATTTTAGCTCATTCCTCCATACAGAACCGCTTCAACTCTTGGATGTTTGTGGGTTTCTCCATATTAACTGTTTGCTCTAGGTTTTTCCAGAACACTTCACTTGGATTTAAGTCAGGACTTTGACTTGGCCATTTCAGAACATTCACCTTATGTTTCTTTAAACATTCTTTGGTAGAAAGACTTGTGATCATTGTCTTGCTGTATGACCCACTGTCTCTTGAGTTTCAATTCATGGACAGATGTCTTGACATTTTCTGTTATATAGATCAGAATTCATTGTTCCATCATTAAGAGTAAACTGTCCAGGTCCAGATGCAACAAAACAGGGCCAAACCTGAACACTCCCACCACCATGTTTCGTGGATGGGATAAGATTCTTATTGTGGAATGCAGAGTTTTCATTTGCTCAAAATGTGTTTCTCCTCATTTAAGACAAAAAGTTCATCTAGCTACAAAACTTTCTTTCAGGATCTGGTTGTTCACATGATCTATAATAAACTGTAGATATGCAGATTTTACCTGTCATGCACATGAGCGAAACTCACTCTTTTTTGTGATGCATACATAAACATTAACATTAACCGATGTTTGGGAGACCTTTAGGTGCATAGAAATTGTTGTGGGTTTCTTTGTAAATTACTGTGGGTTACTTTGTAAGTATTACATGTCCTGCAGCTGGAGTTACCAACTTTTTTAGAGTGCTTCAGGCCCCGCCTTTATTCAAGCCTTGAAAGATATCCAGGAATGTGTTGTAAGTGTGATCAGGCTTTAAATAAAAAGGGTCTTCCACTCACACCTGATTGTCAACCCATTAATTAAAAACACCAGACTTTGATTTCACCTTCAAATTATATGATAATCCTATTTATTTTTGAATAAATACATTATATTTTTTGTTTACTTTGTTTAATTAGATTTTCTAATTAGATCTATGTTTGGACTTTTTTGAAAATCAGATTATAATTTAGGTCACATTCATATAGATTAATAAAGAACATTTGACAGGGTTTCAAGCAAACTTTCAAGCACTACTGTGAAAATGTTTTAAGAACAATAGAACAATAAACTCTTAATTTCTTAGAACTGAGTGATGTATCTGATTTAAGCAGGAGTGTATTTCTGAAACAAAGCTTGTTTTCACATTTTTGGACTAGGGGTGGCTCTGGAGATGGTTAAAAAATCCTAAAAACTGGGGCTCAGATATAGAAGAGCTTTACATTTTGCTTTCCTATGGGGAATGCCATTGCCTTCTTCATGTCACTGTGTTTTCCTCAGTCTTCCTCATGTCTCATGGTTGGTTGGTCAGTCAGTTTTTCTCTGTGTGTCTCAGTGGGGAGCTGCAGGCTGGGTTAGCTTGTGATGCATATTTTAATGTCATATTCGTTTCACCCATGAACACAGTGGAAACATACCCACCACTTTCATAAAAAAGTGTTATTCTGCTCCTTTAAAGATTTCCCTGACCATACTGAACTGAAACAAAGTATATGTGTTTCTCAATGCTTCTGCAGACAAACAAACACACACACAAACAAACAAATAAATACAAACATATCACAAACATTATCATTAGCATTGTTTAGTCTGAATAAAGGGTTAATTTCTCTCCATCCAACCATAATTCACTTACAGAGACCAGCAAATGTGCTTTGTGTATATAATCAAATGTATCATATACCAGACAAATCACTGATAAATTGTAACAGCCAAAAGCAGAGAACAAAGCAGATCAGCTGCATCACCTTTCATATATTGTGTTTTCTCCTTTTACATTTGTATTGCTCATTTATGTTTGCTCATTTTGCAGGATCCCTTTAGAAAGGAATCAAATGATATGATGGCAAAGAGCAAAAGACCAGGTGTAGGTCTTAAACATAAGCAAACTTAAAAAAAAAAAAAAAAAAAAAAAAAATATATATATATATATATATATATATATATGTATGTAGTGGTCAGTACCTACCTAACTGATCCATGGAAACTGGTGAACTGGGAACAGGACCTACTGATTGGTGTGGAGAGCAAAGTACTGTAGCACAAAATGTAAATGCAGGTTATAATAGAAAGGTGGCAGAACACTTTGTTTACCACAGTCAATGCTTTTTTTTGGCAGCATAAAGAAGAACGTCATAATATTAGGCAGGTGGTATTAATGATATGGCTAATCGTGCATACTAAGACATGGCTGTCCATGAAATATTGGATTTACAAAACATTTATGGTGTGGGTCTTAGTTGAAGCTGAAGGGTTTAGGTCTGAACTGCTGGTCTGATGTGTGAGTGTGTGTGTATGTGTGTGTGTCTGTGTGTGTGTGTGTGTCATAGGGAGCTCAAAGGCCACTGCACTGTAATCTCTTTGCCGCCTGTGGAGCAGCAGGCAAATCTAAGGGCCCTGCTGCCTGCGAGGGTCCAGATCATAGGCCACTCTGGCACCTCTGATAATACACACACACACACACACACACACACACACACACACACACACACACACACACACACACACACACACACACA
>JBBIGC010000041.1:15371623-15381762 GCA_037576955.1 Lepidarchus adonis
TGTGTGTGTGTGTGTGTGTGTGTGTGTGTGTGTGTGTGTGTGTGTGTGTGTGTGTGTGTGTGTGTGTGTTTTAAACAAATCTCACATTTTATACTACCATATTTCATTTTAATGACCATAATCCTTACATGATGCTTTTCTGATTGATCTTTGCAGATATCCTTCTTATGTCATGTGTATTGCCCAGAACAGTCAAGGTTACCTCTAAACAGATCAAAGAAGGACTTTCCAGATAATAAAACAAGTGAGAAGATAAGAATTATTCTTTACCAACTTGGACTTGCTTTCTGTCTTCTAACTTTCTGCCTGTAATCAGCATGTTAATGAGCAACACAATCAGGTCCATATCAAACATGGCTTTTTTTCCCAAATGGATTATTGAACAATCAATGGTCACCCTATGGGCCCTAATCCAAGGGACAAAGTCACTCCGTCCGAGTGCAAAAATGGATATATTGACAAGGTCCAGCAAGGAATATAAAATGCTCTCATGTAGGGAGACAGCGAGGGAGAGAGAGAGAGGCTCCAAAAAAGTTCCATTGGTTTTTAGTAGATCATTGGACCTCTTTCTTTTTGCAACATCAAAGGGAGTGTGGCTGCTTTGATGTGGCAGCATGCTGTTTAAGGTACAGCGTGAATGGAAGGATGTCAAGCTGCAAGGTGCCTCTGTATTTTGCGTGGCGAGCTGTGCCGAGCTGGAGATGAAAGGAGCAAACAGGGTTTGATAATGAATGTCCAACAAGTAGGACCATCTCGAGCGGCGGTGCACCCAGCGGGAGTCTGCACTAACCTTGAACACGGCACCCTGCACCCCACACTCTCTCTCTCTTCTTAGAAGTGAGCTTTAATCTTCTTGTCAATTAAAACTCGATACACAAGCGTGCACACCCACCCTGGCATTCACGCGTGCGGGACCCCCTTTTCGGATCCTTTTTTCTTGGAGAGACATTTGATCTGCTCTTCCTTTTAACCAAGCCAAGTCCCTCTGCTAATTGGGTCCCAATTTGGTGGCGACTCCAGTCAATTAGGACATCGCTTATCAGCTTCCCTTCCTTTATTCGTTTGAAGCCATTGTCCACCTCCCTTTGCAGCAGTGGTGACTAACATCAGATGCGGAGAGCGTCAACTCCATGCCGTCTTTGATCTCCTATCTGCCATCTCAAAGGAGCTTCTCGGCAAGGAAACTTGCAATGTCCTGCAATGACGGAGAACTGTCATTGCCGATATGCTTTGAATTTAGGGCAACTGAAGGATGATCAAACAGCAGCAGAGTGAGACACTTGTTTCCGTTTGATCCTGGTGGAAAAAAACGATTGTTGCCTTATATTATTGATCACTTTGTGGTTGACGTTTTCTGCATGTCTCAGGGACGACTCTGAGGACTAAGCCATTTCCAATAGAGAATTCCAATTGATGCTGTAATGTAATCCAAGATTCACTTTAAAGCTTGTTCTTGTAACTCTGACCTTTAGTACCGTTAAGCTGAGATAATTCACAGTGATCTATAGCGCTGGAGAAGCTTAAAGTTAGGGGCAGCAGAAGGAGCCAGATGGAGCCCATGTGAAGAAGAACCACATATCAAATAGAACGTCTGTTATTGTTCTCAGCAGTAGCATCTAAACAGGCTTTTCACACTGAACCAACATGAAGAAGATGGCCAATGTATCACTGCAGGATTTTTCTGTTATCTGCTGACCTTTTCTGCTTTTCTGCTTCATCTGGAAAATGAAATGAGGCGTCGATCTTAATGAGGAAAAAAAAACAATCTGTTGGAGGGATAAGAGTGGCATTGATCCTCACTTCCCTTGTATCTGCCAGTCAAAACCCCACTGGTCTTATCATTATCTTATTTTTGCACAGACCTGGTTGGGTGGATCAACAATTGCATACTAGACTGGTTTCAGGATCTTCTCAAGAGGAACAATCTCTACTGCTCAATAACTCGTATCTGCCAAGCTTGGAGTAGAAGTAGAATAACAATATGGGTGGTACTCAGGAGTTCACACTTAGTATATGGAGATCCAATTAAACAATGAGAGGTTTAATTTGTCCCACGAGAAGTTAGTGCTGGTTGTTAAACATCACTGCCATGCATTGCATTATGGGGGAGTTTCTACCACGTTGTAAGCATATAACTAAAGGCCATTAATGTTAAAAGAAAGAAATCAGTGGGTTACACAAACAAAAAGTTGGAACACATTACACAGAAGAATGACATACCTCGTTTGAGTCTTTACATCACTTCTTCCTACAGTTTGCAGCCCGCTACAGCTAATAGCTTAATAGCTCCATGCTGTGTGGACGCATCAAAAAATCTTTTTTTTTTTTTTTTTTAAAGAAATATGTTCTCAAAACACCTTAATCTATATTATATAATGTAATAATAAGTGTAAATCTCTCTTATAACTGACCATTAATAATAACTTATTGGGTGTTGACTGGTTATGAGCAAAGCAGGTGAATACAAAGCACTAAACCAAAAAAGGATTAAAAGTTCTTAATGGGTCTATTTTAATATCTATGTTTTGCATAAATAAAGTAAAAGCACTCAATAATTAGCTTGCCGGTTGGATCATATGTGTTCGGCCTGAGAAGTCTTGAAACCCATATGGACACCTGTGCCATAACATTGGCCATTGATCAACTCCTTCTTCACATATTGGTAGGCCAACATCTCTTTCTAATCAAGACAAGATTGAGATATTATCTAATTCAAGGCAACTTTAAGTTTTATAGTAGAACATACTTTAAGTAGAACATGTTTAGTGTGGTTTAAGGCTTATTACTCAAGTTCAGATATATGTATATTAATATATGTATATATTATAACCAATCCCAGCATTAATGTGATTTTTAATGTAACTGCAATTCCAAAGAAGTTTGTACACTGTAAAAATTAATTAAAACAATGCAACGATTATGAAATTTCCCATATTCTATTCAGGATAGAACAAAGAAAGGACATCAAATGTTGAAAGCAAGACATTATATTTTAACATGAAATATATTAGCTCATTTTGCATTTGGTGATAGCAATACAGTACATCTAAAAAAAAGTTAGGTTGTTGCAACAAAGGGTTGGAAAAGTAAGTAAAAAGAAACAGATGGAGGAACATTTGCAATTAATTAGGTTAATTACAGGTTAGCAACATGATTAGCTATAAAAAAAAATGTCCTAGTGAAGGAGGGTCTCTGAGAGGTAAACTGGGCAGTTCAGCAATATGCAAAAAACTGTGAAAAAAATTCAGAATAATGCCCGTCAACATAAAATTGAGTAGCCTTTGAATATCTCATCTACAGTTTATAATATCATCAAAAGATTCCAAGAATCTTGAGAATTCTCTATGCGCAAGGCAGAAAATCTATATTGGATGCCCATAATCTTCAGGACCCCAGATGACACTATATTAAAACTATTATTCTGCAATAAAGTCACTGCATGGGCCCAAAAACAATAATAAAATCAATTATCTGTAAATACAATTCACTGTATCATTCACAATTGCTGGTTATCATGAACAGAAGAAGCCATATGTGAACATGATCCAAAAATGTCATTGTCTTCTCTGTGCCAAAGTTTATTTAAAATGGACTGAGGAAAGTGGAAAACTATACTGGAGTACGGAATTTTATATTGTTTTTGGAAAACACAGATGGTGAATCCTCTGGATTAAAGAGATGAGGAGAGATGATGGACCATGTGGCTTACATTCAGTGCTCAGTTCAAAAAGCTTGTGTCTCTGCTGTTATATATGCACATTAGTGCTTATGGATTTGATCATTTGCATGTCTGGAAAGGCAAAATCAGTGCTGGGAAGAATATGCAGGTTTTAGAGAAACAAATGCTCTTTTCTCAAATCCCTTTTTCAGAGAAGAGCTTAAATATTTCAGCTAAACCACATACTGCATCTATTGCAATAGCATGGCTTCATAATAGAAGACTCCAGGTGCTGAACTGGCCAGTCTGCAGAAGATTTAGTAAAACATTTGGCACATTATGAAACAAAAAATACAACAAAAAAGAATGTCGGACAAGAATGGGAAAACATATTTCTCCCAAAAGTCCTGCAATTGGTCTCCTCAGTGCCAAGACGTGGACTATTTTTAAAGTACAGGGGATGTTAAACCCTGTCCAAACTTTTTGAGATGTGTTGCTGCCAACAAATTCAAAATGACCGTATTTGTGTTTATAAATGGCGCATTTACTCATTTACATTTTATGTTTTCTATGTTCTGTTCGTATTAGAATATGGGTTTATGAGATTTGCATTTTGTTTTAATTTTCATTTCCACAGCATCGCAACTTTTTGGGGAATTTGGGTTGTATTAGTACATGTAGATTGGGTTAGCGTGATCTTTACACTATCCTGTGTCGTACCTGAAGCTAAAAACTAGACAGTTATATTTGACATAGTGGCTGTCAGTTAACTAGTTCATGAAGTTGATGTGTTGGAAGGTAGAAAGATGGGTGAGTGAAGGGTCTGACCCACTTTGAAAAGCCCCATACTGTGAAAGCTAGATGTTTCACAGCATCTACAAAAAAGAGCTTGTGTAGTGTTCCACAAAAGCAATATAAGTAGTACCTACCAAAAGCAATCATGACGTGGTTTCCCTTTTAATGCCGCTAGTGAGCACTTGTAATGGTGCCATGGTACTTTGTATATGTACACACTTTTATGGATTATAAAACAACAAAAGCACAAAACGTGATCAAATTTAAGTCACATGTGCTCACTTATAGCAATGAACTTTGCTATCTGTACCCAATCTACTGGGTAAAATTCTATAGCCAACGTGCTATTTTTTTTTTCTGGTGCTGGCGCCTGAACCACTAGGGGGCACTGTTAAAAGGTTTACTTACATTGGGAATAAAGGCTAGGTCATCTGGTCTGATGACTGCAGAAGAGCTCATTGTCATTGTCATGCTGGATGACCCATTTTCTGTGTCTTGGCAGAGGGAAGGAGGTTGGCCAAAAGATTTTATGGTACGAGTCCCTGTCCATCCTCCCGTCCATGCAGTGAAGCTGTCCTGTGCCCTTAGCAGAAAAACATCCCCAAAGCATAATGTTTCCATCTCCATGACTGACAGTGGGGATGGTGTTCTTGAGGTCATAGTCAGCATTTGCCTTCCTCCAAACACGGTGAGTTGAGTTGAAGCCAAATAGCTTGATTTTGGTCTTGCCTTTGTAGCTCTATACCAGTAGTGACATTATACCGTAGTTGAGCATAAAGAATTACATTGATAAAATTTTTAACTTACCGATATCATGCTACAATGTAAGAACTACGCTGCAGAATGTAAGCTCCACGCAACACCTGCAATATCCAATATTAAAACATACATTTGGGGATGTCGTATTTTTGTGCACTAAATTATACTTTTAGCGAATGTGTTTTTATGTTTTTAGATAGACCACCCAGTTTAAACAAGCCACACCCAATACCAGGTGTGTAAAACTGATTTTTAGCTGTTACCTATTGTTGGGGAAATGTTGTGGTATTGTTGTGATTGCTGTGATTTTAGAGTGTTGAATAAGAGTTCATGTGGATTGGTGGGTGAGACGGGGGGTTAATAGTGCACTGTGCTAAGACACCATCAGTGTGGTCTTGCCACAAGTCACCTCTCCAATGCGTTTACTGCTGTGGTTAAAGAGCATTTCTATCTGGAGCAACGTTTCTTAAATGCTTAACTGTAATATGAGACTGTTCGTGCATGTTGCTGTTGTTAATAAAGCACAGTGCTGTTATACAAAGCAATAAATCCTATGCAGCATCATTACATGCATGAGTTTTGACTTCCATAGAAATACAAGTTTCATCAGGTTAGGAGGAACCGAACCCCTACATAACTACGTAGTCCCTGTAACTAACCTGTCTGTGAGAGCCAGAACTCTTAATGGGATCTAATACTTATGTAAGGGGCAGACGCCGCCCAGCCCCTGCAGTTCCTCGCCAGACCACACGGGGGACTGGCGGGGGCGGATGGCATCATACTCCTGCTACTCCCTGTCAGGCCGGTAGAAGCATGAGGCCTAGGGCCAGCGATTCCACCGCTGTAGTTCCCGCGGCTGGCCAGGGGAGCGAGGCGCTATCAGCAGTGATTAATTTCACCTGGCAATCACCCTATAAAGTGACGCCAATTCCCCATAGAATTCGCTGGTCCATTGTTCAGTATTCCCGAACAACACCAGCCGGTAATTGGTGAACTGAGACGGTCTGATGCTAAGCCGTTCTCGGTCGTTCTTACTTATCTCTGAATCTGACTACTCCCTGACTTCTCTCTGAGTATCTAACTCTGCTACCGGCTCCAACGTACCCAAGCACCCTGGTGCTTTGGCATCGTTAATTCCTTTTCTGGCTGCTCTCAGTCTCCTTTCCTTCCTGGAGTCTCTCTTGGGACTCCAGCTACCCCTTTCGGACTACAGCTTTAGTATTGCGATCTAAGTGTAAAAGATTAGCTTAAAAGAAGCAGTTAAAACAAGTTCTTCTCCCCAGTTTCGTTTCCCCTCTGTGTTACTTCCGCCTTTCCGCCCGCCTACGCTGAAGCGGGTGGAGTTTGGCGCTCTGTTTTCTGTTTCCCACCGCTACTCCCCCGGTAGAGGTGGGTTTCCCTCTTGAAGTTTCTTTTCCGCCTCCTTTCCGGCGCAGTATTCAGCACTCTGCTGCTGCTCCTCCCCCCGGCTGTGAGAGCCACATATAGCTCAGTGAATTAAGCCGCCCACTACGGCCGTGGCGGAGTGGGGTTCGCGGCCCGCCTGAGACCATCTCAGCTTCACTCTCTGCGTGTGTCTGGGAGAGGAGTCATTTCCCTCCTTTTCCCTTTATTTTTATTTCTTTGATTTGTCCCTCTTGGCCACTTTCAGCATCTGGGTTCGCTCCAAATCGTCCTGTGTTGGCTCTTCGACAGGACATTACATGTTCATAGCTGACTGAGGATAAAACTACTCTTATTAAGACTTTAGTAACAAAGCAAGTGAAGACTATAACATATATTTAAGCTTCTTGCTAATAGATTTCACTGTCCAAAATGTAATTAAGTATATTTCATGTTCCAAACTGTTATCTGAGATCAAGAGTGGAGTTTTGATTTTTAAAAGGTATGTTTGGATAATTTAAATAAAAGTTAAATTACAGTATATTTTATTAAATGTAAACAAATCCTGGAAATTAACATACATTAGATGACATAAATATTTATAAACTACAAGAACTCCGCTAGAAAAAGACAAACCTTTGGACATTGTGATTTCAACCTAAGGGGGTATTATAAAGCACTGAATGAAAAGGTGCCCAAATGTGTGCAAGTATATATATTTGTTCCTTGCATAGGTGGTTAGCTTCTTTTCACAACATCAACAAAACATTTCACACCTAAAAAAGAGGAGACACAACTCTTCTGTGAGTTTATGGACATGCGCTGCTCTTACAATAAAGCTTACACTGCACAGAGTGCTGAAGTTTTAAATATGGTGTTTACTGGCCAATTGAAGTGATTGGTTTAATATGAAGAGTAGGCCAGCCTTATTAAAGAACTGTGGAACACCACCAGGCCTAAGCTGATCATTTAAATGCTTCTCAAAGACATTCTCCAGTCAGCATTTAAAGAAGCTCATTCCTCTACTTGGTGGAAAAATAAAAATCTATTGATGCCTGCATGGATCAGGCTGTGACCGTTGGGAGGGATGGATTTTTAAGCAAGCATGGTTTTAAAGCAGATTCAGGCATCTACAGAAAGCAAGTTAGGGGAGCACATCACTGAACTTGAAAAGCAAGACATACTGTTGCATACTATTACAATTTCCTAATGGTCTACATAGGAAGAAGAGCCAGACGTGAATTGCAATAGCCAAACCTTTAGAAGGCAAGAGACTGAACAAGCACTTGGGTGGACTCTCTGGACAGAAAGGGTTAAATTCTATGGATGTTGTACAAAGTAAGAGAATTAAGTTTGCAACATTATGCAAGAATGATCATTTAAGTCATGTAGACCAAAACATTGCCAAAAATAAAGTTGGTGGCATCTGAGTCATACTTCTCACAGGGGTGTTGAGGGTTGGGGGATACATCTCAGCAAAATAAGGAAAGAGGTACTAATCCCCCCATTTTACACGTACCCCCTGCATGCTGCTCAGGTAACGCTATGGGGTTCGTGTGTTCGTGGGTTCGTGTGGTTAAGAACTTGCACGACTGAGCTGTGAGGGGGGTGCGGTTCATAAGGGTCTGTGATAATGATAATGACCCTTTGCATGACCTGAAGACCAGTGTACTTTTATATTGTTGGAGGACAGAACCCCCTCTCGCACCAAAAACGTGGATTGCCAGTAAGAATGCATTGTTCTCGTCTCCAGCCAGACACCCCTTCAGATGTGAAAAGCAGTTTGTCTAAACTCTGAGGAGGACACTGAGAAGAGAGGAGCCAGCTTTTATACACTTCCTGGGAAAAGCACACAGAGACTGCTAGCGCTGGGCTGAAGCTATATTTTCAAAACAAGACTTTGTTTATACTTCAGAGGCACAGGATCTAGCAGTGGCTAGGCTAACACTCCAAGGACAAATGCAAAACATCTGTTGTTATTAACTGGGCGGGTGCATGAGTGACATTAGCAAATAGATAACAGGGACATGCGTAAGGAACTTTGTAGCCTAAACAATCTATTTGTTTACATCTCAAGGTCAGAGGCATTTGTTGTTGGGATGTAGATGACTTCATTTTGCTGACGCATGCGTGACGTGCCGTCACTAGTCAAAACAGAAGTGTTTTTCTCTATAAAATGCTGAGGCCAGTTGGGGGGGATTGTGTGAGTCGGTTCAGGTATGACTCTCACCCACGCTGCGGGCTCTTCGGGGGAAAGCTTCTGTCTATCATGATTGTTCAAGCTTAACTGTAACTGCTGAAGAAACTGTGAGTAAAGATTTTTTTCTTTTTAATATCAAAATGCTCTTCTGACTCATTCTTTGTGTGGAAAATCATTATTTAGATAATAGACTAGTTATGTCAAGACCTCACGCAACTTTACAATTCCTTCCTGCTGTAGGAAGAAAGGTTTAACCCTTTCAGCGAAAGCCTGAGGAGGTAGCCTCACTCATCGCGAGGTGTCAGAGTATAAACTATAAAGGAATTTATGGATTATAGTAGATATAGTCCTATTAACCTTAACACTAGAAAAGAGGACATGTCTGGCGTAATCCAAATACAACATTTCAGAAAAAGAACCTCATACAACTGTGAAGCATGGTGGTGGAAGTGTCATGGTTTGGAGAGGCTTTGGTGCAGCAGGAACTGGCCAGCTCACCATCATAGAATCAACCATGAATTCTATCATGTATCTGAGGGGGCTTGAGGAACATGTGAGACCATTTGATAGAACAAATAATTATATTATTATATATTATATTATAAAATTATTTTATTACCAGTAAATCCACCAAGGACTGAAGGCTGAAAACTAAGAAATGAAGACTCCTGGAGTGGAGAGGCAAAACCCAGATCTTAATACCATTGAGATGCTGTGGGATAACTTGAAACAGGCTGTACATACAAGAAACCCCTCAAATATCTCACAGTTAGAATTTTGCATTGAGGAGTGGGGCAAACTTTCCTCAGGCCAATATCAGAGACCGGTAGATGCTACAAGAAGTGTCTCGCTGCAATTATTTCAGCAAAAGGGGTTAACACTGGCTATAGAGTAGGTGTCCTAACCTTTTTCTAGCTAAAATATACATTTTTGTTGATGTCTTTTGTTTAATGAATCAATCAAGGTTAATTTCTGCCAATTACATCACTTTCTGTTCCAGAGATAAATAAAAACAAGATTATATGTGAACATTTCATAATAAAGAATATTTCATAATTAAATTAATAAATATTAAATGAATATTTAATGGGGTGTCCTGTTTTTTCACATTTATGTAATAAATAAACATTATAATTATAAAAAAATGTATTTTGATAATAAACATTTTAGTAACACAAATTTCCACTTGTGTGTGTGATTACACATATGAAAAGACAATATGTGCAATGAATGTAGCTTACAAGATATATGTATACACACACACACACACACACACATGCACACACACACACACACACACACACACTGTCTGATGTGCAGCAGTGGCTTGGTTAAAAATAGCCT
>JBBIGC010000041.1:15389273-15420941 GCA_037576955.1 Lepidarchus adonis
TTGTCACTGTCTCTATGTTGCAGTCGCTACATAAGCAATTTCCTTAGGGACAATAAAGTTTTTCTGATTCTGATCTGCACATCACTAGTATAAATGTGAGCTCAGCTCAGCCGTGTGGAGAATGTTACAAGAGGAGCTCATGAGAAGTCATGTAAAAATTATTACAGGAGCCAAACTGGCACTCCTCACTAGCTGGCAGTTGCCTGTCACTCCAGTTCCGATAGTATCGTCCCACCTCTTCCACCACACTACCTGGAAAACCCCAGAAGGCGGGTTTAAACAGTGGGCCACCGCAGTGACCAATAAGAGCAGAGAACGACGCTTCTACACCAATCGTTGACAGCGGTAAGTAAGCAAGCATGTTTGATTGATATGATAAACACGGAATGATTTTATTTCAATGTTAAATAAAACCGTGCCTTTGCGACTTATAGTGTTAAGACTGTCGTATTTTATCTTGTTTCCCAGTACGTGTATGACAACCCGTTAATACAGTTTGAGGAACGTGTGCAGATGGGATAAACGCTGGAAATGCTAATCGGGGTTAGCCGGTGAGCTAGCGACTCGTCCCGTCGTAGTGACTGAGGCGACGGGAGGTGAGTGTTGCTTACACGACTGGCTGGAAGACCCTTCCTGACTTCTTTATAAACGACAGCAATAAAAGCACAGAAAGCGACACTTCGCGTCGACATTTTTAATTCAAGGAGGAGCTGCCGCTGTCAGGTAACCGACAAACACATCTGTATGTTTGTACTGCGCAGCTCGTCTTCACTTCAGCCACATTTAGCCAAATTCGACAGCGTTCAGTGCTAACATGTCTATTAGTGAACGTTTCGTGATGCTACCTCTGTAGAATTGACCAGGCGAGAGGAGACATCCGTGAATCTGTAGCTGTTAGCCGTTAGCATGATGCTGAGGTGATTTACGCTGATGTCATTCCATCAGAACATCCGGGCACCTGTGTCCAGGCGAGTCTGGGTTTCTGGTTCCCTGCAGAGAAAGCACCTTGCTGTGTTTCAGGAGCTCACATCTCATTTTGTCATAGAACATGTGGCGATGTTGTCAGATACTTTTAACAGAAGGAGGAACGAGGATGCCCTCTCGTATCAGGTTGCCAGCGATGCTCTGTAGCACATCAACCCAATGATCTTCTTTGCAACATTAACACAATAGTGAATTTACCTTCTTGGGCTTTTCCCCCATTGTTAGGACATGTTTGGTTTGAAAACATATGAGTGATTCCACCTTGTCTTGCATATTTGAGCTTTCACTGCAAAGGAGAGCCTTGTAAATTGGTTGGATTGGTGTGTTGCCAAGAAAGCACTCACCTGTGCATGACCGGCACCCCCGGGACCAGGAATATCATCCACTGCTCAGTCAAGTGAGTTTTATTTGTATAACACTTTTTACAACTCACGTTGTCACAGAGCAGCTTTACAGAATTTACAGAGTGTGATCTGAGCCTCTAATGAAGAAGCCATAGGAGACGGAGGTAATGGGAAAAGGTTGGAAGGAACCTTGGGAGGAAACAAGGCTCGTGATGGGAACCCATCCTCCTCTGATCGACACCAGACAGTGATGCCGACAGAATATAAATGAATAAATAAAAACTAAGAGTAGCAAAGATTCCAGTTTGAAGAGGCATCTGCAGTTCCTTTTGTACAGGTGAGCTTCTGCGTTTCCCAACCCTGCACCTGCCCTACACTTTTGAGTGTCTTCCTGTCAGCTTATAACATCGCTGAAGAAACAGAGAAAGCACTAAACACGCATGTGCTTCCAGAACCAGGATTGCGAGACACTTGAATAGAGACTTGGAACTTGCTACCAGCACATCCTGTGCATTTAAAACATGAATTTGCTTTTATAGTTTTTCTGATCATTGCCCATCCCATCAACACTGGCAGTAGCTATTAGTAGAATGCACAAAATGACTGCTGATTTTGTCATTTTGGTTTTGACCTCATGTTGGTTAATATCACATTATTATCACAACATGCTTTAGTTCAGAATGTGTGTTACTTTTAGGTTATTAAAGGAGGTCATACTCTATTTCACTGTTCCGATATTACTCAGCACATATGCTCATAATGCTTGCCATTGTTGAACAGGAAGACTGGAGAGTGAGTTTATGTCTGTGAAATCCCCTGCAGCTTCACTGACTGCAGAACCGGGGGAAATCCGAGTGTGCACATGTTTACCGAGTCAGTGTTTAGTGTGTGTGCGAGTGAGTACTCTGCCTTCTTTGGTTTTGTAAACATTTTTATACACAAAACCCATTTCCCGACAAAATTGGGACATTTTGTAAAATCCCATAAAAACAACATTCAACAATGTATTTTTTTTATTTGTTGTATTTTTTCCCTTCAGATTAAGGAATTTTTAATTTAATTGTATTAATTAATTCATTCATTATCCAAACTGCTTATCCATTTCTGGTTGTGGGGAATGGAGCATATACCATGGACAGCTGACCAGCTTAAATGTTTTCTTATATACATCAAAAAAATTATAATTTTATGCGACACACTCAAAATAAGTTTTGACGAGGGCATGTTTAGCACTGTTGCCCGTCACTTTTCTTTTTAGTTATTTGTTTGGAGACTGAAGATACTAATTGCTGCAGTTGCAAATGGATTTTTTCCCCATTCTTGCTTGATACAAGACCTCAACTGCTCAACAGTCTTGTTTGATTATGCTCTTCATAATGTGCCTTACTTTTCTTATCTGTCTTTCTGAAATATGGACTGGGAAAATATATTGTTTGATTACAGCATTTGGCAGACAGAACTCTGCATCCACTTTTTCCAAAAACAAGCTGAAACATGGGTTCACCTGCCCATAGCACATGTTTCCATTGTCTAAATTGAACTTTGCAGTGTTACTGCATAGAGTTTGTGTGACTTTTTATTTGCTTAATAATGTTTCAGCACATTTTCTCACTGTTTCAGGTTGCCTGTATTGATTCAGAGGCAGACTATGTGACAACAGTTATCTGAAGTTCTCCTGAGCCCATGTTGCAACATCATGATTCATGACTGTTTCACAGGTAATGCCTTCTGAGGACTTGATAGTCATTCATGATACACTGAGTTCTCTGAATTCAATTAATTTGTAAACAATATTATGTGTTGAAAAACATTCATTCTTTGTAATCTTGCATTGGGAAATGTTCTATTTGAACTGATCAACAATTTTCTTAGAATGGTCTCCTTTTGGTGTATACTTTTGTACGCAGACATGATACCTTATTTTGTTGCCAATGCACCTGCTTGTTGCGAAATGTGGTTTGCTGGTGTACGTGGCTCTCTTCAATTATTGCACTGTAAAGAGTAGTTAGAAAGGGTCAGAAAAAAATCAGTCATTTTATTGAGTAGGTTCCTTTCACACTGAAGGAATGAGTAAAACCTAACCTTTTAATTGAAATAAATTTATTTAGAGAAAGAAATGATTGATCAAGAAATAATTATTATAGCTTAAAAGCTCCTGCATGCTACAATTAACTTAAATATTTGTATTTACGCTAGTGTTTTTGTTGTGTGATGGCTAAGACCACTCATTTTGTTATGATCACTCATTGTGGTACATCACCAGGTGCATTTAAATTTTGAAGAAGCACTTATTTTTACATTTGCAAAAATTCCAATTGCAAATTGGGCATCTAAACCCTATTTAATTGATAATAGTACAAAGACAACACATGACATGTTAAAATATATGAATATTTTATTATTATTATTATTATTATTATTATTATTATTATTATTATTATTAATAATAATAATAATAATAATAATAATAATAACAGTAATAATACATATTTGCTCATTTAGAATTTACTGACCGCAACATATAAAAAACAAACAAACAAAAAAAATAAATGGGATGTTTTTACTTACCACTGTATTGCATTGCATCTTTTAACAACACTTTGTACACTTTTGGGAACCGAAGTGACCAGTTCCTGGAGTTGTAAAGATTATACTTCATCCCATTCTTGCCTGATACAGGATTTCAGCTCCTTAATATTTATTTTTTATTTGTCTTATTTTTTTGTTTTATAATACACCAAATATTTTCAATGGGTGACTGATCTGGATTACAGACAGGCCGGTTTGACACCTGGACTCTTCTGCTACAGAGCCATGCTGTAGAATGCAGACTGAAAGTTTGGCATTGTCTTTCTGAAATAAGCAAAGCCTTCTATGAAAAAAACTGGACCAGAGTGTATCGCTGCCGCCAGGCAGAACACTTGTATTTCAACATGGCAGCTTTACAAGACAAGAGTAAAACTATAATGGAGGTTATTCCAGGTGATTTAGGACTATTTCTGCTGGTCCATTCATCATTAAATTTGGTAAACATCAGCTGTTGTTTTCAGATATTGTAAGAAAAGTAAAAGATTCAGATAAGTAAAAATAATAATCAATATAAGGATTTGTTAGACTCAGACCTTTATATACCTGTTATACTAAGATAATAGTGCATTTCATGCCATGTGCACTTTTCCCCAATACCATCATGGATATTGTTGAACTGTGCACCAACAACAAATGAGATGGTCCAGATTGTCCGAAGACAATCTTTCCCTCAGTTGGTCTAGTGGTTAGGACGTTGTCCCTCAGATCTGAAGGTCGCAGGTTCAAGTCCCAGCCCGGGCACCACTGAGGAACTCTTGAGCAAGATACCGTCCCCACTTCACTTCACTGCTCCCCGGGCGCTGTTGATAGCTGCCCGCTGCTCCACGTGTGCACGTGTGATGGGTTAAATGCAGAGGAAGCATTTTGTTGTGGTGCAGTGGTGTGATCACAATGATACATAATCACTTTCACATTTCATTATATTACCAAAACCACCTCTGCTTTTACATGCGTATGAATTTTAGTGACATCCCATTCTAATCCATAGGGTGTAATATGGTGTTGTCCCACCTTTTGCAACTATATCAGCTTCACCTCTTCTGGTCAAGCTTTCCACAAGGTTTAGTAGTGTGTTAATGGGGATTTTTGACCATTCTTCCAGAAGCACATTTGTGAGTTCAGACACTGATGTTGGACGAGAAATTATTATAATTTTGGATGGGCAGTGAAGGTTCTTCTTGCAGTAGTTGTGAATGCAGCATGTTCATGGACATCGTTTTTTGTAAGTGTTCCAGACCCCATTGAGTGATTTTCACTACAAACTCTTTTCTGTTTTGTAATGCAATGTCACCTGAAGGTGTTAAGATCCCAACCATTCAGTGCTGGTTTTCAGCCTTGTCGCTTGCGTAGAGATTTTTTCCAGAATCTCTTAATCTTTTAATAATGTTATTTCAAGGAAATGATTTTCAAGGTTATGTGGTCTAATAGTAAGACTGAAGTGTCTATATGACCAAATAATCTGAAAGGATATGTAAATAGGTCTGAAAAGCTTGGAATTTTCATAGATCAATGAACTTTCGCTCCTTTCCCTCCTCCATAAAGCCACATAACTGGTTTAAATTAGCAAATTGTGGTCTGAAGAGTAGAGAATATGTTTACTGTCATTATGTTTACTGTATTTGTTGTGTTTACTTTATTCTGAGCTTTATTTTGTGCTCATAGGTCCAGAATGTCATTCTGCAGTCCCAGTAATATGGATGTAAAGATGCATTGTCATAGGTTATTCTGCAAGTGGGGTTTTAAACTGACAGTAATAGATTATACAAGTAAATAAAAATTTGTTTATTGTTTAAACAAATTACTTGTATACGACTGTAAAAATCCACTTTTAATTTACTTTTTTGATTGTCTGTAAACCCCTTCTATTTAAATGTGTCCACCAATCACAACCTTATATACAGTGTAGTAATTCGGGTGAATCTTGGAAAATTACGTTTGAAATAGTGTCCTTAAGAACGGCAAAGGACCTTAATTGGACTGTAGCTGACTGTTATATATGTGTGTGTTTGTATGTAGCTAGTTTAAACACTGCCGTCTGTGTATTTTTGGCTCAGGTAAACCATTGATACATTTCACTTTGGCAGCTAGCTGGTGCCATTGTTTCATCTGTGTTAAATACAAATAGCAGTCAAACCTGATCACAATGGGAGTCTAGGTCTATATTTAATTCATGGTGTTTGCTTTCTCACTTTCACTCAGTTCATTCTCAAATGTTCAGCGGAAAGTAGGTTAGGTCTGCCTGTTCAGTGGAATGTGTTAGTCATGATGTCACTTTGAGATAAATAAAGGATACCATTGTGTAAGGCCTAAATCTGCAACTATGCAGACATTTCCCTGATTGAAACAAGCATGTCTTCCCCATTATCGTTCATTCATCTGCCAAGGTTAACATTGAAATATCTTTTTTTTCAGCTCCCAACATGTGTGTCATGCGGGTCACCCTCCCCTGCTTCCACTGACGCTCCTCATCTCAACTTTTGAACTGCCTGCTCCCGTTGCCTCTTCCCCAGCTAGCGATGCAGCCATGAGCTCTGCGCTGTGGAGCCAGGAGAAGCCAGCGGGCGGCTTCCGTGACGACTGGCGCTTCTACATGGTGGTGAAGGAATGTGTGGTGGAGAAGCCACCACAGAAGACACTACGCATTCCACGTGGCAGCCTAGGCCAGCAGTGTCAGGAGCGCAATAGCTTGGGCCGCCCTTTGCCACCCAGCAAGGGCAAGCGCAGTCTGCGCATCCTGGACCAGACCAACGTGGTGGTGAGTGTGGATGAACGGGACGTGTTGGAGCTGGATGAAAAGCTGGCCGAGCTGCTCTTTCCCATCACCAATTGTGAGGAACGCTATGGCCTGCTGTGCAACAAGCCACGTCTGGACAGGGCTCGTGAGATTGACTGTGGCTCCAAAGTGCGCGTGCAGCTGCGCTCTGGCGATGAGCCACTGCCGGGCGTCGTCAGATTTAAAGGGGCCTTACTGCCTGACAGAGCGCTGTCTGGCATATGGTTCGGTGTGGAGCTATTGGTAAGAAGTGGGACTTGCATTGTTTTTTTGGATCCATACTAGATAAAGAGTTTCTCTTATCTTACTTTTTGTTATAATACATTTTTTATTTGTGGCCTTTCTAAAACTTAAGGTCACCATACAGAGCATAGACAATAAAAAGACAATATTAAAAATAATTCAATAATTAAATCACATAAGTACTAAAGTGAGTAGGCCTGTCTGAAAAGATGGGTTTTGAGATTACTCTTGAATATTATCTGCTGATGTTAGAATTGTGCTAATACTTCAGTTAATCTGACTTGTTTTGGTTTAGAACTGAAATTTGGTTCAGGATCATCCTATGCACAATTGAATGTTTTGTCAGTTTGGACATTTTAGTATTCCAACATGCTCACTTCGATTCAGGAAGAGCTTTTTAATTGGATCATGTGTGTTAGAGCAGTGAAAGCGCAAAATATCAAGACTAGCCATACATTAGGACTAGGACTGATCATCAGTGATGTAAGTGACTGGGATTAAGTCCCTATGAAGGTGACTCAGAAATCATGAGTTTTCCCCACTTACTTGTCTATAGTAGTGTAATCAAAACTCATAAGGCATTTTCTAGGTGTTTAACATTTTATTGAAGATTACTGAAGATGTAATGAAAAGTCAATTCTTTAAATTGCATGGTATGATGAATCCAGCTCAATGAGAGTAGGTACTAACAAGTTGAGAAAGATCTAATGGATTTAATATGGGTAGGAACCATGAAAGGCCAGTTAATATTGTAATTGTGAAGATTTTTTCTAGCTTCTACAACTGGCTTGACATTTACTACACATACCATGTCAGGGAAATTATGAATAAGGTTCATGCATTATTTCATTAATTTGTTTAAATTTGGGCAATAATCGCACACACACACTAGGAGGCAGTAAGAACTCACCCGGAGTAGTTGGAAGCCACGCAGCTGTAGCGCCCGGGGAGTAACAGGGGCTTAAGGGCTCTTCATTCACTCTCCCCACCGACATTTTTCCTGCTGGTTCAGGGACTTGAAAACAGCAGCCCTTACACTAAATATTTCACTTGATATTTAGTTAGATTAGCTTTAAAAAATTAGTGTTTAAATGATCTACAGGCTTCATTCACTGTGTGTCTGAATACAAACCAGATTTTTGAGCTTAGTATGTTGATCTGGATAATAAGACATAATAATCATATGCTACATGTAGCCTCTCCATTGGTGTAGAACAGTAATTGCATCAAAAGAAAGCACAGGCAGAAAAATACTTTTGATATGAGTAGAATCAATACAGTGAAACAAAATATTGTATTATTTCATTTTTAATTCCAAAATGTAAAGAGATTCTAAAATTTTTTGATAAACTACTGTGATAAATTCTAATTAGTTTAAAATCAAATACTTTAGTTCTCTCTGTGGTTGACGCCTCTTTAGTGAGAGATAGAGAGAAAGACAGACATGGGCATCAGTGCTGAGATTATTCTGAGCATGAGCAGAATTAGGGAGTGTCCCAGGACAATAGTGCATTTGTGTCGGGCACTGGGGGCTGGTTAAGTTGGTTCAGGACACGTTCTATCCAACCTGCTTCCCCATGTCTCTGAGTGGAAGTTCCACAGGAATCCCAGGCTACAGCACAACATGTACCATTGTTACCACGACAGGAGCTTTGCTTTGTTGAGGCCCAACAGCCCAAACAGGGAGGCAGTGTACATAGTGTTGTGTGAATGTGAGCTGTTGGGATATGATCGAAAGCTCAAATATGAGTCAATTCTGGGAGAATTTTCATAAAATGAAGGCTGAAGTAGATCACACTTACTATAACATATGCAAATCTGATTTACATTTCTGTGGAAACATCTTACCTACAACCAGCTGAAAGAAAACATCTGTGTGTCTGTTCTGAGGGGTAATTTCTGGTCTGAAGACACACAGCCTAAACCATAAGTAATTTTACTGAATGAGCTTATTAAAAGCAGGAAACTCACAACAACACACTACTGGCTAATCACTGGAAAATGTAAGGCTCTATCGGTTGTTCAGATTGGATATACACTTATGCAGAGTTTCGCCACCCCTCGATAAATAACATATTTTGGTCATTTTGTAATTGAAAAGATGTAAACACAGTCTCTAGGAAATGGAAGAAATACACAATATTTTCAGAACATTGATGCATAGTTATTTTTATGTCATAAATTGATAAAAATGTAAGCATTATTGTGGCACAATATCAAAATGTATTGTAATGAGATGGTGAGTCATGGTGCAGTGAGAAGGTGAAGTGCGTTTTCTAGCTTAGGCTGCACGTATGTGGAATAGCAGAGAGAGGCGCTGTCACTGATTTTCACTGATGTTTTGCAGTCACTTGAACTTTCATTTTGTGACACTTTTCAAAGTCTGTAGGTGTAGTTGAAATGACTTATGTCATTTCCATCATTCTGCTTTTAAATGCTATGGTGAAACAAAGGATTAATATGACAGCAAGCAACAAAGAGACCCAACTTGATGGATGACTGAAAAATTCCTCTGCTTAGGCTGCAATGTTCACAGTGGCTTTTCTCAGATTTTTGTGTATACACATGGAAAGATTGTTTTTTTTTCTTTTTTTTTTCTTTCATGTTTTCTTTTCATGCTTGACATAAGATCCTGAAAACGACTGTTCTAAGTACTACATACACTCATAAATGGCATGTTTGAACTATATGTAGCATTCAGAAGAGGTCTTTATATTAAACTGTAAAATAAATTAAAATGTGAAATAAAAATAATAAAATTAAAACACACAGTTAATGCAATTGTTAGTCAGAAGGTGTCAAGTGGTAACCAAGTGGACTATAGAACATGGCCTGGCAGTTTACTTACTCTTACCAGCTTTGTAATTTCTTTCTCTCATTCTGTGTCCCTTTCTCAGGAGGAAGGTCGTGGTCAAGGTTTCACTGAAGGTTCATATCAAGGCCAACAGTTATTTCGGTGTGAGGATGAGTGTGGAGTCTTCGTGGCACTTGATAAACTGGAGCTCTGGGAGGATGAGGACCTGGAAGTGGATCACGTGACACTTGTCGATAATGACCCAGAAGAAGAAGGAGATTACCCACCATTTGATATTAATGCTCGTGTGCTGGTACAGACCCGAGAAGGCCCTGAACGTGGGACTGTCATCTTCTGTGACCTGTTACCTGGAAACGAGACATTAGGCTATTATGTTGGTGTTGATATGGTAAGTTTTTATGGTGAAATGATGTATAGATTTTTTTACTGCTGTGTAGCATTCCATCTTCCATCTTGAAGTCTGGGAACTGAGGAGACCAGAGTAATGTCTGATATAGGATTCTAGCTGCTCAACAGTTGTTTCATGATTCACTAAAAGTTTTCAATTAATGAAAGGTCTAGACTGCAGACAGCACTGGGACTCTCCCACTGTGGAGCCATGCTGTTCTAACAGATGCAGTATACAATATAGCATTGCCATGCTGAAACATGAAGGCCTTCCCTGAAAAAGACTGGATGGAAGCATGTGTTGCTCTAAAACCTCTATAGCTTCCAGCATAGATGGTGCCTTTCCAGATGTGCAAGCTGCCAATTCCATAGGCACTAATGCACCCCCAAAACGTTTAGAGACGCAGGCTTTTGAAATAAGCACGGATAGGTGTTAATTTCACCCATGTGTTAAAGCAAGTTAAATGAACATGTCAAAATATTTGGATAAAAAGAACATTGACCATTTTACTTGCCCCATCCTGTAGTAAATTGTTTTTGCATTCGTTATTTCTGGTCGTCTTCACTAAGCATCACCAGGATACACTCTATGACCAATAGAAAAGTCTGATTGTACTGATTGTAATTCATTATTTTGATGTCAAGTTGCATATTGTTTAGAAATATGATTTTCCTCAAGAGGCTTTTATTTGTTTATTTTGCAAAAACACATTTCAAAATATATTTAAACTTGGAATCTATTTAACTCACAAATTGTCATATAAGCAAATTAGCATGTATCCTCCTATTCTGCCTATAGCAGTTCGGCCCTGTCCATTCAGGCTGAAGGTGTAAGGAGCGTTTCAGCCGGGACAACTTTTTGAATTAGTTGCATTACAGGGTAGAATAGAGGTCGTTTACATACATAAGTCTTAAAGGCACAGTTACAGAACTTGTTTCATTCTAAGGGATAAAGATACATCAAAAAAAGATAAAATATTGAAATTAATTATGACTTTTTAATAAACACCCATGAAGATGTTATAAGTGGACCTCAGGAAAATCTAGAATATGCACACTCTAATTAAATTAACTCATGTGACCTGTGTGTGTGTGTGTGTGAGAGAGAGAGAGAGAGCTTTTGCTCTCTGTGCTTTGCCACCGGCTAGCGGCCCACTTGCACCCAAAACAAAAGAGCAGTCACGCTTTGGAGAGGGTGGATGAAAGGATGGAGGGATGTGGGCAGGGAAAGAAGGAGAGCAAGTATGACCAGCACCGTGGCCAGCTGCCAAACACTCGGACAAGACACCACTATCTCACACACACACTTTACCAGACCAGACCCAGCCCTTCAGCCTCCACACACAGAGCTTCCAGAACAGAGCAGAGAAAATGCCTTTGACTTGAGCAATGGTTGCATATGGATTGGTCTCAATGCTAAAACATTTAAAGATGGTTTCTGGGATGGCTGACTCTTCATAGTACTGCAGAGCAGATGCTTTTAGAGTGGGAAGTGATTATTGCGTGTAGCTGGAATCAAAGTGGTAGAGTAGCAGTTGATCTAGTGCAACATTGAATTGTTTGTATATGTGATATGGAAAGTTTTATAAGAAATACCCTGTGGAGCATGAGCATTAAAATAAATGCTGTTTATGCTACATGGTACTGAGAAGTACAGTAGATAAGGGTTTAAAAGAAACCAGTTTGGCTGTTAGTCTGTTTTTGTAGTGGAGTAGAGTAGGAGAAAGTGAATTGAAAAAGCAGCTGTATGGGTGGTGTGAGCTGTTGTGTTTGTGTGTATTCATGGGCCCTAAATAATGGTGGAGAAGCAGTAAGTGTAGGGTGTGTGAGATGAGCTAGGCCAGTGTCAGTAATAGGGTGCTGTACGTCTCACCCTCAGGACAATCCTATCGGAGACTGGGATGGCGTGATCGACGGGAAGCTGCTGTGTAATTTCGCCAGCCTTGAGCACACCCGTCTCGTGCCCATCTGTGACGTCGTCCCAGGTGAGTGTTTGCTCTTTTAACTGCCTGTTTGGCTAGAACTGGTCATTTTGAAGATGTGGTATTAAGGTGGTGGGTATGTGGGTGTGGGAGTTTGTGTGGTATGAGCTCGAGTCAGTGAATTAATAGGCTGCTTTGTATTCTTGGTGGAAAACGGCCCTTCCAGAGTTGAATAGAGAGTGTCTGTGCTCTGTATGATTTGGTTGATGTGCATTTGTTTGTGTGTGGTTTGCTTTGTTATTGTGGAGAGGGAAAACCAGGGAGGGAATTTATTCATTTGCTCCTTAATGTTAAATTTAAGTCAAATACTGGAAGTCCGTAGTTACCTAAAACTCTTACACATGTACCTTGCATGAATGTCTCCTAATGTTCCTCATACCATATTCAGCTCTTCATTAAGGTAGTTCATACTAGGTGATATGGTTTAGGACACAGTATGACTTCCTGTAAAGAAAAAACCCAAACGTTTCTCAGTTTCTATCTGATTAGAGCATGTTCTACCTAAATAAATAGCAGACATTTGAAAAATAATTAATATAAATTTTCTGTTAAAAACACTGACAAGTTTTTGTGGTTCAGTGAAGGTTTTGATGGAATTTGAGAAATTTTCAAGTGTATTTAAAAAATGCTTTATTAGCAGTGTGAGTACTACCAAACTACAGATACAAAACCTGGAGACTAAATATGTCTGAACTGTTTCTGTGAAATAATATTCATATCTGTTTTATGTGGCAAAGCATTAACATGGTTTGTATCTGTGTGCCAGGGTGTGTGTGTGTGTGTGTGTGTGTGTGTGCGTGTGCGCGCACGCGTGTGTGCGTGTGTGTGTTGACAGGATGCATACAGAAGCCCTTTTGTCTGAGATGCTTGTTTTTGAAAGTGGACTGTGCAAGGATTTAGCTCTATCTATTCCATCTGAGAATTGATTTACATACAGATGTTTTCCTAACAATGTAAAGAATATATTGCACAAGATTTACTTTGATCTGTATTTATTAATATTCAATTGCATTACTGTCTCAGTAGAGTTTTTTTGTTCTGACTATTCTACATGCAGCATATCAATATGCATTTCTTATATATGTGAGGTATTGCTGCTAGATATATGGCATTTCTCTACATTGTCAACAAAATATGCAGGAGTGTGTGTTTTATGGCTGGCTGAAATACAAAAAATGGGCATTGGAGCGTTGGTCCTCTTGACTTGCATTTACATATTTGAGTATTCTTTTGAGATTTTGAGATTTGCTGTATAGTAATTGTTTGTCATTTGTGAGCTTTTGAAATGAATGTTCATTCAAACATAAAAAAGAATAGGTTAAAAAATGAAATAAAATAAACAGAGCAAAAAAATCAGTCGATTTTCAATAGTACACAGATCTGGGGAAACATTCTACATGTCTATGTAGCCAGTGCAGAATATGGCCTGACTTTGTCCTGCTGTAATAAACATGGACATCCTGGAAAGAGACACATGCCTCTTAAGAAGAGTTGCAGAGTCAATTGTACTTTCACATGCAACTCACAGAGAACTTTCTGGCATTTTATAGTTGAACAATGGCTTCCTCCTTGCATAATACAGTTTCAAATTGATTTCATTGAATTCATGTTGAGTGAATGCTCTTTTTGAACTGACTAGCAACTCTCTCATTAATTGAGGCAGAAAGGGGTAAGTCATGTCCCATTCTTGCTTGCAAACCTTTGATGGATGCTAATTTTATACCTTTTCTGCTACTAATTAGTCTGCTTAATGAGGAGTCTTCTAAAACATACTTTTGTATGTGTTACAGACATCAAATTCTAAATTTGTCTATATTTACAAAATTAAATTAAGTTGAGCAGTAAAACTAAGGGAAATCTTTTTTTAATTTGTTAAATAGAGGTTCACCTGACTGGATACAGAACACTGCAAAAGTCATTGTTTGCTCCTATTTATCTTAGCAGCAAGTGTCTTTCTGCCACCAAAAATACAACTTATAAAAAAATGAAAAAAAAAGTAAATTAGTTTTATGTTTGGGCGCTGGTTAAAACGGCACAGGTTTGATGATTCCCCCTCAATGCCTCTAACTATTGCAAGAATGTGTGAACCTCTCAGCAGCAGCACTTGTTTTAACAATGTAACAATTATTATTACAAATAATTCTGCTCTTCCACAGGAAGAACATGTACTGTTCACTGTATTAATTAGATTTTGTATTGATTCTAATATTAGTGATTTAAAAACACTTACTGCCTGTCTAAGCAACTCTTAAATATTAAATGAAAAAACCTTTGCATAGTATTGTATGTTACAATTTTGTTTTTTTGGGTTTTGGAAAACATCCTACATTTTCTGGAAATGGGGTTGAAATATTTCAAATGTACATTTGTTGTTTTTGTCATAGTTTTTGTTAGAGAGCAATAATGTGGAAAACCATCATGTTTCAGTTAAAAAATTGACCAATTTTGGGACTGATTTTGAAATCACTTATTGGCAGTTTTAGCAAATGTGTGATTAGGAGGTGATTTAAACCTAGTCTTGCCTGATGTGGAACCTGTAATATTAGGTACTTCTAATATTATTATATTCTAATGTTGTCTGCATTTCTTAGTTGTTGTATGTCTAATTTTATAGAGTACTCCATGCAGGACCAGAGGCTTTCCAAATCTACCTATACTTCAAGAGGGAGCGGTGACAAGTCGGGTGGCCAGGGCAAACCAAAGAACAAAGGTACAGCAGCTTACCCCAGTACTTACTCCATTCTCATCTACAAACATTTACAAATGCAACAGTATTTAGTCATCTTTTCACGAGAAAAAGAAACTAAATAACTATTACCAGAAGATTACTAGTTAGATCCCTGGTGATGCCACTGCCTGTTGTGGTTGGCAGTCCAGGAGGGAACAATTGACATTGCTCTCACTGGGGAGGTGGGATAACCATAACCATACCCATGCCCATCTGGGGTATCATGTGATTTAGCGAGCCCTAGCTTAATAGCTATTCAGAAGATTTTGATAAAACTAAACTGGGGAGAAACCTTACAAAAAAGTGCAAATTATTTATTGATCTTGTTTGTTGGTTAGTTTTCTGTCAAAGTTCTTTTGGAAAAAGACGTCAGATAATAGATAACAGATAATAGTTGAGAAAATGTACTTTTAGAATAGGGGTAGGAATCGCAGGGTATCTCACGATACGATATGCGATATGTGGTCCATGATAACGATAATATAATCAATATATTTCGCACGACAATGACGTAGCGATATAACACAGAAACACGGGGATGCGTTATTAATTTACTTAACAGCAACGCTATTGTCACATTTCCTATATTTGCTTTGCGACCACGATCAGAAGCTCAGAGCAGCGGCTACTTTAGCTTCAGGGTCTTCACTTCTGCTCCCTTTTGTCACTTCGCAAGCTGTGCTAGCATCGTGCTAACAACATTTACATTTATTCATGTTTCTGACGTTTTGTCCAAAGCATCTTCCAGGTACAGGACCAATCAAGCATAAATTCAGACATGACAACACTGATGTGAGATTTACAAGGAGTTCAACACATTCCTTTTAGTCATAGAACTTAGATCGCTCCATAATTTGTCCGACATGGACACGGTGAGTCAACATGGCTGCAAATTTAAATATCGATATTGCCGCCGGCGTATCGATTATCGTATTGCGTGAGCTAGGGTGACGATATATCGCAATGTAGATTTTGTGGCCCACCCCTATTTTAGAATGTACCAAACTTTGGAGGTATCAGGAATGTCATCCATATTTCTTTTGCTCTTTGGGTGTGGGTTATTTTGGGCCTTTTTGTCTGGATTTGCTGAAACGTCTTTTTTCTCTTGAACAAGCATGAGCTGATGTGGATATAATGAGCTACCTGTTTATAGCATGTCTCCAGAACAGCAGAATGATTCTTTCTCTCCATCTCTCTCTTTCTTTCTCTGTACATGTAACATAGTCGTTATATCGTTATTATAACTAAATAATATTATACAGTATCTGTATGTTGCTGTTCTTTCTGAAGGTGATCTTGAAATCTTCTGTGAGACCTGTATTTATTATCTGTACTTGTTTGGCACCTGCATCTTTGAGCAGTACTCTACAAACAGAAATGCATGTTGAACTACGCAGTAAATTCACAGATCGTTACATTGAGAATGAATAAGCCGAGTGAGAAGGCTTGATAAATCTGTAAGAAGGGTCATGTTGTGGTTGGCACTCTGAAATGAAGTGATGGTTTGCAAAAACTCTTATTTGCATACATTTTTGTTTACTCCAAATGTAGTCAGTCATGTAGACAGTTTACAGCTTGAATTTTGCCATGTCAAGTTGTTAAGTAATAGGAATCATTCTACTTCTTGTACTGTTTGCTGTTCTTTTTTCTGTTTGCATGAAAAACAGTAAACAGTTTGAAGAACCACATAAGTAAGTCTATTTTAGCCTTGCTGCAAATGTATGGTGATTTACACATGCACAGTAAAACTTATTTAAATATTGTAAACGCCTTTATTGTTCTCTATATGTTCATCTTCTAATAGCTACTAAAGAAGCAAACACCGTTAATCATATATCTTGCCAGGGAAATTAAGATATTTTCTGACCTGTTTTCTTAAATTGGAAACACACTCCCACACACACTTACCCATTGTTTTCAATGTGTTATTTAGGGTTAGGTCTGCAGGCTGCCAGCAGGACCAAGTCTGAGTTTTATTATACCCTAAATGGCAGCTCTGTTGATCATCCTGCCCAATCCAAATCCAAAAGCACATGGTACATAGATGAAGGTAATCAATAACCTAAAAATGGCAACAGGAATGCTGAACACGTAAATTGATTAGTATGTCTTACCATCAAGGTTATGTACTAAGTGCTCTATTTTTATCTGTATGTCTGGGGTGTAACTATACACATATTTTCAAGTTCAGTATGACTATACTTGTGTGTTACCTTTAGTCTTTAGAACTGTAATTCTGCTGTACACAGGTATTTACCAGACTCTTAAAAATAAAGGTTCTCCAGTAAAAGTGCTGTGCCACAAAGTATACAAAATGAAGCCTAAAATCACAGCCCCTAGACTATGTAATAGTGTCAGTTAGCATATTAACTAGGGACGGGTGAAATGGCAAAAATATTGTATACTAATACCCAATAGAAAATTTATTTTTCCACCATCTGTAAAAATAAAAATAAGCCATATATGTTTTTATGTGAAAGTTTGAGAACAGATTATGTTTGCTGTTTTATTGTACTGCTGTGTGGGAAACACTAACATTCCACAGTAGTGATGATATCACAATTCGTAAATCAGAAAATCATTTTGTGGCCACATTTTTTCATGATAACAATAAATATAATCATAATCATATTGCCCAGCTCTCATATTACCTAATTGCTTGCATGCTAGATAACATGTTATCAAATTAGACCACAACTTGGGTTTTAAGTAGAGATGCACCAAAATTTCCGTCGAAAAATGGCCAAAAAGTCAGACTTTTAAACAACTGAAATGGGACGTTGTGATGATGCAAACAAAACCCACAACCAGCATTCTGCTGCATGTATGCCATGTGGGTGTATTTCAAAATATCAGACAAAGACCCATGGATAGCAGTTTGCAAAGCACTTATTGATAATTTTAAGAGGGGGTTCTTCTGCAAAGACTTCCTCAACGTCTGGTTTAATTTATCATATGAAATAAAACAATTCTGATTGCCATGATGATTATGAGACAAAGAAGAGGAAGCAGAAAAGAGGAAAGTCCCAGCACACCCACCGCGTCTGTAGTGGAATATTGCCACACGCATATACGGTGGGGAGAATAAGTATTTGACACATCAGCATTTTTATGTTAGGTAGTAAGTAAAGGTATTTCTAAGTGGGCTATTGACACAAATTTTGCACCACGTCAATATCAACTCAAATGCTTATATGTCTTTGTATGAATTAAATACTTAAGTCCATAAATTGAGTTATGTGTAATAAAATGAAAAGACACAGGGAAAAAGTATACATTAAGATAGCAAGGTGCAAAATGGCACAGAAAGCCAGGAGATGACCCAAAATCTGTCAGTATTGAGAGAGAAACCCTGCCCCCTATCAGTACTAATTAATATCAGCTGCTTTAGTCCTAATTGATGGTCTTTAAAGGCTTTTCATTACCCAGGAGGCACACAGGACTTCATGATGGGTAAAAGCAAAGAACTCTCAAGACCTTCGTAATCTTATAATTGAAAAGTATTCTGAAGGGAATGGATATAGGCGCATTTCCAGAATTCTGAATGTTCCTGTGAGCACTGTGGGGGCCATTATCCGGAAATGGAAAGAGTATCAGTTCATCATAAACCGGCCACGATCAGGTGCTCCACGTAATAATCAGGAGAGTTCTCCTAGAGCCAAGAACCATTCGGGCAGAACTTCAGGAAGACCTTGCATCAGTAGGTACTGTTGCTTCAAAGAAAACCATAAGTAATGCACTGAACCACCATGGCATCCGTGCCCGCTCACCACGCAAGACTCCATTGCTGAACAAAAAGCATGTTGAGGCTCAGTTAAAGTTTGCGAAACAGCATTTGGAGAAGTCTGTGGATTACTGGGAGACTATACTATGGTCAGATGAAAGCAAAATTTAACTTTTTGGCTGTCATTCTACACACCATGTTTGGAGAAGAAATGGCACTGCCCGCCACCCGAAGAACACCATACCAACAGTTAAGTTTGGGGATGGAAGCATCATGGTTTGGGGCTTCTTTTCAGCAAGGGGTACTGACAGACTTCATAATATTGAAGGCAGGATGAATGGAGAAATGTACTGACACATTCTGGATAAAAATCTGCTGCATCTACCAGAAAGCTCAAAATGAAAAGAGAGTGAACATTTCAACAAGACAATGATCCCAAGCACAAGGCCAAGGAAACAATGAACTGGTTTCAAAGAAATAAAATCAAGTTGAATGGCCCAGTCAATCACCTGACCTAAATCCCATAGAAAATGTATGTAGAGAACTGAAGATCAAAGTTCATAAAAGAGGCACAAAGAACCTTCAAGATTTAAAGGGTGTTTGTGCGGAGGAATGGTCCAGAATCACTCCTGAGCAATGTAGACGGCTGGTCTCTCCATACAAGAGGCGTCTAGAAGCTGTAATTACTGTAATAATACTTTTCTGCAAAGTATTAAATAAAGTGTGTTGAATACTTATTCCCTGTGTCATTTCACTTTATTTATTATGACTCAGCTTGTTCTTTTTTTGTATGAATTCAATATATGGCTTGATGGCAACATCTGGTGCAAATTTTGTCAATAGCCACTTAGAATTACCTTTACTGATAAAAATGCGGATGTGTCAAATACTTATTCTCCCTGCCTTAGCTAACGCCAGTCTCTCGCTGCATATTACCGTAAAACACTTAATAAGTGCTCAGCTGCATTCTACTACTGTATATGTGCAACTATTCCATGTCTTTTATACCCGTATTACCCACATATTTTCCTACCCCAAACCCTACATAGTCCTTATTGCATTTCTCCCCATGAAACACCCTAAATCCCATGACAACGTGGAGCACAACATAGCATCCGTATAGCAAACACAACAATCTCTCTCGCCGTATTACTGTAAAGCATTTAGTAGGCGTTCAGCTGCATTCTACTACCATATATTAGCTGCCAACATGAGCCCATCCCACTTCTCCCAAAAGCAACTCTGTTTCCACCTCTTTTCCGCCTATATTACCCACTTATCAGACACGTCATAGTCCACAATGCATTGCTCCACATGAAACACGGCAAATCCCAACTAATAACTTATAGCTCAATACTGTAATTTTATTTAATTTCTTAAGGAGCTTGCAATGTAATCACATTGTCATATGTCGAGTACGACATAACTCAAGGACCCTCTGCATAAATATATATATACAGAAAATATTCCTCTTTACCCTACACCTACGTGCACTTGATGTTAAAGGAACTTTTAATAAGAGAAGATATTTTTCAGCAGTCAGTTATAGGCCTGTAAACTATTCAGGAGTGGAACCAAGTACAACATTTTATTTAGAAATAGGATTCAGGATTTGATTCACATAAAAGTAAACATTTTCATAGTTTTGTTAATTGATTTATTCTTTGCATGAATATTAAATTATGCAGTTGCAATGTCTTGACTTTAGTGAGATAAGTAAACAGTCCCAGCTATAACAGCAATGGTACAAAGAGATTGGCATAATAATTCTTTCGGCCAGTTTGTTTCAGTTTTGGCCAAAAGTTTCCTCATTTTTGTTTCGGCCAGGAATTGTTTTGTTTTTGGTGATTTTGGTGCACCCCTACTTTTAAGTGTTACTCTACTGTAAGGATCAGACAAAATTCCACTGTATCATTTCTAAAATCTGAAATATTATACATTTATAAAATGCTGTTCTAGACATAGCATTAACATAATGGGTCAAAAATGCTTTGAATTTATTAAATCACGCTTTTGTATAATATTGAACTGAATTATGAACTTGTGAATCGTTGCACCCCAAGTATGTGTGTACTATATGTCCAAAAGTTTATAGACACCTGTTAATTCGGAATTTCTTTTGAAATCGCATTTGTTCTACTTTTGTTTCAGTAAAATCCTCCTCTCTTCAGGGAAGGCCTTACACTAGGCTTTAGAACAAAGCTGTGAGGATCTGATTGACTTCACCCACAAGAGCATTAGTGATAGTGATAGGTACTGATTAGTTCTAGATAACAAACACCATTCCAACTCATTCCAGAAGTACTGGAAGATAGTCCTGTACTCCAAAGAATCCACAAATTCCTCAATCCAGTTTTCGGCTGTTTTTATACCCCTTTGCCTGACATTGGGCCTGGTAACGTTAGGCTAGAGCTGAGCAATATAGTGATACATTACACTATATCAGTATATAATCATTGACCTAATTAATATGTATTTTGTTAATATTATGCAGATTATTTTTAGATCGTACAAGCTGTAGGTTTCCTGTTGAATGAGTGTCTGCCTGATGTCACTTAGAGGGGGTGTCTGGATACTTTTGGATATATAGTACTTATTCTTACCATGATCATTGCCAATTTCAATTATTAGACAGTATTTTTGTTAGTTTATTTTTCTGACAATCCACAGTGAATATTTGTATTGGTCAGTGTGCAGAAGGCTTTTATATGGATTACATTATCAGCTTATTGTAACCAGAGAAAATATGTAAATTTTTTATATATATGAATTATTAGGGTTTTTTTTTGTAATTTTGTGTTTATAAATATCTTGGAACAATTATATATTTTAAAAAATATATAATAAAAAAGCAAGCACAATATAATGGCCTTAGTCATGATTCAGATTTATCGGATAGCATTTAACTACTGTCATTCAATGTCTAGCAGGGCCTGACAAGCTTACATTATGGTCTGTTTTTCTTGTGAAAGCCTTTTGCATGTGGTTGGTTGCAGATTTTTTCTCTTTCTTATGTATGTGCAAAAATATTAATACCCTCCTACTGGTGTCATCTTTGCAACCCTGTGGGTCTGACCATCACAGTTACATCAATAAGTGCTTCAGATCATTGTTTAATTTGCACTGCATCCTTTACAGTACATGGATGAAGAGAATGTTGTTTGATTGGTGGATGTGTTATTGTGGGCACATGAAGGAAAGGTAATTGTGTGGTGCATGATAAATGGGTCAGTGCATTGGTGTTGTGGCTACATTTGGTGATGTACATTCCAGCGTGTTCCTTCTTATCATTTCTCTTGCCATTTTTCTTTGATTTATTTCATCATTTTTCAGCCTTCATTCAAGTGTATACTGCTCTGAAGGACTTAAAGGAATAGTTTGCAATTTCATTTACACAATTTCCCCCTTACACCAGATGTACTCGATTGGGCAAGATATGTTTTGGCATCTGAAATATACTTCTTTTTGCACTGGAGCTACAAAGCTAATGTAGGTTATAAGTAATGGAAGCTCAAACCCAATCAAAATTTCATGAACTGCATGCCCAATTGATCACTTAAGTAAAAAGTACAGATAATTTTATACAGCTTTTTGACAAATTTACTTGGCTGCAGCTGCTGGGTTTTAGATTTGCTGTTTACTTTTGTTCACTTTTAACTGATTGACTGCATTTGGGCTAAAGGGAATGTTCCTTTTCCTGAGCTATTCCTTTATTCCTGTTTAGTTCATTTATCAATTGTATCAATGTGGACACATACTTTAAGTAGTACCATATGTTTATTTACAAATTCTCAAAATTTTCAGGTGTTTTCTAACTTCTTTGTATTTTGGGATGGAATAAATAGTCATGTTTTCATGTTCCACACTGATGCAATTCTCACTGCACTGAACATTTGTACACATACTGATTTATTTTCTCATCCTGTTCACACTATCTCCTTACAGTTGGTGAAGATCCAGCAAAGTCCTTGACGGAGACACCCCCCGACTTTAACCAGGCATCGCCCCCTCCTAGAGCTCCACCCACAGCCACCTCGCTATCCAGCGACAACAAGTTCCACTCCCTGCCCTTCAGTCTGAATCGAAAAAGTGGACCCAATGGGAGCATGAACCATGGCCCGCTCTCCCTCTCTGTTCAATCAGTGATGGGAGAGCAGCAGGAGGTTCCGCCCCCTGTGACCACCCCTTCCCCAAGACCTGCATCTCCCCCCAAGGGTCAGCCGGGGTTAGAGGTGGGGTCACTAGTAGAGGTGAAGGAAAATCCACCTCTGTGTGGGGTCATTCGCTGGGTTGGCCTGCCGCCTGGACTACTGGAGCCTCTTGCAGGGCTGGAGCTGGTAATCTTTTATTTATTTTTAATAAATTTATAATATAATTCACATAATTGAAAACTTTTTCCATTTTGAAATGAGTAATTACTATGTTAAGTGTCAAACATTTCACTCATTCCCCAGTCCATGGGGTCAGGCACAAAAGGAAAGCTGTTCCTGCCCATTCAAAGTGAGGCAAAAAGGAGTTGTCTGTTCCTGGCTGAAGCAAATGTTATATTCCACATTTCCAATGCACCCAGACACCTGAAAGCAGTGGTTTTGATGCTTTTCCAGCTTCTAAACTGAATATTTAAGCCAGAAATACGTTTTTAAATAAGGCACACCATATGGGCAGCCTATTAACAGTGCTTTAGTGTGATGAAGGCAGTTTCATTGTCTTGTTGTGTGTGTTTGTAGGAAGAAGAGTGTGTAGGATGCACTGATGGCACATTTAAAGGCACACGGTATTTTACCTGCCCGCCGAAGAAAGCTCTGTTTGTCAAATTAAAATGCTGTCGGCCTGATTCTCGTTTTCCTTCACAACACCACTCACCCAATCCAATAGAACGCTGCAATTCTATAGGTAAGACACTGATATGCATGCACACTCATCCACATGCCCATACTTCGTCTCTGGACCTGAGAGTATTCGAAATATATTTCTGTTTACGTTTTTCTATTCCATGTTGATGTACTTCTAATTTCTGCATTTTTTTATTATTATTAATATTATTTTTTTTATCAGCATCAGAAGACATGTACATGAAAAATGATCAGATATCCGCATCAGCTTGAGTTCCACTTTGTGAGATATTATATATTTACTTGGCCTCACAGTTCTCTAGTGGATGCAGTGCTTAACATCCATGTCGGCATAAAGCAAACATCAGAGTAGTGGGCATGTTTTTTTCCCCCATTTGCCTACACCATTTAAAAACAGCAGACCAAGTTAATAAAAACATTTCAAAACGAATTAAACCTCTTCAAATAACGTACAAGGAAAGATTGCTTGAATTATGCTATTAAATTGCAATCATAGGGACATGTATTTATTTATTCATAATTAATTTATATATTGATCTTTGTTTATATATGGCATATGGCTTTTGCTCTCATGGCGGCCTGTTTTTTCTTGAAAGGGAAGTGAAAGACAAAATCACGTGCTATTGTCCCTTGAATGAATTAGTCTATTATCAAGATGTTTGGTGTACAAAGTTTGCTTTTCTAGTTTTCTAGAGATTCAAGGCAGTAAACCAAAACGTAATACTTTTCTTTTAAACATTCATCAAACACCTGTGTCAAAGCACTAGATATGTCACCATTTTGATGCAACAGGAACATGTGGTAATTGCTGAACTATGACGTTCTTGAAAGATTGTCAATATAGGCTAAGAAATGGTAAAATTTTAAGAATGTGTTCTTCAACCAGAGAATTGTATTTGATGCAAAATCATATTTTTTCTCAGGGAAAATAACACATTTATAAATTTCCATTGCAAAGAAAAAGCATATCACATTTTTTGCAGGAAATGACACCATATAAAGCCTTTTTTTAATCAAAATAAAGCATAAACAAGCTGCGTGGCAGCAAAAAACAAGCATATTTTTGTACATTTTCATTTTAATTGCTTGCAGTTTACACGAAAGGTCTGTGATATGTTTGCCTTGGTGTGTGTGTGCACTGTAGCATTTGGGGGTTACCTGAGTGAGGTGGTGAACGAAAACACTCCCCCTCGTACGGAAAATGATGGGCTGGAAGTGATGGTGGGGAAGAAGAAGGGCATTCAGGGCCACTACAACTCCTGTTACCTGGACTCAACACTGTTCTGGTAAACACATGTACACAGCCACAGTTTAACAAGCTTAAAGAAATAGCTTAAGTACGTTTGATCTAAGTTTATTAGAAAGTCAGCTGGAAATCCTCAGCAACAGGAATTATAAAGCCAATCTTTCCTCTAGCTCAGGGGTTCCTAGTCCCGTTCTTGGCGACTCCATGCTCTGTATTTTAACTATTAAATGAGTTTTTTCACATGTGCTAGATAGAATAATCACAAAAATGTGTATCTCATGGGTTCACTAGAACTAGAATTGAGAACCTTCTCTCTTGTCACATATAAATAGTAAATAAATCTGTTTCTACCTTTTTTTCCTCCTCTTTTCTCTTTTGCAGTCTGTTCTCCTTTAGCTCTGTGTTGGATACAGTATTACTAAGGCCCAAGTCTAAGACTGATGTAGAATACTACTTAGAGACACAGGAATTGCTACGCACTGAGATAGTCAACCCACTGCGCATGTGAGTCTATCCCAGCCCCCAACACACGTTTATCTTTGTCGGAACATGGAATCATATTCATATTTATAATCATAAATCTTTTTTATTAATATTAAACGTTATGAATATATTATCCTGTTACAAGTCAGTCTTTTGGCTCTTTCTTACCTATATGCAATTGCAATGTTCTAAGCATAACTATAATTCGAAATCTAACTCTTACTTTAACCTCAATAATACAAAATAAATGTTTTATTTTTAAACTTTCACATCAGGAAACAGACACAGACATGCACCCTTAATGTCTTAACATTTTGTTATTAAAACATAACATCTTAATATTACTAACTCTTGTACACCTACACTTAAATGTATTATATTAATATGTATGTATCTTTGTGACTGTGTCAGACATGGTTACGTGTGTGCAACAAAGATCATGAAATTGCGGCGAATTTTGGAAAAGGTAGAGGCAGCGTCAGGCTTCACGTCTGAGGAGAAAGGTAAGACCTGTTTTTTATGTTTGCTTTTTTTTTCCAGTTTTCCCCATCTACTTGCAGCTACTTTTCATGTGGCTTGCTGTCTTTTACTGAACATTAAATATCCTATTTCAGACCATCCCCTTCAATCGTCATCTATTATTAAACTAAAATCAATCAATTAGAGTTTTTTCCTGGTATGGTTACAATCACCAGAGCTAATTTGATGGGGAAAGCAACAAAAAAAAAAACACTACTGAAAACAGAGCTGTTGATTGTCATGTCTTGATGTTGTTAGAATGGTAGATATTATTGTCTCAAGCTGCCCAGATTCACTAAATCTGTATGGCCCTGTCTGAACCTGATTCATATTATAAGAATATGCTGCCCCCTAGTGACAGTACAGTATATAGACCGGTAGGAGAATGGGAATTTTATGGAACAGTTTAAGTATCTTTTCTTTTTTTCTTCCCTTACAGATCCTGAAGAATTCCTCAACATACTTTTTCACCACATTCTGAGGGTTGACCCCCTACTTAAACTACGGTGTGTGTGTGTGTGTGTGTGTGTGTGTGTGTGTGTGTGTGTGTGTGTGTGTGTGTGTGTGTGTGTGTGTGTGTACATTATTGTACAGCATGAAAGCTGTACAACATCAAGTGTAAAGTTATAATAAACTAATAAAATGCCTCATATTTTAGAATAAGTTATTAAATGTTGAAGTTAAAACAAAGTTGTAAATAGATCATTACAATATATAATTTATTACATATAATTATTCAAGAGAATTATTAAAATCCATACATTGAAACTATGCTACAAAAGCACCTGATTTTGAATTCAGTATTCATTTTTAGTGAGAACTAATTTCTTTATATACATAGATCAGCCAAGGCATTAAACCAATGACAGATATGTCAGGTTTATGCATTTCTCCATCTATAGCTCGGCAAACTTGGGTCCATGTTAGCGCTGTAGCCTAGAACATGGTCATTCATCTTAATTCTATAGGTCACTGCTGTTGCTGTTGGTGGGTGGGCAACACTACCGTATGATGGACCAATCACTGATGCATCCTCTGTCTGGTTGGTGTCTGGACCAATCAAAATGGCTGGTTGGTTGGTCCCGTCCAAGCTCCGCCTCTGCTAGTATGAACAGCTTCAATTCTGAGTTTGATTTTTTGTGAATTAGACCCAAAATTTCTGGTAAACGAAAGTTACATTTTCTGGCTAACGAGCACAAAATGGAAATGCGCGTCTGTCATGGCAGTAATTACAATGACGCAGCTGGATGGCAGAACGGCTCAAGTGAGTAAAGACACTTGCATTTAGGGAAGCATGCTGAGCTTGAAGCTGCACTAGAAATCTGATTTTCGGCTGCTAGTTTGCAACATGTGACCATTATTGATGCTGTTTTACATTAAAAACCAAACCGTTTGTAGCTGAACTAGGGTCTTAAATATTTTCAGTACTCAGACAGTTGAGTGTGTCATTTCAAGGCCAGGCAAGTCATTTGTGGGAAAAGTGCAGAGGTCTCCGTTACAATGGCTCACCAATCCTGCCTCTTGCCCGATTTAGGGCCCAGACCAATTGAGGCGAGCTAATGAGGTCTGACTGTATTAAAGCATAAAGATAAGGAGAGACTGGAAAATGGTCAGTTATTAGTATAAAAGAGAGCTCAGAATATCCCTGATATATCCTGTTTTCTTTACATTTGTCCAGCAATAGCAAAAACAGCTATGTAGTTTAAGTTACTGAAGAGTGTTAAGTAATTCATGTAGTAAGCAGGCTATACCATGGTACTGTGATGATGATTAAAAACAATTGCTGACAATATCTTTACTTTTGTGTATTGTAACCTATTACTTTTGACATATTTATTAAAAGCCTTAAAATAATTAAGTCAGTTTTTATTGTAAGAGCATAATCTTCATTGAAATCACCAAGAAATTATCTTCTATAACATTTCACAAGGTTGGAAAGTACAGAGACCTGTATTTTTGGCCGTTCTTCTTTGCTGAATCTAGATTCTCTAGAACTTGGGTCATCATCCAACCTTGTCACTGTTCCAGTTGTTTTAAATTGTCTTTATTATTCCTCTGACTGTAGATACAGGCAGGTTTAGATATGTAGCTAAAGGGAAGGGAGGACTGTAGCTGTATCAAGAAGGACAATGGGGATCAGTGTGTTGTTTTTTGTATTATGGTTTTTATAAGTGATGTGTGTGTTTATAGCTCTGCAGGACAAAAGGTTCAGGACTGTTACTTCTACCAAATCTTTATGGATAAAAAGGACAAAGTGCTAGTGCCTACTAGCCAGCAGCTGTTGGAGTGGTCTTTCATCAACAGTGACCTCAAATTTGCTGAGGTGAGCGCACGCACACACACACACACACACACACACACACACACACACACACACACACACAAAACTTGTTCTCCTACATGTAAACATTCCTCTTCTTCTTTCCTCGTGGCTTAGGCGCCATCCTGCCTGATCATCCAAATGCCTCGGTTTGGGAAGGATTTTAAAATGTTTAATAAGATTTTCCCTTCTCTGGAGCTGGACATCACAGATCTCCTGGAAGATAGTGAGTCACTTAGTATTTAGCAATGCTGAAAGATAAGATTTAATCCAGATGGTATTGTATACAGTTCACCAGGTATTGTCCTATTGTTCTTATTTAATAACTTGAAATAATGAATGAATGTTTTAATTGGTCTTTATTGAGCGAAGAGACGAGGCTTAACTTTGCATAACTAGATTTGCTTTGTTGAGTCTTAACATCAGTCTAATATTGCCTTAAGTAGGAAAAAAAACAAATGTTGGAGTATGATATTTTGGGTTTTTTTGACAAGCTTGCTTATCATATATATTCTGATCAGTGTGTGTGTGTGTGTGTGTTGTGCGGTCTCAGCACCTAGAGAATGCCGTATCTGTGGAGGTTTGGCTCTTTATGAGTGCAGGGAATGTTATGAAGATGCTGACATCACAGCTGGGAAGATTAAGCAGTTCTGTGAAAAGTGCAATACTCAGGTAAAACACAAACACCCGCTGCCCCCCATTCCAATACACAGTCATGCTGCTGTAGCACTTTTGTTGTAATTTTGTTCGGCCTGTAGTGCCTCGGCTAAACACTAGATGGAGACTTTTCTACAGCAAGCGATAGTTTTGCAAAATCAAAGCAGGTATTATTCTAGTCATTGTTCATAGTTCTGTTCAATTTCACATCTACACTAGAATGTCTTCATTTTCTTCTAATTTTAAAAGATTTTTATTCTCAGTGGCAATCTGTATACCACGGAGCAGAGCAACCACTCAAAAAAGATGACTTTTTATACAAAAAATACATCAAACCTGTATTGTGCCTCATTAAAGCAATGGTTTGGACACAAACTGTTTAAAAACCTTGTGAATGAATGGGTGGATCTATACAGCTGTGGTTGGAGCTGGCGGATATATTACTGTCATAAATCATATGTTTATATGATATGGACCATATGGGCCAAAGAGTAAAAATGAGGAAGTTTACAAAATGTGTTTTCACGTACTTTATATTCTCAACTGCAAAAAAAAACCAATTCCAAAATAGTAGCTACAAATGACCTGTTATTTCTTACATTGTGCTGTGTATGTAGATGCTTATTTGTGTTTTTCATTTGTGTGTGTGTGTGTGTGTGTGTGTGTGTGTGTGTACGTGTGTGTGTGTGTGTGTGTGTGTGTGTACATGTGTGCACATCTACAGGTGCATCTGCACCCACGACGTAAGACACATCGGTACGGTAAACTATCAGTGCCTAAAGAGCTGCAAGAGGGAGTCTGGAGACAGGGTTTCTTTCCCCACCAGCAAATGGAGCTGTTTGCTGTGCTCTGCATTGAAACCAGCCACTATGTCGCCTTCGTTAAATACGGCGCTGCTGACTCTGCCTGGCTTTTCTTTGACAGCATGGCCGACCGAGATGGTACAGGTTTTTAAACAGTAATTATTAAACTGTCTAAAAGTTTTTTCAGTGGACTAACTTGATCTGTTCTGTTTTCCAGTCTTTGTGGTGGGTATTATAAACATTTAATCATTTTACATTTAATCCTGATGACTTTTTTGTTGACCTTTTGAAGAAATATTTCAGCAAAGAATCACAGCTGCGCTGTTTGCCCCTAAAGTCATATGTAGTTGATGAGCCAAGACATGTTTAATGTCTAATGTTTGGCTAGTAAGCTTCAGCTATGCTTGTACTGGAACAAATAGGCTATTGTAGCTAATAAATAATGAAAGTTTGCAAATTTTTGTTGGGTTGTTAGGAAGCTTGCAGTAGACCAGCTCTGGGGCTGTTCCAATGCTCTGATACTATTTTCTATATATTAAAATAACAAAAAACTACAAATGTACAAAAGTGTCACAGATTAAAAACAACAAAAACAGGAAAAACAGCCATTCTGAAGCTGACATTTGGCCTCTATTTTTGTCCTTTATTATATACAGTAGGGCCAAAAACTATTTGGCAGCCACAAATTCTGCAAGTTGTCCAACTTAAAAAGATGAGATCTGTGATGTTCATCATAGGTTCACTTCAACTGTGAGAGACAGAATGTAAAATAAATCCAAGAAACCACATTGTAGGTTTTTTTTGTATTTATTTATTTGTATAATGGTGCAGAAAATAAGTATTTGCTCAATAACAAAAGTTCACCTCAATACTGTGTAATGTAACCTTGGTTGGTCAAACGTTTCCTGTAGGTCTTCACCAGGTTTGCACACACTGTAGATGGTATTTTGGCCCATTCTTCCATGTAGATCTTCTCAAGAGCTGTGATGTTTTGGGGCTGTCGCTGGGCAACACAGACTTTCAACTCCCTCATTGGATTGAGGTCCTGCAACTGGCTAGACCACCTATAAAAACTATAAATGCTTTTTACGTAGCCACTCCTTCGTTGCCCAGGCCGTGTGTTTGAGATAATTGTCATGCTGGAAGATCTAGCCATGATTCATCTTCAATGCTCTCAATGATGGAAGGAGGTTTTTGCCCCAAATCTCACAATACATGGTCCCATTCATTTTTCCCTTAATACGGATCAGTCGTTCTGTCCTCTTTGCAGAAAAGCATAATGTTTCCACCCCCATGCTTCACAGTAGGTATGGTGTGCTTGGGATGCAACTCAGTATTCTACCCCCTCCAAACACAGTGAATGGCGTTTATAGCAAAAGAGTTCTATTTTGGTCTCATCTGACCACATGACATCCAGATGGTCTCTGGCAAATTTTATACAGGCCTGGACATGTTTGCTTAAGCAGGGGGACCTTTTGAGCACTGCAGGATATTAATCCATGATGACATAGTGTGTTACTAATAGTAATGTTTTTACTGTGGTCACAGCTGTCTTCAGATCATTGACCAGTTCCCCCGTGTAGTTCTGGGCTGTACCCACAAGCTGAGATCTTGCATGAAGCCCCAGGTCGATGAGCTTGTATTTATTGCATTTTCTAATAATTGCTCCAACAGTTGATCTCTTCTCACCAAGCTGCTGCCTATTGTAGATCGGATCATTCCAGTCTTGTGCCGGTGAACAATCTTGTCCCTGGTGTCGTTAGACAGCTCTCTGGTCTTGGCCATGGTGAAGGTTGGAGTCTGACTGTTTGAAGGTGTGGACAGGTGTCTTTTATACAGGTAACAAGTGGAGGATAGAAGAGCTTCTTAAAGAAGAAGTAACAGGTCTGTGAGGGCCAGAATTTTTGCTTGTTTGTAGGAGCTAAATGTACTGAGATGGCCAAGGGAGGAGCTTGATTCTGTGTCTGTTGAACCGTTTTGATTTAAAATGTTCTGGTATTTCAAAGCATTTATAATGCCTTGCAGCCTAACAAGGTTTCCAGGGCCTCTGGAAGAGATACAGGCCCACAGCAACACCAATCCTCCCCCATACTTCACAGTGGGCATGAGGTGCTTTTCTGCATACTCATCTTTTGTGTTCTGTCAGACCCACTTAGAGTGTTTGTTGCCAAAAAGCCCCATCTTGGTCTCATCTGACCAAAGCACATGGTCCCAGTTG
>JBBIGC010000041.1:15451215-15463175 GCA_037576955.1 Lepidarchus adonis
GAGAGGAAGAGAGAGAGAGAGAGAGAGAGAGAGAGAGAGAGAGAGAGAGAGAGAGAGAGAGAGAGAGAGAGAGAGAGTTAGATAGAGAAAGAGAAGGATGGTAGGGTAGGCATTCGAGGATGACTTGCATCTATGGCTGACCATATTTCTTCATCATCCCTAACTAGTCATGACAGGCCCCACTTTGCTGAATTTATGCTTTCCCTCTGAAATATGAATGAAGTGCCGACATATCAGCACTGCAATGACTCTGCTAAATCTAATCAGAGAGTGGAAAATGGATTTTAAAGGGTCTGTCGCTACAGTCTGCTCTCATAGGCCATCATTATATTCACATTAACTCAATCCCTCAAAAAAAAAACAGACGGAGGACAGGAACTTTGCTATGCTCCATAAAGACTCTTCTTTCTTCTTTCTTAGAGTTTGACAGACAGAGCAACATTTTAACCTCTGTGGTATGACAGGGTGAATTAGGGCCTATGAGTGAATAATAAACAATGTAAAAAATTTCATTATGGTTCCTAAGGCTAATTGCATTACAGAGGAGACAAAAAAATGCAGAGAACATAAGACTAAACCATAGAGCATTGGATAGAGAGCAGAATGCTAGTCATTGAGTGGCCAAATAGGGCAGTTGTAATCCACAGAACACACTGAGTTATCTGCTCAGAGCTAAATGCATAAACACTGTTTACAACAGACGCTGAAGCAGTCCATCTCGCAAGCTAACAAACTGACAGCCTGTACAATATATACACATCTCCTAACATGCTCCATGAAACATCCCTCTCTCTCAAACGTCAGCGGGTGTGAATTTCACACGTCAAATCAAAAAGCAAAAAGGAAAAAAAAGAACAAAAATCGTAGTATTATTGAGCCGATATGAAATATCAAAAGCCTGGTTCAATAACTGCTGCAGAGTGAAATTGCAGCACATGTTACGAGCTCATAAATCAATAGGGAAAAACACAGCAGTTAAGAATCCGACACAAGCTATTAAATCACTTAGCTGGATATTAAGTCGAGCTATGTCAGCTGCCAATATGTTTTAACACCTCCTGCTAAGCAAGCAGTATAGATTGCTGCTGATTGCTTGAACTTTTACACATACTGAAATATTCAACACAGCACACCACACTGCCACAGATCTGGCAAAACAGGTGAAAACTCTGACGTGTTATACCACCCAGGCTGAGAGAATGGCAAAGATAGAGAGGAAAGTATGAGGGGCTATTTCTGAACGTAATGCACATTAAAGTCTTGTAACACAACCCAAGTTCCTTTCTTACCCTTTAGTTGGACCAAAGATGCCTGAATCAGAGATTTCCTACTTTTTCACCTCATTTACAAAAACGGTTCTTGAATCAACCAACTGAATGGATCTTCAGGGAACCAGAATTGGAACTTTTGAATCCTTAAACACTTTTCATTTGTCGCAATGCAGCTTTACAAAATATTGTCATTAGAGAAAAGAAAAAACTCCCTTGGCTAGAGGAAGAAACCTTGGGAGGAACCAAGGCTCAGACAGGAAACCCATCCTGCTGTGGTCACACAACAGATAACAGGGCTGTTCTTCAGGCACATGCATGAACCGTCCACTGAAAGGATCTTTGTCAGCCTTTTATGGACAGAGTATCATGTCGCTTTGCATTTACACATTTGAGCCTTTGAAATGAAGTGTAGTGTCTGTTTGCTGTGTCACACGCACACACACATCTGCTGGCTGAGGGGGCACTGGGGGTTGAGTGCTTGCCGTGTGTTTAGTAATCTGATCATATCAATCATAATTGTGTTACATGTGATCCCAAGCTACAGAGGACAGAGGTCAGGGAGGAAGCAAAGTCCTACTTACCGTCAATTATTAGAGAGAGAGAGAGAGAGAGAGAGAGAGAGAGAGAAGGAGGTGCTGCAGAAGGAGGGAGGTGGGCTGCAGATCAATTGGGTGCAGTTCCACTGTCAGTCCTGTAATAGTGTAATGGCAGTCGGTTCTCTCAGAATGGCAGATCAATACTACGTCTCCTGCGATCTCAAACTGAGGGACCAGGGGCTTGAGGATGTAGGACCATGCCCGTGCTTGTGTGTGCGGTTATTTGCCTGGTGTGGAGTAAACAGCAGCTCTTTTGTGCTTGGTGAATCATCACCCCTTTATTTATTTAGGCCTTTACCAGAGGTAGAGTTTTTAACAGAAGTTAGAACCTACAACGAATGGCACCACTTTACTAAAGGCTGCATGACATTTATATAAAGACTACTAAATAATAGTAATCTGACATAAACCTCTGTAGACGTGTATAAACGCATGGTCCAATGAAATTTCTGCCTTCTTGACACCTTGAAATAAACCTTTATTAATGTCCATTACTGCTATTTAGAAAAGTGCTACATAAGGACCAGCAACTTTTTTATGCCACTAAAAGTCTAACTTTGCACTTCAGGTTTTCTTTTTACTCACTAAATTTTAAATGAAACATATATCTATATTCATTATATCAAGCAAATGTTGCTCCTTCAAAAGTTTTAGAGCTGATAAGAACTGACAATATGAACAAAGTGATTCTTAATCTCTTAATTTATGGGGCTATGTTTATATATATTTTACCTTTTGAGAAAAAATAGTTCTTCAGGATGTTCTGGCGCTCCCTCAGCAATGCGTTATGCCTCTTTGCTGTTTCTTTATCGAAACTTCCCCCTTTTCCTGGCTTGTGCCCAGCACTCCACCATCCCATATTTGCCTAAAATTTACATTAAATTCGTCATCCATGTTTACTAACTGCGCTAATGGTGGAGTGATATGAAACCGCGAATCTGAAGCACAAAACCTGTTCCCATGGCAGCAGGCATTAATACTCTGCAGTGGGAATTATAAGAATAAAATGCCACAGGTCCAGGACACCTTCCCATTCAAATTCAATGGAGTGTTTGTCTGAATTCTGGAGAGATATAAATGCTTCATTATGCACTATTTAGCAAAAAGATCTGTTGTTATTTATGTGAGAAATTGTGTCTAGTAGAAAGTTAATGAAACAAAAACAACACTGTGGTTAAAGTGGGTAAAGCTTCGTTTATGTTACTGTTACCAATTTCTCTTTTTGCACAGTCAGTACACTTGGCATAGTTACTAATATTCCTTCCATTTAAGCAGTATTTAACAGTGGGTGAGCATTTGTAATTTAAGAAGTCCCAACCTATTTTAAGCCCTGTTGTTACTGGAGGCAATTATCCTGTCCAGATCTTTGGGCAGGACAGTAGTGATCTTTCTTGATAGTAATGCTAACAGCATGAGATGCAGTTGTCCTGTCAAAACAAGCTGTCTGTGGAGACACAAGCCATTTTTTCATGATGGTAATGACATGGTTAGGAAATGTTTTGCCTTCTGTGTGTCATTAGATGTGCTATGTCTGAATTTGGAGTTGTGTGGAACAGTTTTTAGAAGCTGTTTTCAGCATATAAACCTTTAGCCAATTACAGTCATTAATGTTATTTAAGCACAGGAACTTGGTATTTGACAAACAACACTGATATCATGATCTCCCTCTCTCTCTCTCTTTCTCTCTCTCTCTCTCTCTCTCTCTCATCTCAAAAAGCAGAAGAAGAAGCATTGTGATTCCCATCAGAATTTCAATAGAGGCAGAGGTGACAGAATGCAGAGACGAAAGAGAGCGAGAGAGAGAGAGAGAGAGAGAGAGAGAGAGAGGTGTGGAGCGATGGACAGGTGGGAGCACACTGCAAACATATTGACAGACAGATACATGCTCTCAGACAAACACGCACACACTCACAGATCCTGACAGACAAACAGACACATTCGCACTTTCTGATACACTGACAGACACACACACCCTTGGACACGCACACACACACACACACACACACACACACACACACACACACACACACACACACACATACATGTTCACGCTCAGTCACTTTTACATGCTAAAAGACAAAGCAACCAGAGAAACAGCAGCTGAATTCAGGAGAGGACCACACACATTTTAGACTTGTTTAATCAATAATGCAGTGTTTAGCTGTTAATACTAATAGTATATTACATCCTATAATGAATAGAAGTGCACCCTTCATGAACGTTTATAGCTCATTCTGAAATTCCAGTAATGAAATTGGCTGGTAGCACATTTTATTAGCTAGAGTCACATTATAAGTAACTTGATTTCCTCTCTAAGAGAACAAACAAGTCTTTTACTGGATAAAAATGAATAAATGTTTATAAGTCAATAAGTGTTTATTTAAACAATATTCATTAGCTTAAGAGTTACACTCAGTTTGAGTGAACCTATCTGACTCACATGCTTAAAATGTTTACATTTACATTTGGCATAGATTTTGACATAGAAATAGACAGACTCTCTTATCTTGAACAATGCAAACAGGTGTTTTGTAGTGCTTTGTGTATCCCTCACACTAGTACATCTAGACTTAAGAGCTGCTAGTCAACCAACATTTTTCCAGACCTGAAGGTAATCCTCCACAAGGAGGTTTTTATTTGTTTTGAACATGTTTTTTTTAGTTGTGAAAATTGTTATTAGTTACATTAGTTTAACATTTAGACAGCAATAGACTACCAAAATCAAGAATATTCTTGATGAAATGAGGGACATACAAAATATTAATAATAAATTAAATGCTTGTTTAAACTAAAAACAACTGAAAGAGTATATCTACTAATATATCAAACTCTGGGGATTAACGTAACTTCTTTGGTAAACTAATACAGGTCATGTTAGAAATCATAGAGAGTGAAATTATATGAGATACATAACTGAGATAAATGATGCCATATAGATTCTAAATGCAAACTAAACTTGAATTTCACCTGCAAGCTATTACTATGAATTTTAGTCCCCAGTTTAATTTACTCTTATGGTTATTTTCATTATATAACACCTTCACTTTTAGCATCTAGTTCATTACATCATGCACTTTCACATCATTTTATTTCTCCAGGGTATTTTCTCCAACTTGTAGGCTCTGCCACTTCTCAGCATCGTAACAGATTTCTTGTCTACCAGATGACAGTGTTAGCAATGTTTAAGGATACAAGCCACCATTCACTTGCTTAAAACACAACACACAAACAAAAGCAAATACAGTATCTCTTTAACTTGGAAACATCATAAAACTCAATATATTTGAATATTTGCTGCCTTTCACATGGGTAACCGGTTTCAAATCCCATCTGAGCCCTACCGCAAGTAGGGGTCCTTAGGCAAAACCTCCTCATGCTAAACTGTACCTACCTCGGATATGACTGAGAAATATACATTTAGAGTCCTGCCGACTCAGACTTTGCCCGATGTTGGGGAACCAGGATAACTGGGCTACTGGAACAACAAGAACAAGACATTCATGGATAGAGATGAAAACAAGGGACTGTTGAAATTCGACTATACAAGTAACCCCAGTGTAAGGGGTTATATGAAGAGAATGTGGGACTTATGGATTCTTATGGATTGAAAAGGCAACATCAAGATTAAAAGCAAAACTGCTAGTAGCTCAGTGTTCCAGTATTTGCAAGAAACAACTGGTATCACAACTACACATCGATGAGGTACAACACAAATGCTAGAGCAAAGGCGAGCCAGGACAACAGATCAGGGGGCAGATATAATCATCCCTAAACTCCAAGATTGGGTACCAAGCCCCCAAAAAACAAGCCCTTGTAGGCTGAATACAAGTTGACCTGAGAGAAAAGATCATGACTAAGCTGGAAACCTGGACCCTCCGACATTGATTATCAAAATTATCAAGGCAGCATGGAAGGAAGTTAGCCAGCTATCAGAACTGTGATGAAAACAGGATACCAAAGAAGCACAACAAGCTGTCTATAGCTGAGGCCTTAGAAACTGCCAAGCAAAGACTCACAGCCTTGGTTACTAGTCTGAAGAGATACACCAGGGATATAAAAGCTAGGACAATAAAACGGACATTCTACACCAAACCATCCAAGGTGTACTCCCAGTGGCAGGGTACTAGAATAAGAACATGCCCACCAAAGCTGGAGACTGAGCAATACTGGAAGAGCAACACATAAAAACAATGCAAAGTGGCTTGAGGGTCTGAGAGCAGACCACAGCAACATCCCTGAACAAGCACCAGTAACCATTACATTGGCAGACATCCAAGAAAGAACAGTCCTGATACTGAAAGACCCACAGAAGGGACCAGTCCCATCCAACTACCTACTAATACCCTGCCTCTGCACAACATGAAACTCCTGTCAGGCATCACAGTGTCTAAGGTGAATAGGCACATGGCTTAATACATGACCGGGGCACAGAAAAGAATTGGTAGTCACCCAAGAGTGTAAGACCAGACGTACCAACCTGAGCACTGTCTGTATTGACTACAAGAAAGTCTATAACTCAATGCCTTACACATGGTTCCTCGTATGCTTGTAACTATTGTGATGCCTGCCAGACAACGTACGAGACATGCCTGAGCCATTGGCGCTGTTCAGGGGTGAGCAGTGCTTTCAGGGCCCTGCACAGTGTTCCAGGAGAGGCAAGCGGGGAGCCTGCATTGTGCTGGTGTGCAATGGAGCAAAGGTTAATGCGGAATAGGAGTCTGCAAGGTTACAGCATGCTCATCCGGACACCAAGTTCCCAATGCAGAAGATTCATCGCAATGAGCATGCGCTGGGAGACCTCAGAGGAGTCACGCAAGAACAACTGCCATGAGAAATCGAGCTCCAGCATGGAAAGGGGAGTCATCATGGCCACAGGGGAGGTCAAGGCAGGATGGGACAAGCAATGTTCACGGGCCAACATGTTTTCCGAATGTTTTCTGCCCTCAGCATGCTCCCATGGGGAACTAGCACCCGGTCCAAAGGGAGAGAACTGCTCAAGGACAAGAAGGCACTGCCCTGTTAGACGGTTAATAAGGATCCTCAAAGATTGTGGCATCCCATCTGGGGAGGGTGTGCTGTAGTATATTTCCCCACTGTTTGTTCAATGTAAACACAAAAATAAAGTACCCAAAGTAACTTGAACAATGGAACAAACTGGTCTCACTAGTAGCACTGGCGTGCATGCTCATGACAATTGGTGGAGAATGCGGGCACCAGTGGCACCACAGTTGGTTCTGTTGGTCTCTGATACAGCACATGGACAAATAGGGGTTGTTTATTCGGCAGCTCTGTTGCTCTGTTGTTTTGGGAGACCCCTCGCTGCACACCCCTGGGATTGGGCCTACCGGCCTACCCACTGGCTTGGGTCTTAGGGGGAGGGAGTGTGATGACCACCCCAGAGCCGTACAACCCATACCCCGAGCCGTTGGCGCTGTTCAGGGATGAGCGGTGCTTTCAGGACCCTGGACAGCAACTAGAGGTAGCCAGGTTGAGTCTGCCCTGGTGCGATAGGGGTGAATGGAACATATAGCTGCTCGGGAGAGGCCATCTGATCTACATAGCTGGTAACAAGTTATGTCTCTGGTTAAGCTTATTCAAAAGGTGCTTGAGAGAAACCTGAAAATCGAACGCTGACCCTAAGGCTGGAGCTGAGGCTCATGCAGAGGGAGAAGGAGGAAATACAAAAGTTAAGAGAAAGTTGCTGCTAGAAGTGAGTTGAGAGGAGGTGCAAGCAGGGAGCTCGCATTGTGCTGGCGATAGAGAGAGAGAAAAGGTTCATGTGAAATAGGAGTCGACAAGGCTAGAGCAGGGAGACCTGGGAGGAGTAAGTGTGAGGGAGCCATCTTTCACAGGTACAAGCTCCCACTCCAGAGGACACGTCGCAATGAGTGCGCACAGGGAGACCTCAGAGGTGTGGTGTTTATTTTCAATCCTGAGCTACAATGTTGAAATTGGTATTAAAAATTAGATTGGTTTGTATCACAGTTTTGCACAGAATAGATTGCAAAAATATTGGCAAAACACAATTGCAAATGGTCTGTTTTTCCATTGAGCTATGTTATATGATTACCGGCAGTTAACCTCTCCTCACAATACATAGAGTCTATTTTGGCACTTTTACCATTAAGTCCACTGCAGTAGCAGAAAAGTAACCCCCTTATACATGGCAGGGGCCACATATCAGGAATTTCTGCCTGCTGTGATTTTAAAGATTTCCTGTGGATCCAAAATGTTTGAATGACTTGCTCAGCATTTGAATAATACAATGCAAAAGCACCCTCATGATACCTGCTGATTCAAAGTGTACAGCTCTTTATAACTGGACACCTGTGACAAAAATTAATTCTTATAATTTCAATGTTGCTTTGTCAAATTTGAGAGTAAACACTGTTTTGTATCTTTATTTATTGCTCAAATGTTTCTATTATTTATTTGTTGGTTGCAAATTCAAATTGCACATTAAGAAGGTTAATGGAATCCAGTCTAGTGGCAGTGAAGAGGCACCTGGCACTTTTAGATAAATACCTTCTCAAGACTTTTCTCAACCTGCTCTACAAATGAACACAACATCTATAGACAGGGCCATGCAGAGACCTTTAGGGGGGAAACAGGACATTGGCAGGGAAAGATGACTGACTCTGTGGTGTTCAGTACTGCTGAGTTGTCTGAGTTATATGATTGCAAAAATGGCATGCTGGGTGGGGCAGATTGGGAGGTCAGTTTGAGGCTGTGATTATAAAATGTTGTTAATGGATGTGTGAGTGTCTGTGTTGTGTGTGGATAGTTAGGGGCATTAGCCTTGCTAAAAAGTACAGGGGCAGGTGCTTGAGCACATAAAGCTCCTCCTCTGCTCGTGCCTGGTTAAAGCCAGCCTTTATAGACAACAGGTCTGAAGGGGACCAAATGTAGATTTACTCATGACTGCTGTTGCTAAAAAACTAATTCTAGATCAGCACTCTAACTTCTTGCACATTTTTTCTGCCTACCCCAGTACAGTCCATCAGATGTTTGGTGAATCTGGGCTAACATTGCTGTGTTAATACAGAGCTGAATGTGCTTTGTGTGGGTTCAGGGAAGTTGTCTGGTATAATTTAAAGGAAGTGATTTGAACTGTTGACTTGTAGTGTTAGCAACATCACAATCCAAGCTCTAAAAGTCGCAAAATGAAAACTCCAAATACACTTAGCCAGATTTTAGCCATATCTGGGTATAACTGTGTAAAAAACAAAAAACACTTTCTGTGGGTCCTTGGTAGATGAGCAAACGAGCATATATTATATTCATATTGCTTACAGCACAATCTCCTGCATAATCTCTTAGCCCATAATAAACTGAGTCTAGGGAATATGTGATGTAATATATGTAATATGTAATGCTTTCAGTTCAGGGGTCAACGTTTTGCTTATTTTAACTTATTTGGGTGGTGGCAGTAAGTAGACCTTACTTAAAAATGCCATTCCATATTATTCCCCGGCTGCTTGTTTGCCTTTGTTGAACACATGTTCAGTAACACACAGCTTTTGTGTGCATGAGAGTGAAATGTAGTGTGGTGAGTTGCCGCCTGGGGGCGCTGTGCTCCAGTTTACAGAGAAGGAGCAGCCAAAGGTGGTTTTCCCACACACACACACACACATTTGTATTCCTGGTTTTGTGGGGTCTGTCCATTGACATGTGTAAAACTGCTAAACAAACCCTAATGTTACTCTCAGCAATGAAAATGAAATGTTAGTGTCTTCATCTTTTAAAATGTAATTTAATTTTACCTGACAGATAAAAGCCGCCTTTTTGTGAGAAATAACGGAGGTCCCCTCAGATTCACAGTGTTCATATTCATCTATCAATTTGGGCACATTTGGTCATCACAGTGAGTTAAACACACACACCCAAACACACACCCAGTACCACGTTCAGTAAAACATTTGCACAGCAGGAGTGTGAAGGCGAGGAGAGGAAGAAAGCGAAGGTGAAACCTCTGTGCTAAATCCAGATGTGCTACGCTGCCCATCCTAAGCCACAGTGTGAGCCTGAACACAAAACGGAGTGTGTTACTAGCAGTGTCAGCTTAAAGCTGATGCTGTTTCTTTTGCCACACACTTCCATCAGTTTACCAGCACTGATGCAGCAAAAAGTCAACAGACTTTGATCAGTTGCAGGTTGATTTACCTGCAGAAAGGAAAACCTGCATTCACCTGCACATCTCTGTTCAAACTCACAGAGCGTGTGTGAAGGAATTTCCCCAATGATTTTACCATGCATTGATTGTGCACTTTTCTTCACACTTAAAGTAATTATTTTAAGTTTTTCTTGTTTAATGTGTGTGTTATAATTTATTTTGATAATATCAAATCTTATTTTCTCTCTTTCAGTCTCACAATTAGAACACGAAGTGGGCCACTTAAATTGAGAGGATGGACAGAAATTAAAGCACAAATCATTTGCTGACACACACCCATAATAAAGAGAAAAACACAGACTAGAGGATTCAAGTACATGCGTCTCTCTGGCTAAGGTGCACCTTAGTTGGTGAGATGTGGGCTAGGGCACAGCGTAGGTTAATGGCAGTGGAATGGCAGTCCGGATACATGGCCAATTTCAGCACAATTACTCTTGTTGACCTCCCTTCCAGGGTGACTTACAGTGCTCCCACAGTGTGTGTGTGTGTGTGTGTGTGTGTGTGTGTGTGTACGTCTGTATGAGGCTGGCATGGCAGACATCAGTCCCTTGAGTGTGTGTGTGTGTGTGTGTGTGTGTGTGTGTGTTTAAGTAGGAGGGTATTTACTGTAAGTGTTCCTCCATTACTGCCCCCTGCCTCGCCCCACCCCCTTAAATGTCAGTTGCTAGTTTTTAATCAAAACAAGTTTATTTGTTGTCTCTAATGCAAATAGTGTTCAGTATATACGATATAACAACTTCATTAGAATAATAACTGTAATAAAATGTTATACACATTGCTATACTAATGGTGATAATGGGACTTAATCAGTGTATATTAGTGAAATGTCTTGCGCTCACGCTCATTGACTTACTTTCCAAGGAAACGAAACAAGACAAAATGGACTTTTAATGTATTTTGGAAGCAAGCTCATTTTAAAAGTTTGAACACCCTGAGTGAAATTACATATACATATATATGTGTGTTGTAAAAAGCTGATGTTGAAAGATGAAAAAAAAACTACAACAAATGTTTCCAATGTAATAGAATTATAATAGATCTCTTTTGTTTGTTTTTATGAACGATATACGAAACATTAAATAATTATTTAACTGCAGCATCTGAAAGCTAATTTTATCTTCTCTTCACAGGTCACTGCAGACATGTGATCATAAGACATTGCTCTTTTTTCTTTTGCTTTCCCTTTCCTGCTAAATGTCATGAGACAGGTTTGTCCATAAGATTAACATTCATATACACTGTGAGGTCCAGGCAGATTTGTCTGGTAAAGGCTAATGAGATCAGTGTCTGTACAGTTGATCATTTAATATCATGGGGCTGCCTCTCATTTGTGAAGTGTCACACAGCAGGGTGCTCTTTACACACAGTGAGAGCTTTGCATGTTTGCATGATGGTATGATATGGTTTCTTGCTATAGAGGATATACTATATAAGAAAAGCCTTCTTTTAGGGGAATATATATATACAGTAGACAAATTTTAATACTTCATTTATCCATCCATCCATTTTCTACACTTTCAGGTCATGGTGGTGCTAAATCCCAAGGCAGTGTACACCCTGGATCAGAGGCCAGTCCATTGCAGGAGTATTTTTTACCCTTTGCCACATGATCAGAAGTGCCAGCTTAAACCTGTTTAATGTATTTCCTTAAATAACTATGCAATTACTTATAAACCTGCAGTTTAGTACCGTTACTGTAACATAATTGCGTTTAAATACTGATTGCACATTGATGGTTAATAGTGGTGTGTAAAGAGTAATTTGCTCTTGAAGACACAGTCTGACATTGACATGGTGATTCTGCACTTTAAATTCCGTTCTGCATTGTAACACTTTAAAAGCCATGGTTCTCTCTCTCTCTCTCTCTCTCTCTCTCTCTCTCTCTCTCTCTCTCTCTCTCTCTCTCTCTCTCTCTCTCTC
>JBBIGC010000041.1:15464808-15498845 GCA_037576955.1 Lepidarchus adonis
GAAAAACCAAGGTCATTTCAGTATTAATTTGCTAAAACACTTTAAGCTGAACAAAGTTGGTTGTGTTTCTGCCTTTATTCTAGTTGTTGTGAAGTCTTGTATTGTTGTGTCTTATGGTTCTAGTGGTTTTTATTATTGAATCGTGTAAACATTAAGTGTGTAATTAAATCTCTAGAGAATGTTTTGGTTGTCATCACAGTCACTTTAATCACAGAATCACATGGTTACTCACATGGTTACTCACTTTGATGCCTAGGCAACAAGTAAAATAAATACAATACAGTGTACTATATACTCCTAATTTTATATTTATCCCAGTAGTCAAAATAGTGTATGAAATAATCTGTGGGATGTGTTTTAAGTTTATTAATTAACCATTTCTCTTTTAAGCTGTGGTTTGGTGCCCACTTTGTCTGGTGTCCTTATTTGCTTATTGCTTGCACATGTCGCATTTGTCCTTTTTATACCAATGATTGAAATAATGATTATCAACATTTATCAGAATTAGGCAAGCAAAACTGGCAGCACAATGTAATAAACGTGTTGTGTGTGCTCATAACTGTTTTTATTATTTTGTTTGAAAAAGAATACCCCCATGCCCAAATATAGCCGAATTTAGATTTTTTTTTTCCTTTATCAATATTTTGTTACTACAGTACTTATGTAACAGAAACATTCCATTGTCTGTTTTTCCTTATCTAGTTTTCAAAGTTCCTTACACTTTCAAAAATAATTGTATTGAGCTTTTGTGTGTAGTGATTATGTGTGTGCTAAACTGCGTGAAGTACAGTCATAAGATATCCCTTTTGTTCTCACTTACAGTTCCATGCTCAGACATTAGCTTTGGAGACCCCAGTGTGTACTTTGATATGGATCTAACGCCACCTCACAGGACCTCATCTACATCCAAAACAGCCTCTCAGTGAGTCTCTCAGTGGAGAATACAAATTAACATGACAACTCCAAGCTGGAGCTGAGACATCGTAGCATGCTAATGTTAAGAGTTAACTGCTTATTCTACCGTGAGACAGCTTTTGCTTTCACTGCAACCAGGTGAGTGTTCTGGTTTAACCAGTGGCTGGAGTTTCATTTATGTGCACTTCTGTTAAACCCAAAGTTACTTTAAAACAAATAACACAAGCACACACTTCTCCCAACTGAGATGTACAATCACCTGAAATGTGACAAAACTTTGCCCTATTGATGCAAAATTCTTAGCTCCAAACTCTGGAGTCATGGTGCAAATCTCCAGCTTCTGAACCAGACAAACCCTATTGCCATTGAGCAATATTCTCTAGCTCATGGCTCGGCCCAACTCTGGTGTAATGGTTCAAATTCTGGTCTCTAGTTCCTGGCCCAGGCAAGTTCTGCCATCCTGGCATGAAATATCTGTCTTTGTAATAAACTTAGCTTACATCCCAGTCCAACTGCACCACCTGACCACCACAAAGAGTCTAGTGACTCACTGTTCATAGTCCATTCAAACTCTACAACCTCAGTGAAGATGATTCAGTCAAAAGTTGCCCAATCAATGGAGAAACTGATCAAACAAATCAAATAACAAACTTATCACAAACAATAGCAAACAAATAAACACAACGTTCCCACACGAAACATGACCCCACTCTTCCAGCATGGTTGACAAACGCTGTCCTCAGTACCGATTGGTCAGCGGTGATATATAGTGCTCAACAGAAAAGCTGATGGTTTGTAAAATATAAACGAGTGGTTAAAAATATGTAGAGCATTGCAGAGGTTAGAGGAGTTTGCTCTGTGTGCTCATTGCTCCAGACAGGACGCACCAAAAAGAAGCTTGATTATGTCCGTTTGAACAGTTTAAACACACAGAAAAGGCGCAAACCTGCACTGTTAGAATCTCCAAAATAAAAACTTTACAGAGGAATGCAGGAGCATTCTTAAATCTATCTTTTCAATGTAATAAAATTTAATTCTGAATCATTTCTATTGGTCCTTGTATTAGTAAACATTCACATACCTCCATTTTAATCTGTCTATGGTTGATAAAACTTAACTTAATGATCAAAAGATTAATTTCCCCTCTGTTTAGGGTGATATGACAGCACTAAAATGTGAAATAATCTCCTATCAAGGGAAGCTCATTTATCTCCATTGACATGCACTAGGCCATATAAAGCCATGGGTGACTGTGCGTGGGTCTGTGGGGGTGAAACTCGTAAAATGCTTGTAGAAGGACAGCTGACAGATACTGCCATGGACTGCAAGTCATCTGACACCTGTCAATAGAAGAGGTGGACCCAGGCCCACACCTGATAATCATTTCATTATGCACAAGGCAGGCTCTCTCAGTCTTTTACACTCTCTCTCTTTCTCTTTCTCTTTCTCTTTCTCTTTCAATAACTCCTGATACCCCATGGCCCAGCTGCTGTCCTCAAACCTCCCACTTTGAGGTGTGTGTGTGTGTGTGTGTGTGTACGCGGGTGTGTGTGTGTGGGGGGTACCCTTCCTCCCCCAAATCACGCCTCACTGGCTCCTAATACACCCACATTTCCTCTAACGGTGCAAGACTGAAAAGATACAATTTCGGCCAGCCGGGAGAGCAGGAGAGCATGGGACAAAAGAGACAAGATACTGCAATTTAGGGGTCACTGCCATTCTCCTCACAGTAATTACTACACTTCCCTTAATGCTACCTCTACTAATACAACTCCCCAACACACAGCTAAAGGTAGCGGACTTATATTAGTGAGAACAAGGGTAGAAACATTGGCTATATTGTGAAATCGGGACAGTCTTTATTTTCTCTGTAAGAGACCCTGAGGATTTAGAGACTTCGGGACATTGGCTGACCTTTGTAGTCACAATGTGTGTGTGTGTGTGTGTGTGTGTGTGTGTGTGTGTGTATGTGTGTGTGTGAGTAAGAGAGGGAAGACAAGTAAACTTATCTTGACATATCCATCCCGTTGTTTGTCTATGGATGAGGGAAATGGCCAAAACGAAATTGGCATTCTCCATTCTCCAGGCTAAGCCAGCAGTCTATGAATATGTCAGAGGCATTTTGAAAGGGCATAAGTCATTGTCTGGAAGGAGCTAAATTGAAGAAAATGAATGGCCGAGAGAGTGTCCGGCCCTGCTGTTGTTGTCTCTTCGGACACACAAATGAAAATCACCTTCCCCGTCTGTAAGAGCACCTGAACCTCAAGATGATTGACTGGAGTAAGCTTTATCCCATTTCAATGCACAATGGCTACAAATGGGTTCCAGAGGTCAATGAGACTAAGAGTGAAAAGCTGGTGTCTTACTCAAGGTTGAAAGGTTCTAGCTGAAGGAAATATAAACATTGAATCATGTTTTTTTTGTTGGGGGATTGTGTAGGTATTTATTTTGAGACACGAAAAAGTTTTTTTTCAATCTGACTAATATTGTGATTTTATTACTAATACTGTATGCATTAAAGTTTTCTTTTATGCAATGTAAAGACAATTTTAAAGCTTTTTTTTTAATAAACACTGTTTAACTTTTTAAATATAGAATTTTATATATTTTCTCTGATTGTATTAAGAGAAATAACCTAAATTACTTACATTTGTAGAAATAAGCAACACGATTTGCCAATGTAGTGAGATAATGACTTCATTAATTCACTTAAAATAATAGTTCAGTCAATAACGCTAATGGAACCCAAAAGTTATGATTATGTTCACCCAAATGATAACTTACTAACTGGTGACTACCAGTTTCCTATCCCATTTAGCAGCAATACAAAAAGGTTTGGGTTCCATCATAACTTATAAAATAGAAATAGAAAATGGAAAATGACCTAACTTAATCTCAAAATTCCTCAATACTATGAATGCAGCTATATAAACTCAAAAAGTGTGCGTTCACCTTCACTATATCTTGTTCGTTGGTCTGGAATATAAATGTTGTATTTAATACATATTGTGGTGTCATTGAACTTTTTCAGTTCTTCAATATTCAGATGATAAATCTACCTGTGTATCATCTATCCAAGTGCTGGATACTTATGGGTGTGGTTTAGGATACTGTGTGAATTTCTATGAAATTTTCAGAACCAAATAACTGATTGTAGATCAGTACTGTGTAGGTGTCTTACGTGTTGTCTAAGCCTTGTTTCTTTGCCTTTAAGGCCATGATGATATTTTTGGCAAGACGTTTGTTTGTTTGATTGTTTTCCTACCCATGGCCCTTATCAAGATGAAGTTTATCAATTAATAGTACATGAACTCTGTTAATATCACATGTCCTTTATGCCATGTCTGATTGGTTGTTTTTGTTTGTATAGCCATGTGGTCCCCTAACCCTAACCCTAACCCTAAACCCATGCTATAGCCTCTTTGCCACCGTTTGCAACTGCAGGAAGTGTTCCATGGCTGTGTCTACCTTCCATATTTTACCCTGTATATGGTCATAATGAAATACCCTGTAGTGTACCTATATGTTTGTTCTAATTCCATCTATGTACCTGTGCGTATTTTTCAGTGTTCGATGTATTGTAGTGAGGCATGAGAAATGGAGACTGACACTTTTTGAGCTCAGGGTTAAATACCCTGGTTTATTGCTCAGTGGGAAGCTCTGAAAAGAGCTGTTTGGGAAAAGTGCGCCCTCTTCAGGAAGGAGTACACAACCAGTACGAACACCCACCCAAGCTGACTTTAACATGGCCGAACTACTCCCAAGCCACTCTTCCCTATAGAAAACACACTGGGGGTAGTTCGGCCCTTTTCCCCTAAACGATTCCCAACCCAACAATAAACACAATAACCCCCACATTCCCCATAAACAACACACACAAACAACACAATAACCCCCGAACAGTGCCAAACCCCACAGTCATTGTCTGTATGCAAATGAACCAAAATGGCGGATGGTTCTGCCAAACCCCTGCTCCGCCACAATATGTAAATAAACCCATTTCACACTGTAACCTATCACACATATTTCCCATGGCAAACTATTACACGTAAACACCCTGAAGTTCTAGGTCTAGTTCTGGGATTGTTCTGCTCATTTGTACAGTTAATAGTAAGTCATACTGTGCCTTAAACCACATCGTAAAGTCCACTTTAATGAAGAGCGGGAAGTGGAAAAGTTTTTTCTTAACAAAACATTTGGGGAATTATGGAAACAATTGGAATGACTGTGGAGTACTAGTGGGATATCATATCAGGTAGAAATAGCTGTTAATTTGTTTTGGCATTAGAGGTTTAAATGCTGAATCTCAGGATTCCCCATAGATTGATAAATGAATGATTTTCTTTGTTGTTGTTTATTCTGGTCTTGTGATGAAGTTAGTCATTTTAAGATTGCAATGTGTTGACTGAAACCTTGCAAGCCTCTGTGAGAAGACATTCTGTTCTGTTTGTGTGGGCTGGATTCTCAGAATACATTCTTTAGACAAAAACAAAAAGAGTTTCTGTTTACGGGGGAGGGGAGGGGGTTGGGGGGTGTTCGAACACACACACACACACATGCTCGCATGAACGCTAGGGCAAGCACTTAAGAAAACTTTGAAGATGAATCAATCTCTGTATTATACCGAGAGTCCAAGAAGCTTGGTGAGGAATCGAACTGGTCTGCCTGCACTTCATAGCAGTCAGGTGGCATTGATGTCCTGATTGATCATGGGATGGAAGCGACTGGAAAGAAGAAAAGGATTACGCTTGTCAAATGCAGTCGATATGGTGGGCTGGAATGCTCAAATGTTTGCCGTTAATCTCGAATAGTGTCTGCGCAGGCTGAAAGTGCCGAAAAAGCGCTTGATGGAAGAGTTGTGGAAAGCGCTTTGGGTAGTGCTCTCCACTTCCCATCTCTGAAAGTGACAGCAGTGCAGATATGCATGCTTACTGATGTACTGGACAGGTTATGGACTTTAGAAGTTGTTTTCAATATCAAACATTGCATACGTTGACAGGGCTCAAATATACACTGGAAAAAAGATGCACTGAATGTACACTTTAAAAATAATTAAGTCCCAAAATGGGTCAATGGGACAAATTGTCATTGAAGAACCACTAGGACCACCTACATTGCTGTTTGGAGACCAATTTTTGTAAATGAGATGTGCGAGTGTGAAGAACCTCCATTTAACCAGTGTCTATACTAACTGAAGATTTCCTAGAACCATACGTTCAAGTCAGGAACCATACACAGGAACCGTTATTTTTTTTTAGAACTTTATTAAATCTTCAAATCACTTCCACATGCAAGATGTGTGATGTATTGTTAATGAACAGACTTTTTACATTGGACAATGCTCAAGTTTACAGAAAAAAATAAATATATATGAAATACGCTCAAGTAGGACCAAACCAAAATCTGCAATGAACGCCTCTTCTTCTCTCAGTCCAATGTTTTATAAAAGCTTTGAATACATTCTACTCATGATTCATGAAGGCATCTGTCTATAAACCTGACTGAAGAAATTGAATTGCCAAGGATAGAGCAGGAGTTGGTCTACAAGAGTGGAATTTTGAGTTGAAAAAAAAGATGGAAGAGATGATTTGGAAGCATCACCTGAAGGAAATTCAAACACAGTGAACTGAGCATTTATTATCAAACTGTACAACTATCATCATGTTTTTTCTCTCTCGGTTTGTTGGTTAAGAAAACAGCAAACAAAACATGAATAACTGATCTGTGATTTTCAGCCTGTGGTTCATGGCCCCCTATTGTTCCATGGTGCTATAGCTATGGGTCCATGTGCTTACTATTAATTGCAAAACAAACCAATCACATTTTTTATTTGACAACATTAAAACATTATGGCTGTGTCAGGCTTGTTGGCCGATTTGGTATCAATATGCCCATGTGACATATGGCCAGTGGCCATTTCTATTTGGATAATTTGGAGTTTAACTATCATTGATGAATGACTATATAGAGAAATAAATAGTTTATTGTGTTACATAATTAGAGTATTTGTGTTAGACTTTTGAAACTGTATTTGTTTAAGTAGGTTAAGTGTTCCTGTGAACTACAGAATCTTTTATGGTTGGTTATGCAAAAGAAGCTTAAGAATTTGAGAAGCCCTGGTATAGTTAAAGATCTGTGTCTAGCTCTGCTTTTGTACATGTTGTATGTGTAGCAGTTCAGGTTAGTATTGTTTATAGCTCAGTTGGCCTGTTTTATGAGGTCACTATTTTGCACAAGGACATGCTACTATGCAGTCTTTTGTTCTGAAATAGAATGTTTTATTTCCTGACCACTCAAGTCTCATTTAACGGTAACACTTTATTTTCCAAGTCTACTGTAGATGCTTTGTTAATGCTGAGCTTGTCCTTGACTAACATTTAAATAACCATAAATCTAAAACAAATTTAATTTCAACCCCAAAATATCCCACATTCAGTAAGGGACTTTGTTTGATGCCATAGAAAAAATATTGTTGTTTCCATAAAAAGATATCAAATTAATGGCTCTTAAAAAGGCATGTGTTAGTGGCAAAGAACTTTCATATTATGTGAAATTCTTTATCTTTAGTGGTTTAAAAGTGTCCAGTGACATAGCTTCTAGAATTGTTTGTGGCAAATTTAAGGAGTGTAAAAACTTTTTTAGCATTAGAGATTTTTTAGAGATTTTGAGCTTTTTTTTGAGGTCTTCGACGAACTTTGGAAAAACAGTTGTCACTTAACAGACAATGCAACCTGAAACTTGCAAGGAAAAAGCTATAAACTCTAGTTCTCTAGGCCCAAGCTTATCTCAGATGAACCAAAAGGCAGTGGAAATGTGTGCCAGGTTAGAAGAGTCCACATTTCAGGTTGTGCTTTGTGCTAAAGACAAAATTAACTACTTAGACTTCTCTTATTGAAATGTGCAAATGCCAACACCTGCATTGTTGATTTGCATATGTGTGAAAGTACCAATTTACACAGAAACACAGACTGCCAGTAAAGACGTAGGGCACATCATGAAGAGGAGAATCAGGCAACAACAACTATGGCCTGCTGAGCAAAAATTCACTTTCAGAACTGCAACATTTATTACCTTTAGTTCCCAAACAATCCCAAAGAAATGGTAAAAATGTATCTGTATTAACATTTTTCTAAGTGTGTTCCAGGTTTTAAAATTTTCATTTGTAACTAAAAAAAAATTAATATGTAATAATATGCACTTAAGCAAAAACACTGAAAATATATTCTTTTGATTTTTGTCAGTTAAATATATTGACAGTAATACATTTTTGCATTTTACAGATAATATGCTATGTAATAACTATTTCAGAAATTGAAAAGTTATGTTTGTGCATCAATACGGTTCTGTTTTTTTACCAATGTAGGAACTTTGCACAAAAGTAAATACATTTTTCACAGTACAGTTGCTGAAAGACTGTAGTGTCAGTGTAAGCAGCAGGGGTATGTTGCATGCGTCTGCTCCCCTTGAACGGTGGCGCATGATGTAGTTATTTACAGCCGTCTTTTCTTTTATGGAAAAATCAAGATGTGATTGATTCAGGTTAATGTGACGGCGAGGCAGCAGCGGAGCTGCGTGTGAGTGCGCAGGTTAACAGAAAACACTAACTTCCATAAAGCACTGTGGGGATAAATCATGCTTATTCGAGCTGGTCTGACAGCTGTTTAAGCTGTGGCAATCATCGAAAGCACTGCGGCCGTCCCAGCGCACCGCTCGGCGAAATGTCAAGATGGGGAGTAGGGGGTGGGTGGGGGATGCGGTGGTTTTGAGAGGAGAGAGGGGGGTTGAGGGAGGACAGAAGGAGAGAGAGAGAGAGAGGTAAATGAAGTCAGAGAGGATGGCTGTATCAAGGAGCCATCAGCGGCAGGTGCTTTACATAAACGTCTCAGTAAGCAGTAAGCAAATTCCGTTGACGCTCAAATGCAATAAAAACAAAGAGGGGCTCCGAGAGGTGGGATGAAACGTCCCCAGTGCATTCCCTCTACAGGCGCCATTCTCTCAGTTACTCTCTTCTCTCTCTCTCACTCTTTCTCTCTCTCACTGGAGCGTTTCGCGAGGAGCAAGATTATGGTGTTTGCTTTTATCTGTCAGAAATCAATATTTCAAACGTCCGATAAAAGAGGAAAATTGAACTGGGAATAGACTGGAGTGCTGTAAAAGTACAAAGCACAATTATCAAAAAGCACTTAAAGAGCCTAATAGGATACACATATTAAAAATGCCCAAATGGAACGTCTTGGAGCCATAATGAGGGCTCTTCTTCGCCTCTCTCTTCACTCACCCCACCTCCGCCTGCCAGAGGGGGCTTTTGATCATAATACCCTGTGAGGGCCGTCTTTTGCAGCGGTCAGGAGAGAGGGGGAGAAGGGGTGGTGGTGGTGGTGGGGGTGTATGGACCCCTGGAGGCCCATGCTTTCGTGTTTTAACATAGCGCCATTAGGTGTGACACGCTGCCTGCCCTGTTTATGTGTCTGCCATTACAGACGTAAACTGAGGATCACAGAAGGCTGCAGACAAGGACAACGGAGGGGACGCTCAGGGAATAGACTTGAGGCGAAGTGTCCATCTATAATGTTTGCAGAATCTCTTTTGTGTGTTGTGGAGTGTGATGCACAGACTCGCTTTTATTCATTAATTCCAGTGCATCTAATAGAACAGAAATGTCAGGCTGTTATACTAATACTTATACTAATAAGAGAAAGTATTTGTGATGCAATAGTATGTAAAAAAAGGTGTTTTTGGCTTCATAAGTGTATTTTTTATATGTGTGTGTTCTCCTGTTTAATAGACCGTGGAGGAAATTGCTAAACAGGTCTACACTGTCATAGTGTCTGGTTGACATCCAGTACTGTTGGAAAGTCAAAGAGCACCTTTTTTTCATCTAATTTCCAGTTAGACTTACAGTCATGTGGAAAAGTTTGGTCACCGCATTACATATTCAGTTATTTATTAAGAAATGTTCGCATATTTATGTCTAGTCTTGTTTTAATGTATCTCTGGAACATAAAGTGATTTAATTGCAGGATTTATTCATTAAAAAAAGATCGCATTCTAACTGAGGAAGAAGTTAGGACACCCTACCTCCTAATTGCTAGTGTTGTCTCCTTTGGCTGAAATAACCACACATAGACACTTTTTGTAGCATCTACATGTCATCAGTCTGAGGAACGTTTCCCCCACTCCTCAATGAAGAATTCTTTAAGCAGTGAGATGTTTGAGGGGCTTCTTGCATGTACAGCCTGTTTCAAGTCACCCCACAGCATCTCAATGGAATTAAGATCTGCTACACTCCAGGACTCTCCATTGCTTAGTTTTCTGCTTCAGCTTTAATGTTCTTACAGAACATCACCTCCTTGCACTCCTCCCATGCAACTTTAAATTGTGCAGTCTCTTTCTGATTGTAGATTCATGCACTTTCATTTCAACAGTAGCAAGAGCCTGTGGTAGGTCCTGTGGTGACATTTTAGGGGTTTTGGAGACTTCTTTTAGCATCGTGCTGTCTGCTCTCAGGTTGAACTTCCATAAACAGTCAGACCTGCGCGTGTAGGCAGTCTTCCACCTGTAGACTCTTTTCCAGACATTGGAATTGCTGACTGCAAATTCATTTGAGATATTTTTAAATCTCGTACCAGACGTACAAGATGCTACTATTGTCTTTCTGAAGAACTCAGACAGCTTTTTTAATCTCACCATGGTGTTCTCTCTCACCTCAACTGTCAGGAAAACGCCAAACTAAATTTCTGAGGTGTAAATAGGGCAAACCTCTTTCAAAATGCTGAGGAAAGATGTTCAATCATCTGCACCTGATGTGCTACACCCATTTTAATTGGGAATAAAGGTGAGGGTGTCCTAATTTTTTTCCTCACCAGAACTTGCATTTTTATAGAATTTCATTTTACAGAAGATTTTGAACAATATTTTCTTCTGTTTTAATTGTTTAGTTCAGTTTAATATTACCTGAATCTCTCTGTATTGTTAAAATTGAAAGTACATATCCATATGGCCAAAAATGTAGGGTGTCCTACATTTTTTACATGACTGTATCTGAGCACTATCATTATTTTAATGTATATGGACTTGCCATGTTGGTCTTTTTTATTAGCTACTTTCAGTTTTCTTTTTTTTCAACCATAACTCCGGTCATTTTAGTCCCATAAGTTTAAAGTCTCCTCTATTTTCCTAGCACATGTTGCTTTGTGTTGGTAGAAAAAAAAACCTTCTGATTGCTTCTGTTCTCTATATTTAATGGCCTACATGGTAAATCTATACTAAACACGTCCTGATTTCTGGATGAAACTATGGCCACATTAAAAAAAAGTCTCTAAACTATTCCCGTGATCATGATTATAATGGCAGCTACAGGTATATAAAGGAATGAATATATAAATTTTATTATTTATCATTATTATATATATTGTATTATCCTATAGTCAAATGCAACCTAAAAATCCCTGCCAGGGATTAAATAATTCTATAAACATTTTAATATACACTCCCCTATGACAAACAACCATTTATTCATTTATTTCCCAGGGTCAGGAGCAATGTAGAACATATGGCAGAAGTCTACAGTGATATTTTGTCATGTTTCTTGTAAATACCTCCATTATTACATTACTGTATATGTGACACAATAAAATTTGAATTTGAATTTGAATTTATTGGTTACCTTTTTTGCTTGTCACAATCCAAGAGAATCCAATTCCATATGCAGACTCATCAGTCCAGTCCAGAATGATTAGTTCAGTAAATGTTTTTTCAAAGTATTGTTTTCTTAACCCTTTCACACAATGAAAAGCTCTTCAATGTCTTCTCACAGTAGAACGATGAACAGAAACATTTTTTTTCAGATTTTCATGTCTTTCTTATGAAATCCTTTACCATAAAGTAAATGAGTCCTCTTATGAATATACATAGAAATATCTCCTTTAGCAAATTAGATGGACATGAGAAATAAGTTTGGATAGTTGCTTGAGTGTAAGTCAGTATCTCTTAAAGATAATAATTTCTCTTTGATATTATACATTTAAATATATAGAATCTGCTTTTAACTTGTGTTTAACAATTGTTTGACCAAAGGTTAAATAACCAAAAATATTATATATTTTTTCTTTTACTCTGTGCTGTATGACATGGATTGAAATAAAAATCCAGATCCATTTAATAGAGAACTTCACCAGTGATGAAGCATCAGTGGGCTATATCCATTTTGATGGGTATGCTCAGGCAGTACAAGGTTTACTTGTTAAATACCATAAAAGAAGATGAACAGGCAAATTAATGTATTTAAAATATAAATCTACAGTATCTCACAAAAGTGATTTTTTTTTTTTTACAAATATTTTATTATATTTTTTCATGGGACAACTCTGAAGACATGACACTTTGATACAATGTAATGTAGTCAGTGTGCAGTTTATATAAATGTGTAAATATACTGTTCCCTCAAAAAACTCAACACACAGACATTAATGTCTAAACCACTGGCAACAATACTGAGTGTGCCCAATTTGCCATTTTCCCTCCCTGGTTTCATGTGACTCATTATTGTTGCAAGGTCTCAGGTGTGAGTGGGGAGCAGGTGTTTTAAATTTGGTGTTATCGCTCACACACACTCTCTTACTGGTTACTGGTTCAACATGGCTCCTCAGGGCAAAGAACTCTCTGAGGATCTGAAATTGTTGCTCTATATAAAGACTATAGAGACTATAGAGACTATAAGAAGATTACCAACACTCTGAAACTGAGCTGCCGCACAGTGGCCAAGACCATACAGTGGTTTAACAGGACAGGTTCCACTCAGAACAGGCCTCACCATGGTCGACCAAAGAAGTTGAGTGCACATGCTCAGCGTCATATCCAGAGGTTGTCTTTTGAAAATAGATGTTTGAGTGCTGCCAGCATTGCTGCAGGGGTTGTAGGGGTAGGGGGTCAGTCTGTCAGTACTCAGACCAAACGACACACACTGCAACAAAATAGTCTGCATGGCTGTCATCTCAGAAGGAAGCCTCTTTTAATGATGATGCACAAAAAAAGCCTACAAACAGTTTGCTGAAGACAAGCAGACTAATGACATGGATTACTGGAATCATGTCCTGTGGAATGATGAGACCAAAATAAACTTATTTGATTTAGATCTGGTCCTACAGTCAAGCATGGTGGTGGGAGCGTCATGGTTTGGGGCTGCATGAGTGCTGCCAGCACTGAGGAGCTACAGTTCATTGAGGGAACCATGAACCCCAACATGTACTATGACAAACTGAAACAGAGCATGATCCTTTCCCTTCAGAAACTGGGCCACAGGGCAGAATTTCAAGATAATAGCAACCTCAAACACACCTCCAAGGCTGGTCTAGCACGTTTCCAGAACTAAACCCTTTTGAGAATCTGTGGGGCATCCTCAAACAGAGGTTTCTAACATCCACCAGCTCCATAATGTCATCATGGAGGCATTGGAGAGCACCTGTGGCCAAGAGAGTTAAAGCAGTGCTTTAAGAATTTACCCTTTTGAAATAAGTTTGATCTGGGACAAAGGGAACCATATGTAAAAGTTTTTATTTTTAAACTAATTAAACTAAATAACTAATTATTCAAATTTGAATTAAAGTACTGTGCATTAAGTACGATTCCATGTGTATTTAACTAACTTTAAGTTGGCCTAAGTGTTTGGGAAACCTTTTAGCAAAAATTGATTTCCTGTTTCACTAGGGTATAAAATGAAGTGACATGAGGCCCAAATCCTTTATTCATCCATCACCATGGAAAAGATTTAAGAGCATTCCATTACATTAAAGTAAAAATATCTTTGACACCAAAGACCCTTGCACTATTTTTCACATACATTATATAGTGGATTTCAGGAAGTACCAGATTATTTTAACTTAAAGTCTCACTGTTTCTGCCAAAAAAACTCAACTTGGTCATGACTGGATTGTTCAGCAGGACAGTGATCTAACCTATTTCCAAATTCACTTAAAAATGGCTAAATTAACATAGTCAGGCTTTTGCCATGGCCACCCCAGTCCCCTGACATAAATCCATTTTAAACTAGAATTCTGGAGAGTCAAAAATTCCTGTTTTCTCAAATAGGGCTCAGTGTTCACAAAAGGGGGTTACACAAAAATAATAAATGAGAGGGTGCTCCAATAATTATTTACTTTTTTCAGAAGAAAATTTGTGATCACCCACGACTTTTATTTATATGGTAATAGATTAGTATGTAATGTGGGAATGTGTATTGCCTTTATTTGCTGAATGAATTACCTTTTTTCCCATTAAATAAGGAAGCCAATAATTGTGGAGGCCGCTGTACATCATATTACTTTATCTAAAGATATATGCCTGTGGACATATTATATAATAATAAAAAATAACATTGCTAAACAAAAGGCTTGGAGTTAAAAGAGGGGTATATGAAGCTAATGCAACACAAATAGATAAATAAATCAACCAATCAACCAATAAATAAATAAACCAAAAAAGAAAACAAAAACAAAAACAAAAACAAAAACAAAATTATATATATATATATATATATATATATATATATATATATAAAGGAATGTGATACTGAAGACATACCCTTGAGCTTACCACTCACAGTAACAGTGTCTTTATCCTGGAAGGTACAGTTCTTTTATTTATATGTAGGATAAAAAAAAATGAGAACACTCACATGAGCGCCTGCAGCTTGGCCTTGTCTCTCACCATTACACACACGGGTGAATTAGGAGCGGCTGAAAGGAAATATCAGGTTAAAACTTCATTCAATTAAGAGGCTCAATGACACCCATTTTAGGTCCACTGCATGATGGGTAGAGCTGTTTGACACCTGGCCCATATTTAATATCATGTTCAGCATAGTCACCGTTCACCAGCAGGTTAAACACACACCTCGCTCAACATGTGGGGACTGTGAAGAACGTATACACTCATGCCTTAGGGAATATGTCTGGGAGTTTCTCCTCAGTGGGGAAGGTCTCTCTTCATTTTAAAGTCAAAGGAGACACTCTGTCAAAAAAGGACATGCCACTTATAAACTTTTTGTTTCTGGAAACCCAACACCACTTGCAGTGTCAGTGACCCATGTACAAGTGTGGATACACACAAAGAAAGTAGATAATCCAACACACAACTCTCCCGCACAACTAAGGCTGAAACTCTACATCTTTCAGCTCACTTTTCACACTTGTCATTATTATTTATATTGTTATTATGTAATCTGTAATTACATATTTAATTCTGCACTAATTACAATATACAGGTTTTATACAAATTGCATTATATTTATTTAAATTCCATATAAACAGGCATGATTTTACACTCATTGTTTTTTGCTTATTTAAGTGACAGGCAATGGCAAAAACATACTTGTAAACACAATTGTCCTGTTAACTAAAAGTTGAGAATTTACATTTCAAATATAACTTAAATCAACATCTTATCAATCACTTAAATTGGCTAAAGTTTAAAATAAGCCCATAAATGGATACCATGAACCACCAATGGTTGTTATCTAAGATACAGAACTGTTTATTACAGCCTAAACATTGGATGGTAGTAAGCCAGGTGAGAAAATGTAAAACTTGCAAAAATGCATTTATTCTAAGCTTCTAAGCAAGTTTCAGTAATTTTGCATACTTCACACCCCTTCAACAAAAGTGAAAAATAAATGGTTAATATTTTCTTGCTTTGCATTATTTGCTGTCTAAAATTATTTGCTGTCTAAAAAAGACAAGATATCAAATGTTAAAACCCAAATGTTGAATACATTTGAATATATATATATATATATATATATAATCTTTTTATTTGTATTTATTTTTTTTTTCAAAATAAAGTCTCCAGCCACTTTATTAGTAGCTATTTGACCAATCACATGGAAGCAACTCAATATATTTAGGCATCTAGATGTGGTCCAGAAATTCAGAGGTGAAGAATGGTGGAGAAAGGGGACTTAATAAGTGATTTTAATGGGGCATGGTTGTTGGTGCCAGAAGAGCTAATCTGAGTATATCAGAAACTTTTGATCTAGGGTTTATAGAAAATGGTCTGAAAAAGAGAAAATATCCAGTGAGTGGCAGCTGTGTGGATAAAAATGTCTTGTTGTTGTCAGAGGTCAGATGCGAATGAGCAGACTGGTTCTAGATGATAGAAAATCAACATTAGCTCAAATAACCACGCTCTACAAACAGGGTTTGCAGATTAAAACTTCTGAACACACATGTAAACTTTGAAGCAGATGGGCTACAGCAGCAGAAGACCACACTCCTGTCAGCTAAGGTCTGAGGCTACAATTTGCACAAACTCACCAAAACAACAGTACAAGATTGGAAAAAACGTTACCTGATCTGATGAGTCTCTGTTTCAGCTGCGACATTCAGATGGTAGATGATGCCCCGTGTCAGCAGTTAAAGTTGGTGGTAGTGGTAGTATTTTCTTTAGTATTATGAGCCCCTTAGTACCAATTGAGCATTGTTTAAATGCCAGAGCCTGAATATTGCTGCTGTCCAACCCTTTATGTGTTAATTTCAAAGTTCACATCCTCTCAAACTGGTTTCTTGAACATGACAATGAGTTCACTCTACTCCAATGGAGTTTGTGACTGTGGAATTTGCATCATGCATATGCAGCCGACATCTCTGCAGCAATCATGTCAATATGGAGCAAACTTTCTGAGGAATATTTCCAACACTGTGTTGAATCTATGCCAAGCCATTAAGGCATTTCTGAAGGCAAAAGGGGGTCCAACCAAATACTAGAAGGTATCTAATAAAGTGGCCATTGAGTGTCCATACTCATTTTAAACTTGATGCCAGCAACAAGTTAAAAAAAAAGTTGAGACATGGCAACAAAAGACTGTAAAAGTTTTTTATTGTCAAAAATTATAACTGCTAGAACACCTCGTAATTAGTTAGGTTACTTGGAAACAGATATAAAAAACATGCCAGGGAGACAGAGTTGTCTCAGAGTTAAATATGAGGAGGGGTTCACTGTATGCCTTTAAACAATTTAAAACATCTTTAGAAATATATGTACACATATATGTACACAAGAGGAAAACTAATAATATATGGCCATAATCTTAAGCCCTCAGGCCTGCACTGCATTAAAAAACACATGTATCTGTAATGGAAATCACTGCATGATCAAGTCAGAAACCATATACAGGGGGTCCTCGTGTTACGTCAGGATTTGGTTCCTCCGAGTGTGACGTAACTGGATTTTGACATAAGTCGGAACTCATGCATGTAATGATGCTGCAAAGGTTTTATTGAACAGCACTGTACTTTATTAACAGCAGCAATATGCATGAACATCTCATATTACAGTAAAGCATTTAGGAAACATTGCTTCAGATAGAATTGCTCTTTTTGCTGCGTCAACATACATCGCAGCAGTAAATGCATTGGAGAAGTGTCTTGTGGGAAGACCACACTGATGGTGACTTAGCACAGTGCACTATTAAACCCCCATCTCACCCACCAATCCACATGAACTTTTATTCAACATTAACAGTGAATAAAACATAAACAATACAGCAAAAACAGCGAAAAACAGCTCAACCCCCCTCTCTCCATCTCTGCAAACACCAGACTTTTAAACACTGCACGTGCTTACTTTGTGATGCTTGCGTATTACTGTAAAGCATTTAGTAGCCATTCAACTGCTTTCTATTACCATCTATGACAGTAAATTTGCACATTTCTTTTTTAAGCCAGTGAAGTAACCACAAATTTACACAAGATGAGTATGACGTAAGTCGAGGATCCCCTGTATAGTCAAACCCCGTATCTCGCCAAACTTGCCTCTCACCATGGAAGGCGGCAGAAAAGATTTCCTTCCATGTTATTTCCCTTGTTAAGATGCCAACTTTGCCTCTCACCCTCGCCACAATGCACAGTGTGTCCGATTTGTAAATCTATAGCTCACCAAACTTGTGTCTGTGGTAGCGCTGTAGCCGTACTAATTTGATAGGTTTGGTACTGCTGCTAATGCTAATGCTACTACTTCTTATGCTAATGATACTGATGTTGCCGCCATTGCTGCTTTCTCATTATTAACTCTTTATTAACAGCAATATACGAGTGTCATGCGGCATGTGGCAACATGAATGAGCAGTGCTTATATAGCGAACATCGATGTCTCTTGTGGGAGTCCAGTATTACCATAAAGCATTTAGTAACCATTCAGCTACATTTTACTACCGTATATGACAAATGCCACAACAAAATAAATCGTGCATATAGTAAACTCCAGTGTCTCTTGTGGGAGTCCATTATTACCATAAAGTATTAAGTAGGCATTCAACTACATTCTACTACCATGTATGACAGATAAACATGACAAAATTTACCCCCGTGATCTGTTAACCCCCGCCTCTTACCACATTTAGGGCCTGGAACAATGGGAGCGAGTTAATGAGGTTTGACTGTATAAGCAAAATCCAGATTCCTTTCTGCATTTTCTAGGTTCAAGGAATCACTCAGTTTATTTTCAGCGTGGAGTTCAAAATCCTTCATCTATAATGGTAAAGAGGCACATTAGTACATGATAAGGGCAGCTTGCACATCTGAAAATGCACCATTAATGCTGAATGGTATACTGTGGCAAGTATGTGAATCTTTTGAAATTTCATGGTTTTCTGCAATAATTTGTCATAAAATGTGATCTGATCTTCATCTAAGTTATGGGTATTGACATATATAATGTGCATAAAATAATAATACAAACGAAATTCTGATCTTTTATTAAGAACAATGTTCTTAATTATATTGCAAGTGGAAAAAGTATATGAACCTTTGAAATTAATAACTGGATGACGACCCCTTGGCAGCAATTACCTAAACTAGGCACTTCGTGTAGCTGTGGATCAGACCTGCAAATCATTCAGGAGGAATCTTGGCCCATTCCTCCTAGCAGAACTGCTTCAGCTCTGTCATGTTCTTTGAACGTCTCATGTGTATGGCTCTCTTCAAGTCATTTCATAGCTTCTCTACAGGGTTGAGGTCAGGGCTCTGATTTAGCCACTCCAAAAGGTGCATTTTGTTTTTTTGAAGCCACTGGACTTGCTCTGGTGTTTTGAGTCATTGTCCTGTTGCATCACCCAACCTCTATAGCGTTTCAGCAGTCATACAGGCATTCTAACATTATCCTGAAGAATTTTTAATTCATTTGAGAATTCATCTTCCCCTCAATGACTGCAAGCTGGGCAGCAAATCATGATGTTTTTCTTTACCATACATTATTGTTGGGATAATTTCCTGATGTTGAGCAGTGCCCTTTTTACACCAAATGTAGCACTGGTGGTCTTGCCTAATAGTTAAATTTTAGTTTTATTAGTAAGCAAACATTTTTGCCAGTATGTCAGTGTCAATGTGCTTCTTCACAAAGTTTCAGGTGTGCAGCCATGTTTGTGGTGTTCTGCCATAGACACCCTGCTTGTTCAAGGTTTTATGTGCAGTAGACATTAACACATTAGGTTCATGTGAACAGGTTAAACAGTTCCAATGATTTCTTCAAATCTTTGGCTGTCACTCTGGGTTGTTGCTTTACCTTATTGTTGAGAATTTGTTGTGCTCACATAAGCATATTCTTCTTGTGTGGAGAAAACACAAAATGTTTGAGTTATTTTTATCAGTCAAAGTAGGTCCACACCTCCAAACTCATCTTCTTAACAAGCCTGCAGGTATGCTAATACCTGACTGTAATTAACTTTTTTGAGGTCATTAACTCAACGGTTAACATTCTTTTTCCTCTAGCCATATGAGTTGTTTATGGTTGTTCTCAACAAAGACATGAAAGTTTAGAATTTCATTGTATTAATGTAAGAACATTACATTTGTAAATAACCCTTGACTCAAATGAAGATCAGACCACATTTATGACAAAATAATGCAGAAAACCATGGAATTCCAAAAGCTTCTCATACTTTTCTTGCCACCATATATACAGTGTAGGAAATAATTATTTGACCCCTTTTGTAAGTTTGCCCGCTGACAAGAAATGAACTGTCAAATTTTAATGGTAGGTTTATTTTAACAGTGAGGGATAGAATATCAAAAAGAAAACCCAGAAAATCACATTATATAAAATATACATTGAATTGCATTTCATTTCGTGAAGTATTTGATCCCCAGTGTCCAACCAGTAAGAGTTCTGGCTCCCACAGACCGGTTAGACAAATTTAAAAAGACTAAACTGGTCATCTGTATAAAGGACAACTGTCCACAGACTTAATCAATCAGATTCCGGTCTCTCCATCATGGGCAAGACCAAAGCGCTGTCTAAAGATGTCAGGAACAAAATTGTAGCCCTGCACAAGGCTGAAATTTCCCCCCCTAAAATGGGCCGTGTGTGGGTCTTCCAGCACGACAATGACCCAAATCATACAGCCAAGGCAACAAAGGAGTGGCTCAAGAAGAAGCGCATTAAAGTTATGGAGTGGCCTAGTCAATCTCCGGACCTTAATCCCATAGAAAATCTGTGGAGGAACTGAACCATAATGATATAGAGTTGCAAAGAAGAGTGGAGCAAAATTCCTCCTGCTATGTGCGCAAACCTGGTCATGAACTACAAGAAAATCTGACCTTTGTGCTGCCAACAAAGGTTTTGCCACCAAGTACTAAGTGTTGTTTTGTTATTTACTTTACTCAATGGAATGCAAATCAATTTATGTTTTTTATATAATGTAAACTGTAAAAAAATCTACCATTAAATTTATGGACTGTATATTTCTTTGTCAGTAAGCAAACTTACAAAATCAGTGAAGGGTCAAATAATTATTTCCTCCACTGTATTGTGACTTTGCTAAGGCCTAGGTAGTGGCGTGGCCTATTCACGCTGCCCTCAGGCTGTTTATGTGTTTTTGGGTTAAATGTGTTTATTTTATGTGTTGGACTTGGTATCATCATATTCAGTTCATAATTACATTTCACACTACATGACAAGTCTTCTTCTTCTCCATTTAATGACATCATAAAGCATGCATAACTGTGAGAGCTCAATTCATAGTTAGATTGCTTTATTACCATAAATTATGCAGATGATGTCAGCTTGTTAGTAAACAGAAAGTAGCCCAGCCTTGTTTAGTATATGTTTAGTATAGATGTGAAAATAAATTCCCACACTGCATGAAGCAACAAAACTACACATTAATTTATTTTCATGGTATGTGGCTTAAAATGAGAGAATAAAGATGATATTTTTAACACCATCATTAACACTCATATCATCACATCCTATGATGAAGGTGTGAATGATAGAAGAACTGTCACAGCTGCTAAGTGGCTGTTTATAATCTTGTTGTTGGGACTAGTGGGAATTAACTCATTTCAGTCAGCTTCTTCCAAACTTCACCCAGTCTTAGTTTGAGTTTTTCAGTGATAAGCTTGATGAAAGCTGGGGATTACAATTACACATTTCTGAAAGCATTTTACCATGGTAATTTAAATATAATGGTTAAATTGGAGTTCAGTGAATAATGATGGATAGTATTACAATGTACTTTGCAATTGAAATATTAAACATAATTATTGTTTTTAAAAACTATGATGAGGAACATGCAGTGAACATTAAAACACAGGATCTGCTGTGGCGAACCTTAAAAGGCATTTTAAAAATTACAATGCAAGTTATTAACAAAAGGGAAGGTAAATCATGGGCTACTTTTATACATATAAACTACACAGATTGTCTATGCAATTATATATTGACTGCACATTCTAATTTGCCAAGTTATCTCAAACCTGATCGGAAATTATTCATAAGTCAGTACAAAAGATTTTCACAGAAATCTGAAAAATACATTACTACAGTAAATAGCATCTTAAATGGGCTTAGAAATATGCGATAACACATAAAAGAAAGGGCTGTACAATTAAGATAGGAAAGATGATGCACTGGTTTCAACAGTTAATATTGAAGACAATGTAATATTTAATTAGCTGGGCAATGATGTTTCCATCATGTCTGTGTAACACAGATAATAGTAAAAGGGTAATGCAGAAATGAACAAGATATGAAATAGCTGTATAATACAACAGCAGTAAAGAAATCAATAGCTGTTTTCAGAAATAACAAGGACATTAAGTTATCTTTGAGGCCAGATAGAATTAGAGGCTATATCATGAGCATCTCTTGATTGAAACATCCTATTAGCGGAGAGCTCAGTATGATACGACAGACCATTCTTTTCGTCCATATCTTAATGGCCCATCATTAGTCATATAATCAATATGCTTCTTGATTAAGAGTGCATGCTTCATCTTCAAGCATTTTTTTTCAGGTCGATGGTGAGATTATCTCACAAATGACAAGAATGCTACAGGAAACTTCAGGCCAGTCTCTCTATCTCTCTCTCTTTATTCTGACACACACACACACACACACACACACACACACACACACACACACACACGCATGGCAAAGTAAATCATGAAACACTGTGATCAGTGGGCCAGTATAATTGGAAGCGGAGGCTTTAATTGCCAAAAGTAAGACATTAACTAAATTACTTTTTAAAGATTTAAGGCAGTCAAAGATTTCATTCAGGATCTTGTGGCTTTGAAATATCTTTAGATTCAGATTGATGGGCGAAAGAAAGTAGGATGTTTCAGCTATGAGTCAGCACAAATCTTTTAAATCAAACTTAAGGCCAAACACTAAATTATCTGCTGTCTTAACTGAACGGCAAGGTACCTTAGTAATCTCGAATGGCAGTTTTACTAGTAGATTCAGACAGTTCTACATTTAATATGCCTTTATTCTTTTTACTTGGGTTTGCTTATTATCAGATTTCCCTGCAGTGTTCAGTTGCAGCCTGTTTCCACTCTCTGCAGCAGACCTCTGGCATAATGTTAGTAATTGTTGCACTCCTTTGCTTAAAAATGTGCATGTTCTTTTTCAGTGCAAGCTTTTCTATGTAGGTTTATCAACCTATCTCAGTATTCTGGCCTAAGTCCTCTTCCAAGGACATTAGCAGTGAAAAAAGAAAGATCCATTTTTTCCCATAGCTGAGCGAAATTTAAACATTTAAACATTTATAGGTCATCCTGTTAAAGACAGACCACTAAAGTCACTCTCACAGACTTCAATTAACCTTCTGAGCTGATAGCGAACTGCCCAGAGACATGAGAAGCCTCTTATTTTCTCACTCTGTCTTTCTTTTGAACTGCTGACAGGAAGGAAACAGAGAGAAGCTTGGTGGATGCTAGTAAAAGATGGCTGAATATGGTGCTGCCATCACGTCACATTGTACATCCTTCCTTTGTCCTTTGCCAATAACGTTCTCAGCCATTCCAATCACATTTTTGATATTTGCTCTGTATGATGGGACATTAAGCTGGAGCAGCCAGTTGAATCTATTGGCAAGTTCCGTTAGCCTTTTCAGAGGCTCTTGGGAAGTCAATTCTTATGGAATAAAACTAAGGTCCTGTTGGTCTATGTAATGGTTTGTGCTAATGCATATTTGCACATAGTACAGCTGTCCATGGTAAGGACTAGTATGGCACTCATGCCTTATGTGGGACCCCACAGATGTACAGCGCACTCCGTAATTATTGGCACCCCTGGTTGAGATGTGTTCTTGGGCTTCTAATAAATTAATTTTTTCCCTGCAAAACAGAGGCTCACAAAAAAAGAGAAAAAATCAACATTTACTTGAAGTACATTTAATAAAAAATCCCACATAAAGAAATAATTTTTAACACAGTGCCAATTCACAGTTATTGGCACCCCTGTTATTAATATTTCATAGAACCCTGTTTTCCCAACAAGACAGCACTTAATCTTCTCCACAGGTTTTCAATTGAGATGGCCATGTGAGAAGCTTGATTTTGTGTCTGGTGAGCCATTTTTGTGTAGATTTTGCCATATTTTTAGTCATTATTCTGATGGAAGACCCAATAATATTATTCTGATGGAAGACCCATCTTCAGTTTTCTGGCAAAGGCCACCAGATTTTGATTTAAAATGTCCTGGTATTTCAAGGAGTTCATGATGCTATGCCTTGAAAGAGAAACAGCCCGACACCATCACAGATCCTCCACCATTCTTTACATTGGGCATGAGGTGCTTTTCTGTATACTCATCCTTTGATTCATGTCAGACCTACTTAGAATGTTTGTCCAAAAAGCTCAATTTTAGTCTCATCTCACCAAACTCCCAGTACTAGTACCATTTACGTTTGTGGTTGTAGATGAAAAAATGTTATTGGCAGGGAGATATGTCTCATGGTTGTCATGGAGACTTTGTGACTCCAAGATACAGTACCAGTTATTTGTGCAGTTCTCTAACAGTGAGCTTTGGAGAAATGTTTACTTCTCTTACCATCCTGCTCACTGTACATGGTAGTAAGTTAAACTTGGGTCCTCGACCAACCTTGTTTGACACTGTTCCAGTTGTTTTAAACTTTATTATTATTCTGACTGTAGATACTGGCAAGTTTAGGTGAGCAGCTAATTTCCTGTAGACATTACTTTGACTTATTAATATAGACACACATCTGTCTTCCTTGAACGGCATGTTCTCTTGTATTTTCCATGTTGAGGAGAAACTTTAAAAGCTACAAAAATTCATGTAAAAAAAAAAAAGTCTTAATGTGGGATTTTCCCCAATGAATAAATGTACTTACATCTTTTTTTGTGTTGTGAGCCTATATTCTTAAGGGAAAAAAAAGAATTTATTAGAAGCCTAAGTACACATCTTAACCAAGGGTACCGATAATTGTAGAGGGCACTGTATCCTGGTTAAACACAGAATGTTTCTATATTATGAATTATGCTTCTGCTAAAATGTTTTCAATTTAGCTGCAAGATTCTATGTTTAGCTGAAAATATAATTACAATAAGTCAGGGCTGCTTAGCTGAGGTAAGATAATTAAAACACAAGTTTATTAACAATACACCAATTAAGCATGCACCAATGTTTAAACAACAATATAAATATAATAGACAATGTCTCTGACGAGTAATGTAATTAACAATCAAGTATCATTTCAGGATGTTGTGATTCTGACCCTCTGCTTTTAATGAATAGGAGAACAAGAGAGCATAATTGGCCTTGTTTTCTCTGGTCGCTCTCTCTCACCACAAGTCAATGTGATGCAAGCTAATACAGATGTATGTTAGCTGACCTAACAGAATTGGCAGTTAGTCTTCTGCTTCTAGTGTGTTGAGCTGTCCAATGAGGTTACATTAGCAGCAGTTTGAAAAGATGAAGCAGCTACCGTCATGTGACTGGGAAGAAGAATGCACTGGCCTTCACCATCCCAGCTTAGGAACATCTCTTAGGAACATTAGGAAAATCTAGTTAGTAGGTAGGGATTAAAAAATTGGAGATTAAAACAAGGTGTAAAAATATTTTCAATAATTTTCAACATTAATAATTCATCAAGCATTTTAAGATTGAGCTTTTATGTTATTGTCAGTATCATTCGACCAATGGCAGCAAAAGATCAAACGAATCTGCAAAGCTTGGCCCAACATTCTCACAGAACCTGGGTGCATATGTAGCATTCAAGCTAGTCTGTGTTAATGAGAGGAGAAATACATTTTGAACACAGCTTATGCGCTGCAAAGGGATGAGAACGGCTCAATAAAATATACACAAGAGGTCGAAACGAGGGAGTAAAAAAAACCTTTTTGACAATGTTAAGCCCGGCAGAAGCTTTGAGGCAAGCAAGAGTTTTTTTTTAATCATTTCTTCTGATGTTGGATCATGGGGAGTGAGGAGCTTTCCAAGGGTAAGCAAAGTCAAAGCCAATCCCATACTGTAACACTAACAGAGCTATGGCCATTGTATGCACAGGCAGAACAGAGAAGTTTGTCATTAGAGGAGCATTGTTAAAGTCAAATGGCATTGTTTCAAACTGAAGAAAGCCCTGAAGCCTCATCCTAATATCTCAAAATATCTCAAAGTTCATTGCGTTTTTAAACAGCTTCTCTTTACATTTTGGTAACAACAAATGGAAACAGTAAATAGTGTCCTTAAAGACTCATTAAAGGATAATTTTAATTCAGTTCCTTCTTCTCATTTTAATAGCATCATAAAGCATCCATAACTGTCTGAGAACATTTCATAGTTAAATTGCTTTATTGACATAAATTATGCAGCTGACATTAGCTTGTTAGTAAACAGAAAGTAGCCTGACATTTGGTTTTGTAACATAAATGTTTGTTCCTGTATCTGGAAGTTACTAAATGGAAATATAAATGTTTAGTAAAAATGTGAAAACAATTTCCACACTGCATGAAATTTTGCTATTATACTTAAGAATCATTAAACAAGTCAACAGTAATATTTGAATGTGTAGTTTTTGGGCAAGAACATTGATTTTCATTGAATGTGGCTTGAAATGACTGAATAAAAATTAAATATTCAACACCATCATTAACGCTAACATCATAGCATCAATTTTACAGCAGTGTGAATGATAGAAGAACTGTCACAGCTGCTAAATTGCTAAATTACTGTTTGTAATTTTGCTGTTGGCACTGGTGCGTATAAACTCTTTGCTGTCAGCCTCTTTCAAACTTCACCCGGCCTTAGTTGGGGTTTTTCAGTGATAAGCTTGATTAAGTTGTGGATTACAAAGACTTACAAAGCACTTTACTGTGGTTATTTAACTGCAGTGGTTAAATTGCAGTTCTGTGAATAATAATTTGCATTAAAATGTTGACTCTAGTGGGGGTTTTCATGTTATGATGCACTCGACATACGGCAATCCGTTCTTATGTCGCTGGCTGACTCTTTTTTACACAGCGTTTAGCAGATGAGTCAGGAACTGTTTCACTTCATTACTGCTGTGTATGTGACCCATGTATTTATTTTACACTCACTCTCACCGCTAACAAACTATGACTCCCAGAAAGCAACTCTCTTTACACCCTTTTTCCAATCGTATTACCCACATATTTTCTCACACCAGACACTACATAGGCCACAATGCATTGCTCTCCATGAAACACTTCACATCCCACAACAAACCACTACTAGAGAAACATCATTACATGCATGAGTACTAACTTATGGCAAAAATTGTGTTACATAGTGTTCAGAGGAATGGAAAGTAATTTGAGGACCCCCTGTAATTATTATTTTTAAAAATTAAAATGCAGTTTCACCTAAAAACATGTTTTTCTGTCTAAACTTTGACAACTTTGACTTAGTTAATTAAGTGAATAATATTGTCTTCCTGCTATACAGTACAGTAGCTTACAAAAGTGAGTACACTCCTCACATTTTTGTAAATATTTAATTATACATTTTTATGGAACAACACTGAAGACATGACACAATGTAAAGTAGTGAGTGCACAGCTTGTATAACAGTGTAAATGTGTTGTCCCCTCAAAACAACTCAACAGATAGCCATTAATGACCACTGGCAACAAAAGTGAGTACACCCCTAAGAGAAAATGTCTTAAAAGTTGATTTAAACTGGACCAATCTGTTAAAATTAAAATTAGCTGCAAAAAATAAAATATGAAATCAACACACTTTTTTCTCCTGAAGGATTTACAATTTCAGATTGTAGATTTTGCTAAATCAACACTATACACGTCTAAAGAAAAAACGGACAATGGTAAATGACTGTTGGAGTCATGTTTCAAAGTTAAATTCACTTGCAAGCATGATTAAATTTATTGCAGGCATGATTAAATGTTGAACGTGATGTAGCACCTGGACGATGTCACATTTAAAGCCATGCATTCCTGTGGTCAACTGCTGCTTATGCAAGTAGGAAATGAGTGTAGTGATGCGTGCCTGTGTCTGAGCCTGGTCGAATAGAGGACAGGCCAGGTAACAAAGTCCACTCTTTCTCAAACGGGGGGAGGCTCCTGCATCCCATAATAAGCTTGCTCATATGCTGCAGCAGAGGTTAATGACTCTACACCTGGCCTCTGTCGGGCCGGATGATATTTTAGCCCCTTTGCAGGACGTAGGGTGATGTATGAAGAGCGGAGTCGTTTTGGGGGGTGTATAAATTAAAGGAATAGGCCCGGCTGACGGGCGGGATGATGAAATAACAGGCACTTTAGGTAATTCCTCTGATAAAAACAGACCAACCTCTGTGAGGGTGAAGAGAGGAGGGGTGCTGATAGAATCAAATGCACTTGTAGAGGTCGCTGGCAGGATCATCAGTCTAGTCAGGGCCATTACAACAGCACAAAGAACAACCACCTGCCAAGAGCATTGGCCAGGTGTGTGTCTGTGTGTGTGGGGGGCAAAAAATGAGAATGGGAGATGGGCAATGAGATAGACATTGTTTTTGTAACTAAAGAAGGGAGTTATTAAGAACTGCAGTAACAGAAAAGAGTGAAGAAAGCTTATATGCAGGAAGAAGGAAAACCTACAAGTGAGAAAATGTAACTTAGAATTTACTTAATGAAAGTACCAACATTGGTTCTACAATTATAAATCATATTACATCAACATAATAGGTATTTATTATCATGACATCAGTTCACTTTTGGTACTTACTTGTGTCTGTGTAAAAGTCAGTTAATATTTTATCAAACTTGAAACTAATACAAAAAAAATGCACTCTAAGGGGGCTAGAGAGTGTTTGTTGAGGGGGGGTGGGATGTAGGCGTGGGGTGCTTAACATTATAAAAAATGAAGCAGCATCAATGCGATAAATAAATGAATAAATATGTGTCTGGAAGCCGGATGACAAATGCTAGCACTTGTGCAGGTCCATTAGTAGCTGACAGCCGTGCTGCTGGGGGTTCGGGTAACGCCAGTATTTCAGTCTCATTACCTCCTCTCAGCATACACACATACTCTTTCCACTTTCATCTCTTTGCACTACTTCCTCTCCCGCCCCCCTAATTCACCCCTTGTAGCTCATGCTGTCTGAAAGCGCTTGTTTTACTGCTAACTAACTCATGTGTCGCACCCGTGATTTATAGCCTGGATTGAGCTCTCGCAAATCAGGGAATATTTCCATTGATTACCACAAATTGTCTAATCTGCACGATGTTGGTGGATCTTGATTGGGCAGTGCACGCCGATTGCCCACTGCTAACTTAAAAATCAATCAGGAAGCACAATAAGGAGGAAGGCCGGATGGATCCGGTCCAGGCCAGGCGAATCGTCCTCAATCAAATTTGTGGCAAATTTCAATCCATAAAGCCATCAAATGAATTCTAATTTGATGCCTACATGTGCACTTTCTCAAGGAGCAGGACAGAGCAGGAAATCAATGGGCCTCGCTTCTATTTGCTTAAATGCAACTTTAATGCAACAAACAACACATTAACAAATTACACTTAATAGAAAAAATGCAAGTGTTTCACTGTGCTGTATAGCCCTGATATTTTATTGTCTACTTATAGCGCTCAAAGACTACTATGTGGATTCATGTATGGCACAGAGATTATAGCAATTTCAGTGTAATATTCACTTTTATTTCAGTAGTACAGTCATGTGAAAATGTTCGGACACCCTGTGAAAGTGTGTTTTAGAACATATGGATATGGATATGTAATCTCAATTTGAACAATATAGGAAGATTCAAATAATATTAAACTAAACTAAACCATTAAAACTGAAAAAAAAAACCTTGTAAAAATCTGCTGTAAAATGTAATTCTACAAAAATGTGATTTCAGGTGAGGAATAAACTAGAACACCCTCATCTTTATTCTTTAAAATGACCACAACAGGTTCACATGGTTAAAAACAGTGTTACTCATCATTTGGGAGGTGAAATTGAACACCATAGTGAGATCAAAAGAGCTCTCTTAGGCCTTCAGGAAGAAGATAGTAGCAGCTTATAAATTAATCCCACAATAATCACAATGAACACATTTCCATCACAACACACACAATAACCCCCAAAACAGTCCCAAACTCCCCCAAATATATACAAAACTTTGGCCACTCCTCGATAAATAACATATTTTGGGTTTTTTTTTTATTGAAAAGATGTAAACACTGTCTCTTTAGGAAATTTAAAAAATGCACAATATTTGCAGCAAACATTGATGCAATGTTACTTTTTATGTCATAAATTTAACAAAGATAAAAAAAAATATTATTGTGGCAAATTTGGGCACCCTACATTTCACAGTTTGCAAACACTTTTTAGAGCTAAAAGTCTTTCAGTTCTTGTACTTTTTCTCTCATTCTTCCTGCCAAAGGTTCCATTTCTGCAATATTCTTTGGTCGTCTTGCATGCACAGCTCTTTTAAGATCCACCCACAAATTTGATTTTTAAATCAAGGAACTGTGATGGTCATTCCAAAACCCTCAGCTTGCACCTCTTGAGGTCGTCCATGGTGGATTTCAAGGTTTAGGATCATTGTTTAGTTGTAGAAGCTCATCCTCTTTTCAGCTTCAGCTTTTTTACAGATGGTGTGATGTTTGCTTCTAGAATTTGCTGGTATTTAGTGGAATCCATTCTTCCCTCCACCCGTGCAATGTTTCCTCTGCCACTGGCTGCAACACAACCCCAAAGCATGATAGACCCACCCCCATGCTTAATGATTGGCAAGGTGTTGTTTTCATAAAATGCTGCTTCTTTTTTTCTTTTTAGTTCTATTTTTGGAGATGTTTTGGAGATGTTCTGTTGAATACTTGTGATGTTGGATTTTATGATGGGGATGCAGGTAAGGTTTTCTTCTGCTGACCACTCCAAGAAGATCTTGTGTGTGCAAGCACTGCTTGAATCTGCTAAATCTTACTGCAGGTTTTTTTTTTCCACTCAAATGGGGATTTTTATTTGTCTTTCTGACCAGCATACAAGCAGTTCTTTCTGAGAGATTTAATTGGTCTTCCAGATCTCATTTTGGCCTCCCCATTTCTCACTGTGGAAACTGCAGGCTGACAATGATTTGCTATCTTCTTGTAGCCTTTTCCTGCATTGTGGGCATCAATTTCATTTTTCAGTCTTACACAGCTGCTAAGAGAAACCCAGGATTGTTAAGTGTCCACAAGTGTGTACACAAGGTTTGATAAATCAGAGTATTTGTAAAGCTCTTAAATTGGCACCAGCTGACATTCACTAATGACAGTTTTTGATCTAATGAGCTTATTAAGGTTTGAAATCTTGTAAAAAGAATCTGAGACTTTAGAACTCTTAGGGTTCCCAAACTTTTGCACAGTACCATGATAATGTTTTTATTTTGGTTAATTTTATGGCATAAAAAAGTAACTGTCAATAATTGCAATGTTATCATATTCCGATATAAAAGTATCAAAGGGTCAGGCTTTGCAAGCAAGGGTGGGGATGGGCAAGGAACCTCTTTGCACCTAAACCCATGAGAGAATTGTTATTCAGGTCAAAAAGAACAATTCTTAGTGCATGATTTCAACAGTTACAGTACTTAAAACATGAAAACATCTGAGAAATTTCAGTCCATGAATGACAAAGTCATAAATCACACATGAATGTGCATGATCTTTGAATCTGCAAGTATTACTGCTTAAGAACCCTCATGCTACTATCATGTAACAACATATACTAAGTCCACATTTCAGCTTATTTTGGGGGAAAACGAGTTGTCAGGTTCTCATGGACTGCTGAGCTGAAGTCTTATATCAAGTAAAAATGAACAACATTTCCAATTTCAAAAACTCATAGCCATTAAAAGTGTTACTGAAAGGAAAGATGATGTAGCACAAAGATAAACATGCCTTTGACCCAACTTTTGTTGAATGTATAGCAACCATCAAAGTAAAAAAAATGTCTATATTTAAAAAAAATAGTTATGTTTAGTTTTTTAAAATATAATTTTTTTTAAAGTAATGGTTGCAATATACAAAGACACCCATCCTCCTGCACTAGTGTAGCACAGAACATTGCACTTGTAGTTTATTGTACATTTTCTATCTACAGCTGCAGAAGTGTACAGTTCACGTGATAAGATGGTTGAGGCATCAATATGTTGTTGGGAATGTATCTGGCAGCTGTGTTTTGCTTTAGGTTGTGTTGCAGTCTGCACTCTGGCCTAAACTTTGCTTTGCACTTTTAACACCAGGCAGCAGGTGTTATGGATACTAATTATAGCAGCCAGACAGGTGTGCAGCAGATCAGACAAATCGCATGCAGTCGGATCTGCTTAGGATCAACCTGTCAGAGGGTTAGGGGTCCAAGCGAGGGAAGTGCTATACACTAAACCTGACTTCTGGCATGACGGCATCTTCGAAGGCAAAGTGTTTGTGCACATGCATGTGTGTGATATGAGGTTTGCATGACAGGTGGTGATTTTTATTAAGGCAGACGATGAGGTGACCAACCTCAGGGGGCAACTCAGCAAGCCACGCATTACCATCACTGTCATTCACATGTTTCAATCTGACACACGCACACATGCATTTGTATTCCTATCTTTGCGGGGTACTTCTGTTGATTTCTGTTTTACTGTAGCCAAAGGTTGTTCTATCTACACCCAAGACCATGGCAAAACCCAAGTCAGCTTCACCAGTCAAATGCCCCAACAACTCCAACATCTTTTATCATGTTTGGTCCTCACAAAGGACTGAATATGTGGATTCCCATATGTGTGTGTCCATGTGAATGCATGTGTATGGCCATCATTGAGAGCCTTAGGCTGAACATCAATCCAGAGAAAACATTTTGACCAAAAGCATAACATGATTCTATGAGGAGAGGGGATATTTCATTCCAGAAGCTGAAAACATTTTGGATTAAACTGTGCTCATTAATCTGAAAATCATTTTTAAATGAGGTATAACAATAAATAAAGCTATAGAGTTTGAATTTGTGATTAAAAACAAAGAAAATTATTAAAAGACAACTATTATTACACACTTACCTATACAATTACATTTGTAATTAAACTTTGCCAAATATCTTGTGTAAGACCAGCATCAGCATCATCTAATACCAGTGCTAGCTTTAGCATTAGCATATTCGAAGGAGTCATTTCCACCACAAAATTTAGAAATCTTTGTCATCGAATGTCTAAACAATTTTGGTTTAAAAGAATTTCATGTCTGCACTGAACATCTGATGAAGTTAATTTTTTTTATATATATTTTTTTTCAAATGGACTCCTCCCCTTCTGCTTGTGATTGGTCTCTCGTATTACACAATTTCTAGCCTGTTAGAGTCTGATTTATAGATTCTAGACAGCCTCAGCTGATTGCTTTAACATTATTTGCCACTTAGGGATCTAGATCCAGTAAGAAGTGATGTCGGTTTATACTCTCTGTGACTAAGGGAGGTAGAACTCTCTCTGAATTTTCTCAGATTCAAAATCTATTGTTATACAGAGTCATTATGAAGGAGAAGTAGACAGTTTGACAGTAAAATAGTTTGTAAAGTCTGGGCTAAATTGCATTATTGACCCGTCATATTATTGAGCCAGGTTCTTTGTTGGTAAAAAAATACAATTCTTTGTCATAGAAATATTAGACATTAGTTTTATTAGCCATAACAAACCGAGAGATAAATGTTTGTACATTTTCCCAGCCCTAAATCAGAATGTCTTTGATTGGTCTCTCACTATCCAAGTAGAGAGAAAACTAGTCACAACTCGAAGTGGGCAGAAATTCCAACAAAGTCTTCTCATGTAACAAAAAACAATAAATCATAAACCCTCAGATCTCTAATATATTAATTTTTACAGCAAACAGCAATATTAATTAATAAACAGTGGCAGGGTCATGGGCACCCAAGGCTTACTGTTGAATGTCAAGAGTGAATGCTTGTCTGTCTAGTCTTATGCCAAGGAAGAGTTCCTGTTCCACAAAATGTTTAGGGGGTCGAGGTGTACCACAGTCCGAGCTGTTTTGGCTGCATGAGGGGGGCTACTCAACGTCTGATCTGGGTATACGATAATGTAAAAGTTCATTCATTATGAGATGTTCGCACAGGCAGTTGGCATCTTCAAGTAGTATTAAAAAGATAACAAAAATTAAAGATGAACTTTATTAGTCCCACAAGTATTGCTTGAGTTTTGATATGACAATTAGGAAATACTGTTCCATAAGTATGAATGTGACTTCTGAGAGAGAGAGAGAGAGAGAGAGAGAGAGAGCAAGAGAGAGAGAGAGAGAGAGCGAGAGAGAGAGAGCGCGAGAGAGAGAGAGAGAGAGAGAGAGAGAGAGAGAGAGAGAGAGAGAGAGAGAGAGAGAGGGAGAGAGAGAGAGAGAG
>JBBIGC010000041.1:15560419-15575758 GCA_037576955.1 Lepidarchus adonis
GTGTGTGTGTGTGTGTGTGTGTGTGTGTGTGTGTGTGTGTGTGTGTGTGTGTGTGTGTGTGTGTGTGTTGGGGAGGACCCCTCCGCCAGGGCTGGGGCCTTTGCAAGGATCATTTAGCATCGAGATCTTGTAAATATTGGGGAATTTAGGCAGCTATAAAGGGGAGGAGAGAGGGGCAGAGGAGAAAGGATGCGGGGCTCGAATTAACAGATCCTGCGTTGCAAGGAAGTGCAATGATGTGTTAAATTGAACGCAGCTGGAGGGGGGAAACTGGAAAAAGTACAGCATATGACTTCGGATAAAAGTAAAGAAATCAAATACTCACCATTCTTTGGTGACACTTGCCTTCTGTTGTGACAGTCCGCTCCTTGTTAAAGGCTTATTTGGTTTAAAATGACAAAAGCAAATAAGTTCCAGGGGGTACGGTGGGGAGGCTACACTAAAGAAAAAAAGACGAGTTGGGCTGATGAGGACCCAGCACTGGAGGTGGGCCTCACTGTCTATAAAAGCACATTACATAATATTGGGGGCACAATATTACAATATTTTGCAGGGTCCAGATTTTCTAACAGAGCCTCGATCATAGTGTAGAATGGGGAAAAAGCTCAAAAGAATGAGAAAAATAACACAGGCTTCTTGCAGACACACAACAACACAAACATCTGGCAACATTAAATAAACGAAGACCATGCCGTTCACATTTATACTTCATATCAAGTTTCAAAAGAATAATCTTCTTAGATTTCATTTCACCTAAAATAGTTTCTGGAATGCTTTTATTATTCTCTCTAGATAAGGAAACAACATTTTCCTCTTGTTTCTCAGACAGGAAACAAATGCAGAAAGACAGCGTCTCCCAAACCGATCGATTCCTTAATTAAAGATTCAGAGTCCTGCCAGCAGCCAGAATGATGAACTGACATCTTGACTTGTGCTGCAGGGTTTTTGATTTTTTGTTTTTTTTTGAGGCCATGGGCTATCCACCTACATTTGCGTCCTGGCAGACGTGGTGGGACTCATGCCCATAAATACAGGTTTGTGGAAGAGGATGTAGAGGAAATGGGTGAAATTTTAAGCTACAAATGTAGCACAACTACAGAAAGAAGCACCTGACAATAGCTGAACAGTGGAGGCGCCAGAAGAAACACCAGCAATAAAAGTGACTTAAGAATATAACAAAGAAGAGAAGCAGCCACACATTGTTTCTTTTGGAAAACAGATGTATTTGATTATTAGAATAAAGAATTACAGTATCGTAGTTGTTAGTAGGTATTAAACTGTAGAGAAACTGGACCCTTAAAGATTTTCCAACTTTCCAAGAAAGTGCATGTAACAGTCCAACGGTTTTCAAACCTAATATATATTTCTATTTATAAAAACACTATCTGTTTGTCCCCTGGCCTAGACAGACCTTGTCTTTTGAGCAACGTTTATGTACATTTGTCATGGAATCTGTTTTTCCACATTCGACAGTATGTACACGCCTTTTGCATTTGATGTCAAATGAAGATGCTAGAACTTAGCAGCAATGTGGAAACCCAGCTTTTTTCCTTAAACACCTCAAGAAGTAGGCTATCACTCCCCAGAACATATTTCAGTTTGCTTCTAAGTTACAGACCTAAACCAGTATGTGGACCTTTCTCCATAACAACGATGCTTTGTAATCTACAGCGACAAGAAATCAAGAAATAAGACTAAACAAAGAAGGTGAAAAACCACAATACAATAAACGTTCAGAAACAAAGATTAACTTCTAATGGCAACCGCTGAGATGTAGTTATGCCTTTCTCTTTTTACTTAAATAAAAGTTGAGAATTGAATAATAGAACTATCCTGTATGTCCTCTGCCTGAAGAAAATCTCGGAGGTGGGGTGGGGGTTAATACACAGCTGGTAAAACATCTAGCACGGATCAGTGTACATTATTTACAGCCTTTTGTTTTTGCTTATTCAAGCTCTAATGCATCACAAACATCAACAGTTTTGTTATACATACTACAGATAGAAATAATTTAATACCAAGGTAAAAGTCATCTAGCCAGAAATGCTAAAAGGTCCAAAAGCACACTTTTACACAATCACACAGCTCCGTTCTGGCGGCAAAACAGAAAATAAAATGAAAACTAAGTAACTGTTAATGTTTCCACTTGGGTTTTTTTGAGCAAGGTTATAATCACTAATAAATAAGCTCCGTAAAACTTTAACGAGTTGTACATTGTACAAAAAAAGCAAGTCCACTTCAAACTAAAGTCTCGATGGCAAGCGAGAGCCGATGTCTTTTTTTCCCGCACTTGTTCTCTCTCGTTTGTGCATGTTTGAGTTCATCTGCAAGCGTCTCGTGCGTGGGTGTGTCAGTATGTACCACAGCGCCGACGCTCGGCCCCTAGTTAGTGACAATCTCCTTGTTGTCCTCCATGAAGCGAGTGAAGCGGAAGTGAGTTCCGTTTTCCGTGTTGGCCATCTTCTCCAGGCCAGCCAGTGCTGCATTGGGCTCAGAACTGTGCAGTTTGTCGATGCTGCCTGTCAGGCCACTGATTGGAGAACTGCCCCCATTCCCCACACTTCCAGAGAGAGAGGGTGGCAAGCCTCCATTCTGAATTACAGATATCTCATTGGTCTTCATGGCCAGGCCATTGGAGAAGGCAGCGGCGTACTGGTTCCAGAAGCTAGCTGGGTCTCCATTGCCTGATCTCACAGACAAGTCCTTCTGAAAGAGTTCGGGGAACTTGACTGGGTTTGTGCCCAGGAAGGCCATGGGCCCGTCTACAGAGAGCCTGCGTCCTCGTCGGGCCGGGGCACTGTTCCACATGTGAGTGCCCATGTGAACCTAGAGAGAGCGAGGGAGAGAGAGAAATAGGTCGTGTTAGCACATTTTGTCTCAAAACAGCATGGTGCAAATGATGTAATGGAAAAACAAAGAAACTTCTAATTATTACTAAGACTACCCCACTGAAAGCAGCGTTCAGATTAGCATGAGAACAATACATCTTGTAAACAATCTCACTGCCTCTCACTCAGAGCAGATGTAGCCTCTAGAGGACATGCAACTTCCTTAGTAAATTGCAGTGTCCCTTCTAACTGTCGCACTGCACTGGCTATTGCTAAGGGGAGCACATGTCTGGTGTTTAGGCCATCAAACGTATGATGTAGCCGTAGAATGAGTGATTTCTGCAGTTGTGTTAAAGAAGATGACATATGGGATATACCAGCACACCCTTAAAACTACCCCTGCACAATGAGCAAACACATGACAGCAATTTTCTGTTTTATACAACACTGCAGCACTACAGCTCCAACTGTAAAAAGTATGAGTTATGCTTTTAGATGTAACTGATTGAACGTGACATTTGTTTTCAAAAAAATGACTGAAAACATCTTGCGCAGACTAATGTACTAAATAATTGCATTAGCAGACTGAAGTCCGTTCAAATACTTCAACTAAGCTGTAAAATCCAAGTGCATACAAAGAGGATTTTCATGTTCCTTTCTACACCCAAAGAGTCCACTATAATTACTGATTTATTCAGAGGGGAAATTTGAATCTAGTTAGAGATTTACACTGCTTCCTGAAAATGAAGCCTGTGGTGTGTCATGTTTCTTCACAGACGAGTGGTGTGATGTCCACATAAACCCCCCACAGTTCGTGTTTATCTGCGAGTGGGGGCCCTTCCTCTTTATGATCAAAGAGAAGCTCACGTTTTCCTCGAGATGAACTGGAAAAATACTGAGCATGCTGCAGCTAAGGATCGTTGCTGCTGGTAACTGTAGTTAAAGCCAGTTAAACGAAGCGTTTCTGGCTGTGCTCCATCAATCACACTCTCAGGTTTCTGCCCAATATTCATATTAATGGGGTGACTCAACCTTTCCACTTGTACACCTTTATTTGAGAGGTGATTTTTCTTTCTACCATCTCCTTCCTTATTGCATAATGTATGTGTTTAAGTAAGTGTGGATCTAATTCATCCAAAAGCCTATTTTGTGAAGCATAGGCAACTCATACAGCTTGGACCACAAAAACCCAATACATACAATAAGTCTCGGTATTAAAGGTTACCTTGAGGTTTCCTTTGGTGGTGAACGCACGTCCACAGATGGTGCAAGCAAAGGGCTTCTCCCCTGTGTGGGTCCTCTCATGGATCTGCAGAGCACTAGAAGAGGAGAACATTTTTCCACAAGTGTTGCAGTAGTGTTGCTTGGGCGTTCGTCTTGGAGGAGCAGCAGATAGCACTGGAGATGTGGAAGCAGAGGGAGTCACCAGGCTTGAGGGAAGATCTTTCGTTTCATGTTGAGGAGCAAGGAGGAAGCCATTGATCTCAGTTTTGCTAATGGAGGACAAGGACCCAACTGACAGAAGGGAAGGTGTGGGGCTGGATGCAAGGCCAGTGTTGGGTTCAAAGAGCTGGGATGGCAGATCTCTCATCTGATGGGTCAGCATGTGTTGCTTTAGATTCCCCTTGGTGGAAAAGCCTCGATTGCAAGCTGTGCAAATGAATGGTCTTTCTTTGGTATGGCTTCGATAGTGGATGTCCAAGGCACTCTGACAGGCAAACGTTTTGCCACAGATGTCACACGATGTATTCTTTGATGTGCCTCGGTCACGAAAGGGGAAGAGCATGCCCAGAGGGTCTTTAGAGGAATTCATGGAGGTTAAATCCAAAGCCCCTAGACTTGAGGTATGGGTCTGCATGAGGCTTGCACTTATGTGCTCCAGTGATGGTGCTCTGTTGTGTCTCTCCTCCAGACTGGGGGATATGCGTTGTTGGAGAGCCCCACTAGATGGTGATGGAGCTTGCATGGAGGAGGTAGATTCAGAGACAGCTGGACTTCCTACACTTTGACTGTCAACATCACCTCCTAGGGAGGATGAATCATTTGTGAAGTGGTCCACTTCCATTGAGCCATTTTCTGTTGCTTTAATTCTATTTGACTGTGAATCCTCTACCAGCCCCTGAGGTGTAATCTTATCCTGATGGTCAACACCTAAAAGCTCATGTGGCATAGGTGAAGAACAGAGGCTGTCCTGGGACGCATCAGCAGATTTAGGTGTGTCTGGCACACTGCTATCTGGACCATCATCCATTCCCTCCATGTCTCCATCTGAGAAGTTGTCCAAATCATCAAAGTTTCTGTCGTCAAATGAGCCAGCATCAGAACCCATGGATTCTGGGTAGCTTTCAGGTAAAGGAGTGTTGGGGATTTGACCACCCATGTGCATTCGAATGTGCTGCTGTAGCACCACAGCATTGGTGAACTTTTTCTGGCAGATAGGGCAAGAGTGCTGCACCCTCAGAGGTGGCATGGCGCGATGGACACTGTAGTGGGTCTTCAGGTTGCCCTTAGTGGTAAAGGCACGGCCACAAATTTTACACTTGAAAGGCCGTTCCCCAGTATGGGTGCGATAGTGCATTTTCAGGGCACTCTGGCAGCTTAAAACACGATGGCAGATCACACACTCGTTGGGGTCTGTCAACTTTCTGTCTATGTTCTCCACTAGCTGCTGTAATTTAGATGTTTCTGAGCCTTGAAGAGGATCTAAAAGACCTCCAAATGGGAACTTAGCCTTAAACTGCTCTGACATCAGGGGCATTAGAGGATTGGTGGCCATGGGTGGACTGTTGGATGTGGTATACTCTGTTTTGCTCTCAATCATTGAACTCGTGTTTGTTGTGTAACTTGAGGACCGACTGCTTTCTTCAGTTTTCCCATTTGAGGTAGGCAAGGTTGCACCATCGCCTTCTTCTGAGACAACATCACTGGTTTTTATGAATGGTTCAACTGGACCTGAGTCACTCTTAGCAGAGTGGGAGGGGCTTGTTACAGCCACAGAATGATTTTCCTCCTTCTTGATAAATGGGGGCAGGCTTGGCATAGTTGGTGGGAGCAACATGCCAACTGATGAGCTCAGAGTGGATAAGACGGGTTTGCTGTCTAACCAGCTAGTGACTGGCTTCTCTGGTGCCATTGACATGCCATATGGAATACCAGTGCTTGTTGGAATATTGTCCAAATGCTCTGGGACTGGGTACGGGTTCATTTGGATGTGAGGATACTTCTCTTTATGACGTTGGAAGTGAACTTTCAAGTTGCCACGAGTCGAAAAGCGGTTGCCACAGATGTTGCATTTGTACGGCCTCTCTCCCGTATGTGAACGCAAGTGTATCTGCAAGGCACTGTCGCTCCCAAACACCTTGGCACAAAACCTGCACTTGTGTTTGAAGAACGCCTCCTCTGAGCTGCTCTTTGGCTCAAAGGAAGTCACATTGGGTGGCTTGCCTTTTCTTTGTTGGGCTAATGCTGCCAGTGAGTTGAGATCCTCAACCGTGGTTCCAACGCTAGGGAGAGCACTGGAGAACATCGGGTTTCCTGGTGGAGGCTGAGGTAGAAGTGAATTAGCCACAGGATTCAACAGGCTTCCAATCCCAAAAGCTGGTGTAGATGACTTTGCTAGTGATGGGTTGCCTAGCTGGGAATGCAGACTTCCAGCATATCCAGGCCTCTTTTCTGATGCTTGGGTGTTGACCACAGCTGTGCCCAGTGCTCCCAGGCTTTGAGATGATTCTCCCATGCTAGATTTGCTTTGAGGTAGCTGTACAGAATTGGCCATCTGTTTAAGACCGCTAATGCTAGCAGACTGGCTAGCCAGGCTCTGTGCTAGCCCCGCTGCAGCCGCTAACTGCTGGGACAGATGGGAGCTTAGTGTGGTTAGTGGGCTGCTAGATGAAGCAAGAGTCCCAGGGGAGGAAGTGGGTGGCACCTGTAGCTCGGGAGATTGGGATGCTAGCAAAAGAATCTGGTGACGGATCTGCTCTATTAACTGCAACTGGTGAATTTGCTGCTGTTGCAGGGCTAGAAGTTGCTCCATAAGGGCAGGCACTGCGATCCTCTGGCCTCCTGGTCTTGTCTCCTGAGAGAACTGGGCCACTGCCACTTTGGTGCTCTGGAGGTTTTCAATGATAACATTGCTGTTCATCACAGAGAAGTTCCCCAGTTCTGTAAGATTGCCAAGCTGAGGTAGAGAGGCTGAGATAGCCGAGCTGCCCAGACTGGGTCCAGTACTGCCCCTATCAACATGGCCTCTTTCACTGCTGCCATTGGCGGGGCTGCCTCCTTCCATGCGTCCATTTCCCTCATCATGGCCGGCAGAGATTGCAGACACATCCACGTCCATGGCTTCCTCTTTATCCAGTGAGTTATGGTCTAAAAGGTCAGCACACTCGACTTGATCTGCGTTATTAGTTGTGTCATTCACCTGCTCGTCAGGATTATGGGGAGAGGAGCTTGGAGAAAAAGTTCCGGAAGGAGACGCAGGATTCTCATTCACAATCAGAACTAATTGATTCTTAGTGCAATTCTTCTGGTGTTGTTCAAGATCCGACAGTTCAAAGAACTCGGCACAGCATCTGCCACAGACATGGGCACCCGAGTCCTTACAAGGGGGGTCGTCCAAGCCAGGCTCTGTGTCTCCTGAAAAGAAAAGGGGGCAGGGACAGACAGGGGGAGAGAGAACAAGGGGATTAGTGATTAGAAATGTTTTGCAGCTGAAGAAGCAGCTTTATCTGTTCAAATTCTTTTGTTGTTAATCTTCTGTTAATCAGTTTAACACTTATCCTCTTGATACATTAAAAAAAAAACAACCACTAAAAAGGGAACAATAAAAGCAAAACAGATTAGAAAAAAGACAACTTTGCAGCTGAGCTATGTGAAACGGCATGAAAAAGGAACAAGATCAATAACACTTAAAATATTGCTGAAGAGTGATCTCTGAAGGTGTTCCCCCATTCCCACCACCTTAGGTAATCATTTTCTTCAATCCGTCAATCCATCAAAACATAGAATACTATGAACTGAGGACAATGGGCCTAATGAAATTTCATAGAGAGGCATTGATTTCCAATATTTCATACTCCTCAATGCCTACATGTCCACTAGGCGCAAATCAACCATTTGAAGGACTTATTAGACTTTCAATTTGCTGTCAACTTTGCTCATTTTCAACCAGCTGTGGGCATCTTGGACAGGTTATCCCTGTCACTAAACTAATTTGTATCCAGTCAGCCTGCAATCAGAGTCTGACAGAAACAAGCAAGCCCTCGGCATTCCGATCATCTAGCTTTGCTCTCTGCAGCCAGTATGAACGCTAATCTAGATTAGACTGGGTGTGTACAAAACCGCATGCTTCATGTTTTTGTTAGCCATGAAAAAAGCAATGCAACATCCACTAAAAATCATCTTACATTGATAAAACATTCTAGTGGCATTTCAAATTCTGTGAGACATTAAAAAACAACAACAATTAAGCACAGAAAGTCAGCACTGAAGACTGTCTCCTATAAATATCTATTTATATGCGACAATGATCATATAGCAAACAAGTAATGTGTTTTAGGAGAAACGCAACAGAAAACTTTACCCCCAGACGGCATGCTGCCCTGACATCAAATGTGCTTCAGGTATTAAATGTACTGGAGTAACAGGCATGTAAATATGAAAAGAACTGATCTTTCAAGAAAAAAAAGAAACATTACAGGTTTTGGCCATTTTCTTTTAAATAAGACAGAAAGGTTTTAAAAGGGATGTTGAGAAATACTTTTCTATTTCTCCCTCACCCCCCTCTGGGGCTATGGCCTCAGTCCAAATTTCCATCTTTCTTTCTCTCTCTCACTCACTCTACCCCCCTTCTTTGTATCCCACAAAAATCTTGCTGTTTAACATACAAGTTGATTTACAAATTGCAATTTTCTATGAATCCCCTTCATTGTGGGGCTTCGCCCTCTACATTTTCATCAACGCGGTGATTCATTTGCAAATGAAACCCCTGCAGAAGTGTGTCCCGGCCCTGCCGAGAGACAGGATGGCTCCCCATTGTTCCCCAGCATGGGAGCGTCGGAGCAGGGCTGAGGGGGCGTGGGGGCGAGGGCCTGGCCTGCTCATCACGGCTGTTTCTAGAACAGATCCTCTTTAATTCACGGATTATCCTCCCTCAGTGTTTCTCTGTGCTGGAACATCAGATAACGCTAAAGTTGCCATGACACTAAAGCTGGGCCTCACACCACCACCACGTCCGCCGTACGGGAAAAGTCAACTTTATGATGAAAAGTTTTTAATATTACAGCAGAAGTGGTTTTAGGCGTGGCTAAGGAAGAAAGGGGGGGGGGTAATTTAGGCGAGGGGGAGGGAGGGAGATTATGTGAGAATTGGGAATGGTTTACGGTAAATCCTTTAAGTTAATCTGTAGGCATTACTTTATGTAAGTGCATATCTTAACTGAAGTAGAAAAAAACATATGAACAAACTCTAAACGCCATTTAAAAAGAATATTAGAATATTAATTTAAAGTGTCAGTTGATGTCATTTCAACTAATTTAGTCATTTACTATTTATTTTCTAGTGAGTTTGGTGTAAAAATGGCTTGACTAAACGGAAATCAAAAAGTAATACTTAACCAAACACCAAATACAAAACTCAAAAAGATGATTCATGACATTTCAGGTAAAAAAAATAAATAAAGTGAGCATATCACACGTTTTTTAAGAAAATAAGTTTGTGTAAGAAAAAAAAAACTTTACACTTACTGCCTAAGACACTTTTCTAACGTGCATTTAATTTAAAAAAATTCAAAAAATTCTCTAAAATGCATTCAACTAAAAATTTAAAAAAATTATCTAGAGTGCATTTAACTTTTAAAACCACCATCATCTGATGAGAACTTTCAAAGAATAATACACTTCATTAGAAAAGGCAACGGTGCACTTTAAAGCTGTTGTTGTGGGTTTGTAGCTTTTTTATTTGCTTTGATAATTGCAATTAAATCCAATTCTTAACAATACTGAAAATCAAAAAAGTCAAGTGAAAGATCTGCACTATGAGAAATAATCCAGAACATTTTGAAATCAAGTGTTTCTGAAATTCGCAGCTTCATGTTCGAACAAAACGAGGCTAATCTCCATCAAGCTGGAGAAATATGACTTATGACAATACGCATAGCAATGAAAGAACTAACATTTCTACAGCACGGCAACTAACATCAGCAATGTTCCTCCTCCAGTTCAGTAACAGTACCTCAGAAGCAGAGTTCTGAGAACCAAAGCGCATCCCAAACATGTAGACAAACTTGTGGCTACGCCCTCTGCACCAATTCCCATTAAAAGGCCTACAAACCATATGAGAGAACAGCCATGGAGAGAATGCAAGGCAGGTTAGACGTTCTGATGGAGGTGAAGGATCAGTGGGTTAAGTTGAAAGCAAGCACTATTTCTGAGAAGAACCCACAGAGCTGTATCCTGGGTTCTCGACATGCTACAGAGGTTCTCCTGATACAGGCTCTGAGCAAATCAAGACATGCAGAGAAACGGTAGTCGGTGAAAGAGTGAAAGGTTGCTTTTTAAAGTGGATGGGAAAGTGAGCGAGCAGTAAGGAAAGAGAAGAAAATCATACTAACATACTTTAGTGCCTACGGTGTTTAGCTCTGCTGCAGGCGCCGCACTACTTCGAAGAGGGAGTTATTGTTCGTGCACTACCTCTTCGTTTCTCTAACGCTCTCTCCTTCCCTCCCTTCTTCCATCCCTCCCTCCTCTCGTTCTCAGCCTTTAGGAAACTTCCCTGTGAACACTAGATGGGGTTCCTGTAAAGCTCTTCTCCAGCCTGTGCTGGAGCGACATGGCTTCAGATAAGCTGGGGTGGGACAGGGGGCTCCTCCAGGCTACTTCCAAACTTCCACTACACAAATAAAGCTGGAAAACAAAAAAAGATAAGCGACCGAATCCCTGTTGATGGCAGAGGTCCGGCGCTATTTGTTTGCGGGGGTGTGTGGTGGAGGGGAGCTCCCCCTGAATCGCCCGCTCTGGGTGGGAGGCATGTTTGCTGGGGGTGAAAGGGGAAAGCAGGCACATTCATACCCCCCACCTCCAAGCCCCTAACACCTCCACCACCCACAATAAAGCAGCAGTTCCTGCTAGGCTAGCTTTAACCAGACGCTCTGGGGGTCAGTGACGCACTACAGGCCGACACGTCGTGACCTGATCTCTCCTCACCTCCCCGCAGTGTGAGCCTGGCAAAGGTTAAAACAGCTTTACATCCCACCCTCGGCGACGAGGGCCACGGGGCCCCGGACCTCTTCATCGTCTCAAACTCCTGCTCCTGTCCCGATCATAAAGAGCCTTGACCTTTCCTAAAACTGACCATTGAGAGTTCAGGGAGAAGTTATTTAGTACAATGTGAAATCAGAGTCACGTATGTGGTCAAGAAGTTACTTTTCTTCTTCTTTTTTTTCTGAATAACTGAAAAGGGTTCCGCTTGGTCAGCGACAAATGTTGCCATTGACATCTTTATTAAATTTGAGGGAGGGGGGGGGGGTCCTGCTGGGACCATTCTTCTATTGACCTCATCCTTAAAATTCTAGCAAAAATCACTTTTTCTTTTTCTTTCTCAAGCCAACTCAGAAACAAGCCACTTTTAGAGGGAACGCTTTCTTCTGCATTATTTTTAACATGTTTTGAGCTTTTTTATTCACACAGTCAGAGTAGGCCTACAGGGCGTAGCAGCCTTAAAGAAAAGGGGTAAAGGAAAAACCGTGGGCCAGAAAAACTGATAAGAAAAGCGTGGAAGTGGAAGAAGCGATAGATCGGAGTGCATACAGAAAGCTAATGCACTGCTCTTGTGTTTAACTCGTGCGAAGCGTCTTATCTTCCGAGTGGTGGAAACCATATGACGGACATTACGAAGACAGTGGTCAGAGGAGAACCTTTCCTGACCTGCCTCAGTGCTGGCGAAACGCCCCTCCGGAGCCTTTTGGAAGCAATATGTACAATTGAATAAAAAAGGGCAATTGTGTAGAAAATTGCACGAGCTTCGATACTGAAACGAAATCCTTATCGCATCAAAGCCAAAAGCGGCGAGACGAAAGCTGCTATCACACGCTTAGAGAGATTGAAGCGCTTCTGCACTTTTAAGCCACAAATAGGCCACTTTATAGAAGAAATGTTAATGCGCCTTAAACGCTTTTTACAGCTCAAACGAGCCTCGTTCGCCCTTTGAAGTTTTGGAAAATCAGCGCGCGCGAAAACAGGAAGAAAAATGTAACAAATCGAAACAAAAGCTCTGATAAATAAACGTTGGGACAGGGAACGCGCGCACGGGATGTCCGACTGGACAACCTGTAGCACAGTCCCGGTCTTTCCGCGCGCCTCTCACAAACTGGCCTCGCGTTTTAATATTAATATTATTATTATTATTATTATTATTATTATTATTATTATTATTATTTTCTGTTTTTTAACCGTTGGACAATTCCACTTCGGAGATGCGCGTGCGTTTCCCCCCACGCGAAATATCAATTATTTTTCACTCAAAGCAAAAGTTTCAGCGTAAAATAATTTAAACACAATTATAATCTTCATCTCAACACACTGGTGTCCACTCGCACGGAGACGCGGAAATGTGTGTGAACGTGTATTTTAATGCGCACGGTGGGTGAAAATATAACCGGCTTGTTTTTGTGAAAATTCTGGGGGAAATAAACGTAAACATTCGTTTTGGGACGTGAACGAAATTTGGGGGCGACTCGTTTCTAAAAACAAAACGGAAAGAAAAGCTTTCACACACAAGAAAGGTGTGTGTTGAAGGAGAAGGCCCGTGTGTGTGTGTGTGTGTGTGTGTGTGTGTGTGTGTGTGTGTGTGTGTGTGTGTGTGTGTGTGTTCTAACTGTACAGGCGAGATCCCCACGAGCCAGCGGAAGAACAGTGGGGAGCGAGACTCCAAACTTGTGCGCGCGGCTTCTTCCCCGTCAGTTGAGGCGAAACGGAACCGAAGCGCCGTTGACCCGCGGAGAACGGGAACGGGGACGGGTTTTTACCCGCAGCTCCACTCGGCAACTTTTTATCGTGATTCAGCCGCGATCTGCTGTAAAACAGGAGTAAAGCTACTCGTTTTTCCCGTGGCCCGAGCTCTACGGGATGCGCTCTGCTCAACGGGCGCAGAGGCGGCGAGGAAAACTCTACAACTCCCTGAAAGAAGCGCCCACCGAACTTCTCCGCAAGTGCAGACCGCGGGACGGAAAGGGGTGGGGGACGTCGAAAGCCTCCTGCTTCAACTTACCATTGTGCTCGGCTCCGGTTCCGGCTCCGGTTCCGTGCAGCTGCGGTTCGGACTGGAAATGCTGCGGCTTCGCCTGCTTCCTCCGCGACATGCTGGCCTCGCGCCTCAGCCACGGGAGAGCGCCGGGGGAGAGAGGGAAAAAGTCGCCGAGAAACGTCCCGAAATCACGGCGCGCGAGCCCATCCACCGCGCGCGTGTCCCGTTATGATTATCAATAATGCCTCACGATTAATCATACGGGTTCTTTGAAAGGCGATTGGCACTTGGCCAGCCACCACCTCCCCCCTCCTCCTCCTCCTCCTGGTCGTCGTCGTCCTCCTCCTCCTCCTCCTCCTCAAACACTCTATTCAAATGAAGCTTCTTTAATCAATTAGCCGCTGATTGGCTGGGGACTCCTGTCGCTCCGACTCTCCCACCCAATAAGGGTGGATTTCCCAGCCCAACCCCACCTCCACCTCCACCCCCACACACACTCACTCGCCTTAACCCTTCTAGGCGAAGAGCTTCTCTAAGACACTACAGGAATGTCCATGTCTCGCCCCGCGCGTGACCGTGTCTCCTGCGCGCTCGCGCCCGGTCACAGTGTCCGGCAGCCTGAGGTCTAACATCCACGCGCTCCACTCTGCAGACGCTCCGCTCTTTTCTTTTCTTTTCCTTCTCCCAGAAAAAAAACAAAACTGTGTGCTCTGGGCTCCCCTCGTGCGGGAAACGCGCTCCGTGCGCGAGGGCGAAACTTCACCGCCGTCCGCTGTTCCTCGAGGCCAGAGAGAGAGGGAGAGAGAGAGGGAGGGAGAGCGAAGGGGAAAGTAACGGCCTCAGAGTTCGTGCTCGTGTGGGATCTCGCGGAATCGAGCCGGTCCGATTATCGCCGCGCGGGATGTCTAACACGTTTTCATCGCGACGCCGCGCGCTCAGAACAAACAAACTTTGAGCGGCCCGTGCGCCACCGCTGAGGGCTCCGCACGCCCCGCCCACCCCGCCCGCCATTGGTCGGCGCGGCGCTCCATCACGGACTTTTCCCCACCCCTCACACCCCCTCCCTCCCTCGGCTTCTTTTCCTCCTGCGCTCGCGCCGAGACCCGCGCGGTTTCTGCTGCTCCGTGCCACACACACACACACACACACACACAAACGCGCTTCATATCGGGAACTTGGGGATTAAACTCCTGTCGTTATTATCGCGTTGTTTTGGCGATGACAGGCGAAGCGGCAGCGCGCGCGCGTGAGGACGTACATGCAAAATAAAAGTAACGGCCGAAAGTGTTGATGAATATGTTTGGTTATTAAAATTACCCTTTCAACGCAAACACAAATAAAAAACCCGCGTCTCAGTAGAAACACACACTTCTGGAAACAACGGCATATTTATCTTATTCTCTGAGTCTGAGAGTTTTATTACAAAACCAAAATAATACAAATAAATACCCGAATAAATAAATCAATAAATGCATTTTCTCATAGTAAATGTAAACATGAACAACGTATAATGTCCTAAAATAGTCCAGTCTAAAGTTAAATCCATTTTAAAACAGAAATGTGCCAGAATATGAGATGTGCCCATTTTTAATTTACAGTTCATTGTAATGACAGTAAATATGTTCATGTATTTACACACAACACAACAACAACACAAATAATAATAATAATAATAATAATAATAATAATAATAATAATAATAATAATAATACAAATATAAATAATAATAAATAAAAGTAATCTAATAAAAATATATAATAACAATAATAATAATGATGATGATGATGATGATGATGATGATGATGATGATGATGATGATGGCCACAGATCGCAGGAGGGCTCGTGCTTTAAGGAGGAGAGCTGTGTGCAGATGCTGTACAGCAGGAGATTTATGGGCAGGAAAAGACAAACGAAGCCATCAGTCGAGCTGATGTTGAGAAATGAAGATAATAACGTTACTATAGGTGATGTCTCGGATGCCATTATTTTTCCCTGAATATTTAACGAGCTGCTGCGGGCGAGATGGATCAGCTCTTCCATAGTGTCAGCTATCTATACCCAGCGCGTGTGTTATTCACTTATTAATGAAAGAAAGGAGGGAGCGCGAGGAGGGGGAGATGGGGAACGGGCGGAAAGCTCCGGCACTTTGGGCTGAAACAAGCTGATACACAGAGGAGAAATCAATATCCCACCTGAGCCTGAACACACACACACACACACACACACACACACACACACACACACACACACACACACACACACACACACACAC
>JBBIGC010000041.1:15653374-15670002 GCA_037576955.1 Lepidarchus adonis
CATCAACCATAATATTGCATGATCTAATGTAAAAACGAAAACTGACACATGAAAACTAAGGTGTGTTCATTCATTTTACTTCATTTTACTGTGGGCAAAGTATTTTACTGAGAAGTTGCTTTTACTTAAGGCTACATCACTGTATTTGACTTTAGATGATAAAACGTTTGGATTATAACCTGTTTTCATGTGAATTATTGGAAATGTAGTTAAATTTCATCATATTTCAGACTGACCACAGACTCCAGTATCAAGCCAAATCGCATCGCTGCAAATTTTAATTGATCAGATCATTGGCTCAACTAATCAATGTTGAATCAAATTGTGATGAAACAGCCAAATAGATCCTCACATACATTCAAATGGAAAAGCTTTGGATCATAAATTCATCATTAATTCACTGACCACACAGGCACTGAATGTGGAAAATGATTGCTAAGAAATAATGAATGCCTATTGAATTACACACACATACACAGACACAGAGAGAGAGAGAGAGAGAGAGAGAGAGAGAGAGAGAGAGAGAGAGAGAAATAGGGAGGCATTATACTTTACACATCCAGTATATCGTAGGTAAACCCTCCTACCACATACACTGACATTTTCTGATCATGTCAGTGTCAATTTTCTGAAGAAGGAACTTGTCCACAATAATCTGGCCAGTGGTGGACCCACAGTGCATTTCACCATTACGATACACAGGCTTCCATACAGTGTTTTTCTACTTGTCTACACACACACACATACACAGGAACACACACACACTCCTGATCGATAAAGTCCCCCTTTAACACCACTCATAGTGGCACAACGTCACCATCAAACCCCAATAAACCTCCTTCAGGGCAATACACACACATCCACTCACAGACATTCCGGTTATAGGAGCCAAGGCATAAATCTACAGCAGGTTAATGTTAGTGCTAATGCACAGCAAACGACCACAGCTCTGATTGAGAACCTCCATTTGCAGCCATTTTAACACCTGTTAAAGTTGAGAGGATGCAAAGTTGTAAATATGTAAGGAAAACAAGTGTCGTCAAAGTCAGAAAGCCGACGACATGAAACATCTTAAAAGAGAAGTTTGCTCTTGACATTGCCAGCAGACTGTGATGTCATTACGCATTTCATTATGTTCTTATGGCAAGAATAGACCTCTGAGGATCTGTCGTTATTTTAGAGTTCACCATTAACACCCAGGCTTGCTCTGGGTTTTATTCAGCCTTGTCTGCTGATTTTGATTCACTCGCATTCAGATCCAACAACTTGCAGCTTGTCTACATAATAATATAGAATTCTGAATATGATATACAATTTCTTATACAATTTTCTCAATTATTCTGTTAAGTAGTCAAAATAAGAATATTGCTCTATGAGTGGTAGAAGCAAGCGAGCATTCATTTGCATTGCATATATATCATATGTATACCAAGCTGGCAACAATCTAGTTGAGAAGCTTGTGTTGGCTCATAGCAGAGTTAAATTAGGGTATAATCATGGCCGAATTCTCAGACAAAGTACTGAGAAGTTAGCTTTTTAGCTATTAAATTAGCATTTGTTTTGTTCTGCGGTTCATCTATATTAATATCTGGCCTATGGAGTGATATTATTAAAAGCAGGGTAAAATATTTTATTGAACATTTGGTGCACTAGTGGTGCAATTTTTAAAAACATTGCTTTTTTAAGCTTGGACACGTCCATATTTAAGCATGCTGCTAACAAACAATTACATATTTTGTACAAAATTGCATCACTGGATACCATTTGACCATTTACCATTCTTTAAGGAACCTTGTACAACAGCATAGAGAACCATTGCACAAAATAATACATATAAATAAAAATAAATAAATATTATTATTATTATATAAATAATAAACCATCATTTTTTTCATTAAAAAAGTGTTGTAAGTGTTCCTGGTTGTATATATAACCACTGCCTTTATTATTTATTATTATTACCTCTATTGTTGCTTTCTTTGTTCTTTTTTATTGTTCTTATTTGCACCCTAAAAATAGAATAGTTATGAAAATCTTTCTTGGAGACGTTTTTTCCCAGGGTTCATAATAACATATTAGAAAAGTTTTTTTTTTCTTCTTCTTCAAATGCAAGACACACAAATCCCTCCTTCTTGATGGACAGTCTGAACGAACAGGGGAATCTAAAGAAACTCTGGAGAGGCCTGATCCTCCTCTTTTGTCTCCACGCATTAGCATATGTTTACCCATCCGCACTTTATGTATATCAGCTATATTAATAGGTGGGAAAATGTTTGGAAATGAAGCTGACAAGACATCCACTTGTGAGAACCTACTTTTTTGTCCTTTGCCTTTCTTTCTTTTACGTCATGCTTTTCTTTCTTTCTTTTTCTTTCCCTGCTTTGCATTCTCTCTCTCTCTCTCTCTCTCTCTCTCTCTCTCTCTCTCCCTCTCTCTCTCTCTCTCTCTCTCTCTCTCTGAATGCCATGAAAATGTGCTATAAATCTGTTTCCCAGAGGAATTCCAGGCTGTCTGGCTGAAGCTGACAGCTGAGATTCGACACTTGTTGTGCGGTCAACAAACAATTTGCCTTAAGCTTCACTGGCTCTCAAAGGCCCTCCCTCGCTCTCTTTCACTCCGATCACGTGAAAAATATCGTCGTCACAGCTCCTTTTCCTTTTCGCAGCACGTCTTACGAGGCGGCTCAAAAATTTTCTGAGCATGTTAAGCCTCTGGCAGACGGAGATCTTCCTCTGTCCTGCAGGTCTGAGCCTTTGGCAATATTTTTAAAGCATTTGGAAATTGTCCAAGATTTTTTGTCCACTGTTTTCTACACAGCAAGAAATACATCACGCGACAGGAGGATCGATAAGTAAAAAATATAACTTCATCCAAATGTGTAACTTATACCCCAAGGCCATTTTTTTTGGATGATTTTTTCTTTGATTCTGCACTGGAGCCATGAAGCTGATGTAGATAAGTAAGGGAAGTTAAAATATCAGCAGTGAACATGGTCCATACTGCCGACTAAATCATAATACTGTTACATAATTTCCAGTAGAATGTGGTTTCTGACACTATGAGTGGACACACTTCTATAATTACTTAACTGTGTAAACAATAACAGGAGCTGTCAATTTTGTAGTTTTTCGTGCTCATTTTTGAGAAAAACAGTACAGTACAGTGGGTATGGAAAGTAATCAGACCACCTAAAATGTTTCATTTTGTTATATTGCAGCCATTTACTAACTTCGTTTTCTCCCAATTAATGTACACACAGAACTGTTGACATTTTTGCAAATTTATTAAAAAAGAAAAACTGAAATATTGCATGATGCTAAGTATTCAGACCCTTTGCTCAGTATTTAGTAGAAGCTCCTTTTAATCTAAAACAGCCATGAGTCTTTTTGGGAAAGATGCAACAAGTTTTTCACACATGGATTTGGGATCCTCTGCCGTTCCTCCTTGCAGATCCTCTCCAGTTCAGTCAGGTTGGATGGTAGAAGTTGGTGGGCAGCCATGTTTAGGTTTCTCCAGAGATGCTCAAGTGGTTTTAAGTCAGGGCTCTGGCTGGAACATTCAAGAACAATCACAGAGTTGTTGTGAAGCCACTCCTTCATTATTTTATCTGTGTGCTTAGGGTCATTGTCTTGTTGGAAGGTGAACCTTCGGCGCAGTCTGAGGTCCTGAGCACTATAGAGAAGGTTTCTGTGCAGGATCTCCTTGTACTTTGCCGCATTCATCTTTCCCTCGATTGCAACCGGTTATCCTGTCCCTGTAGCTGAAAAAAAAAACACAGCATGATGCTGCCACCACCATGCTTCACTGTTGGAACTGTATTGGACAGGTGATGAGCAGTGCCTGGTTTTCTAAACACATACCACTTTGAATTAAGGCCAAAAAGTTTTATCTTGGTCTCATCAGACCAGAGAATCTTATTTCTCACCATCTTGGAGTCCTTCAGGTGCTTATTTAGCAAACTCCCTGTGGGCTTTCATGTGTCTTGCATAAAGCCCCAACTAGTGGAAGGCTGCAGTGATGGTTGACTTACTTTCATCTCCTGACTGCATCTCTGGAGCTCAGCCTTGTGTTCTTCTTTACCTCTCTCACCAAGGCTCTTCTGCCTCTGATAGCTCAGTTTGGACAGATGGCCAGCTCTAGGAAGGGTTCTGGTTGTCACAAACGTCTTCCATTTAAGGATTATGGAGGCCACTGTACTCTTAGGAAACTTAAGCGCAGCAGACATTTTTTGTAACCTTGGCCAGATCTGTGCCACAAATCTGTCTCTGAGCTCTTCAGGCAGTTCCTTTGACCCTTATGATTCTCATTTGCTCTGACATGCACTGTAAGCTGTAAGGTCATATAGACAGGTGTGTGGATTTCCAATAAGTATAATCAAACACAGCAATTCTCCCACAATGCTTAGTATTTCACACTTCAAAACTAGCAAGTTGCTAGCAGCAAACTCTTTTTTTACAATTTCTTGATTACTTTTGCACTAGTCTGCAACTATAACAACACTCGTGTAAACCTCCCCTTGAAACTAAAAGAAACTTTTAAAAAGAAGCACAGTAACTGTGCTGAAAAGTGGGGTGGGCCGACTGTTCTCTGTGTAGAGCTAGTTTCTCTGTGGCAGCATCAGTTTATGCGAACTTTTCTAACAGTTCTGAACGCAGCAGCGGGCCTTCAGCATGTTCCACAGCTTTCAACCCAACATCTCCAGCGGATTGAGCCCTCCACAGGACCACCGCCTTTAGAGACCGCTGCAGAAGAAGGGCCTCCAGCGACAGTTAACAAAACTTAACCCCCCCTACCTTGTTCTACTCACACACACACAGAGTTTGTCCCACACACCATCACACACTAGTGTACACGTATTCAGACACGTACAAAAACCTTATTCTTATTTTGTCTCACACACACACACACGTTCTCTTTGCTACACACGCACACACACACACACACGACATGCCTCCCCACAGAGCCTCACATCATGAAAAGCTCTGGTCTTCTATTGTAATGGGGCTGTTAAAAACAGAATAATACATTAAAGCGACTTAAAGCATCAGACACTGAGGGTGGCGCTCCCCTACAACAACAATAAGCACCCCAGATGAAATATACATTACAGTAATTGGTTCAGAGAGTTGGGAGGCTGAGAGAAATCCATCGTGAGAGAGGAAGAAAAAAGAGAAGACGCTGGTGTGTGTATGGATGCTAATGACAGTCTATCAGACTGATCTGTGCGGCACTTCAGTTCAAACTTCTGTCTCTCTTCATTTTCCTCCGTTCTCTTCAGAGTGTGTGAACATGAAGCGCAGCCTGCCGGAGCTTGTTTGTATATCATATTTTTGGAGAGGATGACTGCCTCCCTCGACTGCTTGAAGTAGGTGAGATGTTTCTTAAATGCAATCTGTCAGTGTGTGTAATGAAACATTTACTAGACAGTCTAATTATGATTAATTCATGGGGAAGGCAGCGGCATATGAAAAGTGAACACTGCAGTCTATATAAGAAAATGTGTGTGGTAATTAGCCAGAAAGCTACAAACTGCACTTTTGGGCCATAAGATCACTGACTTAAGTGATGATTTTATTTAAAAAGTCAATTCACACAGTTAGATTGACTCCAAAGTTTGCTTCTGCAGGACTGGAGCTAGTATATGGGTCTATATATAGTTAACAACCTAAATATTGACCATTCTTGCATTATACAAGACTCCAATGGTGGCCATTGCCATTCCCTTGTCTCTACTTTTATCCACTTTACTGATAAACAGTAAGTTTCCAATCTAGAAATGGTCCTGTAAAGAAGTCACTACTGAAAATGCAAAATCCCATTTGTGTTTTATTAACTGTGCACTCGAGTAACTAGCATGTCCTCTGAACGTTTGACCTAAAGATATGAATAGATTGCAAACGAGAGTCATCTGAACATGTATTTGAACTAAAATGACGAGTCTTAACATGGTCAGCGTCACCAAATTTGAATACATAGTGATTTATACCACTTTTCCCGCAACAAGGATTCACCTCCATTCTGGTATATGCACCAAATTTGAAACCATTCAGAGCATTTCAACCAAAAATAAATTTGTTCTAACCCAGATTAGAAGGTTCCCTAATTGGATCCAAAAAAAGCTGTTTGACAACATCAGCTGATTAATTTTTCTGCAGTTTGAAGCAGTAAGTAATGATGGAACAGGATAAATCTTTTACAAATTCCAGCAAAACAGGATTATTTTTATAATGTTAAGTATTTTTATATCATATTATGAAATTAAAAATAGGTGATTTGTTAACTCTTTTACATTTTTTATTTAACTGATAAGCTCAGTTTTTATTGATGAGCTAGAATGTTAAATATAAACAGATGCCTGCTTCAAGCAAAAATAAATAGATAAATAAATAAATAAAAATTTGGACAGAAGAGTGGACTGAGGAATTTAACTGTTGTGGTTCTGTACATGAAATTTTTGACCATTGACTATGCATTGAGCAGGGAGATCACGAAACTGTGATGGACAGCAGCCCTCCAAGACAAAAAACAAAATGACAAATAGAAACAACAAAGTAGGCTGTACTGATTTCCTTCCAACCAAACCAAGCATACTGCAATAGTAGAAAGTGTACTGGATGCACTACAGAACCTCCAACAGAAAGAACAGACTTCGTTTTCACCAAATAAGTTATAAAATATCAGTGCCGCATTATGTAATAGGCGTCAGTCTAAAGAAATTACTATTTGCAATAGCACGTTTTTCAGATCTCCAAAGTATTTGGTGGCAACTTTACCACAAAATAAATCTTGAAAATGCCTGTGCTGTAAAACTATGTGGTACAGAAATTGTATCCCGAGCAATGATTTAAACAGTGGTTTTGGACTAAATGAGAGATTTTTCTGCTTGCAAGTACACAGAGGCCGTCAGGAACCGCAAGTGTGATTCCAAGTATTGCGGTTCACACAACTTAGTTTGGATTCATTTTGTTGACGTGCACAATCACTGAGCTTCTTCAAGTGTTACAGTCAGTGTGTCTTCAAGTGTTACAGTCAGTCTCCATGTGACTTACAGTAATAAATTGAATGTATTTCGCTGAGTGTTCTTGTTTTTAGGTGTTGTATCTAATCTAATCTATCTAATATAAAATGGAGCTCTGTTATTAGCACCTCCTGATATGCTTCCATTTTCCAGCGTAAAACTGGAAAAAATGTGTTAACATTTAAACCGCATCCTGCCACAAAGTTCTGTCTTTACAGCATCTGTGTAACGACTGTCGTAAAAGAATCAGGCTTAGACACGTTCATGCTTGAGCCAATCCCAATCATTTAGTCAGGACATCTCTAAACAAAATTTCTAATCGATTTACCACTAATACCACACTTTATAGAGCTCGCAGATTTACGTAAGTCAGAACTGGGGAGATTAACTGCATTTTAATCCACGTAGAATGGGATCTGCTTTGCAGTTGATGGATGATAAATGGTTTTATTCAGAACACCCTACATCATCATCACCAAACACAAAGCTCCTTGGGTTTTCCAAAATCCTCCAGGGACTAATGGATAAACTTCCTTGTACCTCCAAACAAAGTGATAAACTGCTGAATATTACTCTTTCCACAGTTTGATGTTTGCATCCAACAGAATATTTTCACTCCCTATGGTTTGGAATCTCCCTTACAATGTCTGAATATGGTGTATTATTACCACTTTGGGAAACACTACGATGACTGGAATGCACCCACAGATAGCACCAGTGCAGCTAACGATACACAAGCCAAGAGCGTTTGCCTACGCAAAATGAGGAGAACATGATGAAGCTTCCCTCGTCTTATTTTTACAATATTAAGTTGAATATTAATTGTCTTTTTTGCAATATGACCTCACTGAAAAATATTAAGTTGTACAGTATGTTCCAGTTCTTCAGACCAAGCTCAAGCTTGGTATAAAGTCCAGGGTAAATTTAAAATCACTGGAATTTTTTAAAAGCTTTACAAGACATTTTAGACCTAATCTGGTTCTGGAACCTAGACCTTATGTAGCGTTCCTGGGTCGGGTGTGCGCAGTGCGCGGAGAAAACAGAGAACACCCAGGGATCGAACCCGGGACGCTGACGTCGCGCTCGGTAGCACTACAAGGAGAGCAATGGCAGGGCTGGTCGTGTAGCCTGGGGATATTTCTCTCCTAACCCGGAGAGAAATAAAACAAAAAAATAAAGGAAACGAAAACCTAAACTACAGAACTAAGAAACCAATAAACCAAGGAAAGAGGGAGAAACCCTCAGAGAAAAACCAGGGAACAGAAATATAACCAAAACAAGAAGAGAGTTACGTCTCTCAGGCTACGGCTTCACAGGTTCTTTTTCAGGCGTTGTCTCTGTCGAAAGTCCTTCAGAGATTCCGCCCTGAAGTCACATTGAGCTCGCTACTTGTAGTCTGCTCTGATGAGGGGCTGAAGAGCTTCATCTGTTTCCCAGGTGAGGCCTGCTGAGGGACCGACACTACCACCCAGTGGACAGGTATGGAAGTGCCGGCTCCGGTCCCTACACCTACATTATTGAATTCAGCACCACTGCAGGCAAATCAACCTTTAAATGTCTGCAAATCAACATTATAATGGAGAAAATGAATGAGCTGAGTTACAGAAAAGACGCATCATATGAGGACAAGCTAAAAGGTTTTAACTTTAGTAAGATAGCTACCATTTTCGTACAGTTCCATAGCATCTGGCTCATGATAGATGCAAAAAAATTATGCTGGCTGTTGTTTTCAGTAATTACATGTTGGAGTGTTTAATTTCTGATAACTCACGTGTCTTAAGATATGATACATCACCTGCTCATTACTCCCCAGATCTTTACCCATTTGTGTTGTTATAATTCACAGACATTTACTTTCAATTGCTAAACTTTAAACTCACACAACTGTGTATTTGTCCCCTGTTAGCAACATCTGGTTAAAAGGTAAATGTCAAAATTGAACCCAAAAAGAACAAACGAGCTCCTAACAGCCTTAACAAGTGATGAAGTGTAGCAGACTAACATTAACATGTATGTATTTATGATGTTTACAGGTACTGAACTGATCTGTTTATGATCTAGAGCCACTTATCCTAAGCAGAGTCGCAGGCAGTGCTGGAGTGTATGTCAGCACGCTTCTAACGAAAGGCAGAAAAATATCTCTGACAGGTCACTTCAGGACCCAGGCTAAGGTCACCATGCCCACTGCCAAGCAGTAGCTAGAGGCGCGACTAAGCTTTGTGCTGTGAATCAGTGGAATCTGGATCTCTGGAGTTACAGAACATATTTTAATATATCCAGGAACTTCCTATTCCCTTCAATTCAGAAGAAACAGTGGAGGAGCAGGTGTATGCAACCTTAGCACATATTGTCCATTTTATAACGGTCTGGGAGCAACACATTATCACCAAGCGAAACAGCACTACCCAAAGCAGTAGGGTTCAAACGCTATGTAAGAACTGCAAGCTGATAATATCTAATATCTTCATATTCATCAATCCTCCATTACTTAAAACTTAATACAGAGGGTTCTCAACCTACAACGAGGTTCTGTTCCTCAACGTGCATTCTCAGTTGAAACCCCTTAAATAGACTTCTATGTATAATTCCCTGGGGCCATTCCTCTGTCAGTCCACCAGAGGGAGACACTCGCCCACGCGAGGCTCTGTTTGGCCCTTTTCTGAGCGTTTTATTATATTTACCTTCACTTTCACAGCATAAAAACAGGGTTTGGGGCATGAATCATCATAAGTTGAGGACCCCCTGAATACACCAATGCTTTTGTTGTTGCTGTTGTGTTTTAGTTTGCGCTGAAAACAATAATATATGTGAAGAAATATTCAAATATTATAGGAAAGTGGAAAATGGGAGCTATGCAAAACTGCCCAAAATGAACTTAGGCACCCGACAGCTGAATGCCAGTAAGCAAATGACTTTTTTCCCTTAACAGTTTATACTTTTGGGAAATAACATAAAGGTCACATTTCCCCCCGTTCCATTGTCCTTTAATACAATAGCATTTTCTCTTTGAACTCATCTGGTTACATGGGCCATATGCGGCACAGATAAAACAGTAATCATTTCCTTTGGGGAGAGAATGGATGGTTAGAAGGGGAGTGGAGGGAGAGTGTGAGGAGGGACGACTGTTTTTCTTTTGTTCTGGTCGTATGGAAACTGAAAATTTTGATTCCTCCCTGGCCACAGCAAGGAAAAAGGTTTCCCATGATTCAAATGGAAAAGGGCTTTCAGGCTTTCATCTGTGTGTGTGTGGGGTGGGGGGTGGGGGGTGGTGGTTTGGGGGGTGCAGGCCTGTCTGGATGTTTTCAATATCTGTGTTGTGACAGAGGATAATGAATCTGACTACATCTGCCATTAGTTAGCCATGTTGGCTGGAACTGATGCCAGATTTGTTTCCAAAGTCTGTGCTGCACTTGAGAACGTCAGACAAACCTGCAACATGCACGAACATATGCACATGCACGCAAGAAACACTTCCAGTGTCATGGTCAGTGTCTGCTTTTACCGCAATCCATGTTCAGAATAAAAAACATTTAATATCAGTCCTAACCTGCCAATCGACCAAGCCAATTGGTTCACTAATCACGATTCTCCATATCACAACATAACACAACACACAACACTACTATAGAAAAAACTGCATAGAATAATATTACACAGAACTAATGTTACATAATTTGGTCATCACTCATTATTCACATTATGTCTCATAACAACCAATGTATTGTTGGTATTTTGTGTTTTGTGTATATTTCCAGATGTTATTTATGCATTTTCATGAATACAGAAAGTCTTTTTTCATTTTTGGGTTCAAAGAGTAACCAGACGTTAGATTTAAACATTTTTGGATGTTCTGCTTCTTTGAGTTTTGATTTAGGTTAATCAGTCTGTCAGGCAGGTAAACAAAGGGGATGTTTTTGGTAGTTTTCCTGACAAAAGGGGGGTGGCATTCCTTCTCTTTCCTTTAAATTACCTACATCCACCCTCATTAAAACTGACTCAGTGTTGTCTGTGTGTTAAGCTGCATTGAGCTGTGTTACGCTTCTAATGTATGTAGATAAACTATAAATTAGTTTATTTAGAAGTTCTATTGTGTTCACAACCCAAGAAGATGTGATTTGAGAAATGTTAGGAGAAAGGACACAATTTATAACAATGAAGGAAACCAACAGATTCTTTGTAAGGTTTTGGGTCACCACAAATCACCAGAACAGCTTTAAATTTTTATATTTTCTTCAAATCTCTGGAATTGTAGGGGATGGACACAACACCATTCTTCCAAATCACATTCCTTTTTTATTGTAATGCTGCTGAGGATAGAACTGTAGTTAAGACCATATTTGTTGATGTAATACGTCAGCATTGAGATAACAGACGGGACCCAAGTGCAGGGATGAATGTAAATATTGAAGAAGAACTAGATCTGGCAAAGCCAAGGCTGAATATGGGTCTAATCACGGAAGGATAAGTTCAAGGTCCTTGATACAAGTACAAGGCTAATATGGTGGCATTGTGGAGTAGTGAGGTGGATAAAATGCCCTCGTCTAGCTTCCAGTAAATATGGGATGTTCTTGAGTAACCATCAGGGATCTTCTTCAAGGCTTGTAAACACCTCTCTGAAACAAGGAGCACGTCTCCCCTCAGGAGTATTCCTCCTCTAGTGTCAAATTAGGCCATATTAATTGTGAGTCTGAGACCATAAGAAAAATTCTGACTGGGGCAGAGAGGGAGCACTATCTATTATACTGGTCCAGAATCTCTCAAACTGTATTGAGATTTTGTGACTGCAAATGCCATAGCTTATGATTTACATAATTTTCAAACTCATTAACTATTCAATAACCCATTGTGTCTTATGCATGGGGATGCTATAGTCCATAGAGATTAGTCCATTAGGACAGAAATGTTTCATCACAAGATAAAAGGGATGATTTAGAACAACTTCATGAAATCCCAATTCCAGAAAAGCTGGGATGCTGTGAAAAAAAAAAAAAAACCCACAAAACAATGATTTACACATTTTATAAACCAATATTGTATTCACCATAGAACATACAAAGCAGTAAATGTTGAAAGTGAGACATATTAGTATTATATGAAAAATATTAGCTCATTTTGAATTGATGCATGTGAGCTTCAGCACCTCGGGGGAAATGAGCAAGATTCTGTCATAAAAATCACCTCATTGGCTCAGGAACCATTCGCTAAAACACTGGGCCATTCACAAATGCAGGTTAAAGATGTACATGTCATGTTAATAGCAACATGTACTCTCATCCAGACAGTTTTTTTCAGTGCAGGCCTTGTATATTTCAGCATGACAATGCTAAATTGCATACTGCATCTATTACATCAGCATGGCTTCATAGTAGAAGAGTCTGACAGCTGAACAGGTCCGTCTACATTCCAGACCTTTGAAAGCATTTGGTGCATCATGAAACAAAGATGACGTGGGACTGTAGAGCAGATAAAAATGATCCTCTCCCAAAAGTTCAGCAATTGGTCTCCTCAGTTCCCAGATGTTAAGTAAATACGTACCTTCAAAAATCATATATTTGCTCACTTTAAACATTTTATATGATTTCTATGTTGTATTTTGAGCAACATATTGATTAAACAGATTTGCAATAGCAATTGGTTTTGCCTACATTTTATACAGCATTACAACTTTTTTTGTAATTGGGTTGTATTGTACAGTAATCTTTTCTTTTTAAATGGGCAAGTGGACCCAAAGCAAGTCCCCAAGTTCTCCCCACAGTACAGAAGACCCAATGAACCCTTTCACTGAAGGAGTCAAGCATTCAAGCCTGTACTATTCCCTTAGTATATGGCACACATGCCAATCACCCACTTGAGGAGAATGTAGTGAAAGATGACTCATATGACCACATCACTTTTGTCCACATGTTTTTAGACCAGCGTTTTTGATTTTTACATCACTTTACCTTCATTTTTTCATTCATTATTGTAATGAGGGGTTTATGTATTTTAGCTCTTCTATAATGTCCCTCCTGATAGTTGTGGATGGACAACATTCTCAATGACCTGAGAAACAGCTGCTTTTCTGTATTTACTTTCATATCACACAAATGCAGGTAATGGTGGTCTTGCTCTATAGGTGTTTTACATTGTTAACATCAAAGTACTGACTTGTAGAAAGACCACAAGATATGACTCTTATGTTTTCATATGCTCACACCTATTGCAGTTCAATGTAAGACTAAAACTAGATTTTCCGTGTAACAGCACTGCCCGAGTTGGTCCACTTGTGGTCCTGTGGTCCTCATTTGTGCATGCCTGGGAGGATCATGAAGCTGTAGGGTTTCTCATTTCTAATTCTGACATTCAAAAGAGTGCTGACTAGCACCTTCTATTTGCCCTTAGTGTGGCCTTTGGCAAGAACAGCATCAATGCAAACTCAGCAGTGGCCCCTTATGCACAATTCCTTAAGAAACACTCTTGGGCCCATCTGACAAGATTATTTGGTTTTTTTGAATATCATAGGTAGTGAAGAACTTTCTGGTGTGACATTAATTTCTTACCAGATGTCAGTAACAACCCATCCAATCCATACATGCAAAGAAATCAAACCAGAAATGTCCATACATTAAAGTATGTGGAATAAAAAGGAATGACACAGGGGAACCGTATTGAACATGTGAATAAAGGAAGGTGAAAATGGCATGAAAGTCATGACACCAGCTGAAATCAGTAATTAGAAAGCAATCCTGCCAATCATTGCAAAATAATATCAGCTGGTTTAGTCCCAAATGATTGGCCTATAAAAAGTATCTCATTACCAAAGTGTCACACAAGAAACTTCTCATTAAACCGAAGAGCTCCCTCAAGACCTTATTGTTGCAAAAACTACTGAAGGTTGCATTGAGCACTGATGGAGCCATAATCTGGTAAATCATTTCACCATAAACTGGCCACAACCAGATGATCCCTGCAAGTTTTCAGACAGAGAATTTATCATTAATATTAGAAGACTTGTCCAAGAGCAAAGGACCAATTCAGAGCTTCAGAAAGATCTGGAATTAGCAGTACAATTGTTTCAAAGAAAACAATAAGTAATACACTCAGCCACCATGGCCTGTATGCACGCTCACCACCCAAGACACCATCATTTAACAAGCCTGTGTAATACTGGGAGAATATAGTCTTTGGATGTCATAATACAGATCATGTTTGGAGTTCAAAAAACACTGTATATCTCCACAACAACTAAGCATACAACACTGGCACACTGCATATAATTGAAGGAAGGATGAACGGGAAAATGTCCAGGATTGTTACAGGCACTACTGCATAAACCAGGCATGGGCCAACTACGGCCCGGGGGCCACATGTGGCCCATTAAACGTTTTAATCCGGCCCGCCGAACTTGAAAAAAATTAAATGAATAAACCTTCTTAATGTTTTATTTTCCCTGCAATTCTAATGTTTTCCCACTAGATGGCGCACGATAGATACATTGACTTTGTTGAGGTGAAGCGTAGGCCTGTTACTCCTTATTTTCACGTTTTTAACCCATCAGCCCTTCTTTAAATATGACTAAGAAAAGGAAAGTGGACAAAGAAAGAATGTCGAGTGTTCAATAAGGAGTTAGCAGTTAATTTAATGGTTCAACAAAGTTTTTTTTACCGTCAAACTGCCATTCAAGAGTCAAGTACCAAGGTCAGTTTTATGTTTTCATTTAAAATAGCAAAGGCCAGCAAACCTCTGTCTGAGGGCAAGTTTTTAAAAGAATGGATGGTGGAGACAGCTGGTATTTTATGCTATATCCCAAGATGTGTATTTTTTCTCCAGTGAGGTTACCAAAGCACTCCATCCATCTGCTCCTGGTCCGGCCCCTTTGTCAAATGTTAGAACCCATTGTGGCCCGCGAATCAAAAAGTTTGCCCACCCCTGGCATAAACACTTAAAATCATCTTGCACTGAATGTGACACTTTGGCACAGAACCAGTTCATTACATTACACCTACATAATCATTTGTCCGCTGCACTCGTTACTTGTTTGTTTGTCTGGTAAATGTATATTAATCATGACCACCATATTGTGCCACTACATTACAAAGCAAATAGTTTTACATGGAACCTAGACAGTTAATGCAGGAAAATTGGGAGTATAGAAAGTAAGGTTGGACCAAGACATTACAAATGACTTTTTGAACTTGGCAAATTGGTAAAACATCACACAGATATGTGTTGGCACAGTCCTTTATGCAGATGCCAAGTGAAACTAACACTGCGTAGGATGAATAAACACCGAATTTCTGTGCTATTAGAGATAAAGAGTTCTTGATCCATTTGATGAAAGAGCGTGTCTTCACAAGAGCTTAAGAGTACCAGACGCAGACAGTTATCATTCCAAACCAAAGCACTACACACACACACACACACACACACACACACACACACACACACACACACACACACACCCACGGATTTACCTCGTCACTGTAAAATAAATCATTAGAACTCTGTTGGACTGCTCACTGTACTACAGATGTAGTTTTCCCAGACTATAGATATTCCATACCGAAGAATGCAGGGATCATAATTTCCAGCATGCGAGCACGGCTCTAGCTTTAGTTTGCCAGTTGTGTAGGATTACATGACTGACTGGCTGCTGAAAAGGCACTGAAAATGTAGGTGAAAAGTTTATTGTGTGTCCTCTCAAGGTCATTTATTTCAACAGATGTCTTGCAAAGTTTCATTTCTCCAAACTGTGGCAATCTGCAGAAAACAGACAATATCTACGACACATTTGAATAAACACCTACTCCTACTCTGCACTCTCCTTCAGACCCTGGACTTCACCTTGACGCACTTTAGAAAATAAATCTCAAAAAGGTATGTAATGATCTTTCACATTTTACAGTATAGAACCCGAATAACCACGTGTGTTGTGTGGAGAACATAGTGAAACTGCATCAGGAGCAGAATTAAGGACAAAATATGAAACCTCTTTGTGCCAATGGTTCTGTGTACAGTGCACATTTCTTTCTTCTTAATCTTGATATTGACCTTTGCATTATTAATATACAAAAAGCCTGTGATTTGCCAATGAGTCTGCCCACCCGTCGCTAAATCATTTATTATATTCTATAACCATCCTGACCAAACCACCTCCACTACAATATGGGTCAGTTTCATTAAACATCATTAACGCACAGTCAAAACACTCAAAAAAACCAAATAATATACATCCCCCCATGTGTGAATGTTTATACGTGGATGTTTGTGTTTGTCCACTAAGGTTGATAATGCAAACTTGAGAAACCTTTGAAAAATGATTGTATCATGATCAGCCCAATCTCATAACTTTACATTTCCTGATAAAATAATCACCAAACTGGACTGTAATAAAGTGAATTACTATTGTACACACTGTTGAACTGATCTGAATTTGAGAAATGGAATGATTCAGAAAAATACAAATAAATCAACTGTTGGACTTTAAATAAGAATAATAGTATCATTTATGACCTTCTTCTATAGGTGAGTGGACTGTTGCTATATGTACATGTAGAGATAGACAGACAGACAGACAGACAGACAGACAGACAGACAGACAGACAGACAGACAGACAGACAGACAGACAGA
>JBBIGC010000041.1:15702397-15714796 GCA_037576955.1 Lepidarchus adonis
CACACACGCACACACACACACACACACACACACACACACACACACACACACACACACACACACACACACACTTAAATGTTTAAGTTCTTACAGAGTGTAAAAGTACGTTTACAGAGGTCATCAGTTTATTGATGAACAAGGCAAGATTGTGCTAATGGATGAATTTACTGTAGACATGTATGATTACAGAAATGCATATCTAAAGCAAACTGTTGGAATCTGAGCTAAAGTACTAAACCAAAATTTAACTAAAATGTCCATGATGTGTCCACGTATGTGTTATTTTTTGCAAAAAAAGAGTGGACAACCTTTACAAAATAGGGGCCAAAATTAATTCAACATATTGAGTGGCTTAAAACACAGGAGTTTATTACATTAATTAATTTATTAATTGCCAAAATACATATAGAATGTGCTACTGGGTTGAAAAGATATTTATATAGCTTATTTTATTTATTTATTATTATATTATTTAATTTCTTATTTATTAAGTGTTACAAAAGATCATTAGTGAACCATGGTTATCAGAGCTAAGCCTTCAGTTTGGGTCATAAAACAAAAGTACATGTTGTACATTCACAAGTTGCACATATTCGAGCTAAAACAAAACAGTCCGGCATGTTAACATTGCTAGTCATGCAAATTCTACTGCTGTAATGCTGTGCTGAATTACCCAGAACTCTGCCAAACCAGAACCAACCCATACATTACTGGAGGAGTTAAAAACCAGGAGAAAACGGTCACCAGAGTAGGAAAGAGATTAGGGAAACTCAATCACCTGCAATGTCATTAGGAAGAGCACTTAAGGAGTACGGAGGCTAGCGGGCAAAGGTGGAGACCAGCAACACACATCGGACAGGAAACTGTCTATACCAGAGCTCCCCAACCTTTTTTGCGACACGGACCGGTCAGACAATATTTTCGCAAACCGGCATTTAAGGATAAAAACAACAAAATAAAATGGTACGACCAACACAAAAACTGTGGTATTTTGCAAATATAATAATAAACATGAATCCTCTGTATAATTATGTAACTTTATTAGCAGCGTCTTTCTGAAATGCGCTAACAACCATCAGAGTAACGTCCTCCTCTGCCCCTCACGTGCTCTGATCCTCCTCTGAGTCTCGAACATACTTAGATGCTATGGATCGAGATTTAGAGAAAGTTAAATTTTTTTGTACGGCCCGATACGAAACGCTCCACTGCCCGGTAGGGGTCTGCGGCCCAATTGTTGGGGACCACTGGTCTATACCATCCAAAAAAGTGTGCTTCAGTGTCTGTAAGCAGCCTGAGTAAGTGGCAGCGCAAGCAGCGTCATGGCTGCTACTTCTAGCACAGAGTGTAAAATGAAGGGAATAGTATAATAATAATCTAAACAGAAAAAAGTTAATGCAGTAGATAACAAAGACAAACAGTGGGAGAATAAAATTTCTACAGCAGACAAACACCGGTGGGTGGAAAGCAGCAGCGAGTGTTGTGTTTAGTCGCCTTAATTGTGAGTTTGCATTTTCTGACTGGTAAACAAAAAAAAGGAAATGTACATTCAACATTCTGACGTTTTTACTGCTCGATTTCATCAGCCTGTTAGGAATTGTGCACATTATTAGCATATAATTCTTACATCATGAATCTTATCTTTAATTTAAAAGCTTTAATTTTGTTGTAAAAATATATCAAAGAAATGGGATGTAAAGAATTTGTTTAAAAAAAATGTCACTGATCCATTACAAGAGCTCAGCAACCTCACCTCTCGCCAAGTTTAGGACCCTGATCAATAGGGGTGAGCTGGGTTTGACTGCATACACTTAACATTATCCAGTTGCAATAGACTACAACAACATAGTCTGACATGTTAGCATAGCATTTGAAATGGAACACTCTATATTATTATTATGCAGCTACATCGCAGTACTGTATAGTATTTTAAATTGATAACTCAACGTTAAGCACAATTTTAATTAAATACAACACAGTTCAGTGTGTTAGCATAGCATTTTGAACAGAACACATAATTATGCATACTTTCAATGAGCTACAAGAATGCAGTCCAGTGTGCTAGCATACCATCTTAAATGGAAAAGTCAACTCTAATGCATAATATTTGATAACATTAATGCAGCAAATCAAAATGATATAGTTTTGATTCTGAATGGGAACTTTGTAAAGCCTGCTCTGTTTACACATGTATTAAAACTGAATCTAAGCTCTGAGGGTACAGGTTCACAAATGAGGAAAAGAAAAAAAAAAAAAAAAAAGAAAAAAACGCATTTCATTATCACTTACATACCATTACTTCTGACATCATATGGACATTAGGCATTAGCCATCCAAAGCCGAATTCCATAAACGGCCCATTTGTAGCCCATCTTTGACAACGTTAGCCTTTCATTGAGCCTGGTTATGGAAATGCAGAGAGGAAAGGGAGCAAACTCCAGCCATCCATCAGAGTCTCTTGTGTAAACATACTTGGCTCTCCCTCTGCTCTGTGCTGGAGATTAGCTCTGATGAAACCAAAACAAAGCTGGACATGTTAAATTTATTAGCACTGTTAGCGTCAGTGCTTCACAGAGTCGCTGGGAGCCACCGGGCACTGGCTTTTGGGGGACGGACGTTTGACCATTTCCTTCGTCCTGCCTCGGTCCGAGGACGGGATATTTGTGGAGAGACTGAACAAACACTGATTGACCACTATCTCTCTGGTTCCCATCAGCCAAAGGACGAGGGAGTGAGGCCTTACTCCTGGGAACGGTCCTGACAGCCTGTTAAGTCTCAGATACACTGCATAACCTTTTGAAAAGATTCATGTCACATATTTTGATGACAGGTGTAAAAATGTATCAGTGCATCCTGTTGCAAAAATCTAAAGTATGAAAATATGATCCTGTATTCAGGGAAAATGAACAAAATCAGCAGAAACTGCATTACATTCATATCATAATGAATCACATTTGAAACTTGACACATTTGTGATTTCAGACTCTTTCATATATTTTAATGACTACAAAAACAGAGATCATGATCTACCAAACTTTCTTGCTGGACCACTCTGAACTAAGTGCAATAAACATGAATGAAAGTGTGCTCTCTCACTCCAGGAAGAAGCTGATAGTAACATGGAGACACTTGATACTTTGTGGTTGACCACATCCACTGAAATCTGAGCCACTAATTCTGCCAAAACAAAAAGGCAAACAGATATTTTGACTAAGAATGAGAGTATAATTCTATAACTGCATGCATTATACATTATATATTAAACTGATAAAGTGATTGGCTTAGATGCAAAACCTTAGCGTCTGCATCCTTTGCACGTTTGCTTATCTTCTTTGCCAGCCCTCCACTGAAACCCGTAGGCCCACAGCCTCAAGTCTACTGTGAATCATGGCTACAATTGGCATAAAACTTGTGTAATGTAACCCCAGCTGTTCTTCTGTCCCTCAGAAGACTGGTGCTGCCTCCCAAGGGAGTGGCTTTTAAAAACACACATACTGACAGAGTGTGTGTCCGGGAGTCATGGCAACAGGGCAGTGTTTGGGATGGATTTTATAGAGTTGGACGTCATCACGCAAAACTCAAGAAGCAGCAGGCGCCACAAAGAGAGAGCTATCTGTCTGTCTGGCAGACACAGCTGAGCACCTCAAATTACACTCAATACTAATCTCTAAATGAAGAGTTTCACATTAAACTAAAAAAAGACAGAAAAGTACTTTTCTTTGTCCTAAACAGACTAAACATAAAATTGCACTTTAAAGTACTGTAGCCCACCTGATATATCAGCAGATAGGGACCACCACGTATATGAGGCCCCAACAGACAAGATATTATTTTAATGACACGAGTGTGGTGGCACTGTGTACTATGGCATCAGGTTTCTCAAGTGAAACCCTAATATTAACCCTTGTCTAACAGCAGAAGCCATCCCAGATCAGTAAATGGACTTGCACGCTCAGCTCAGTTGACCTGCAGCAGCAAAAAGCCAGTCATGTGCACAGAGAAGGCAAACAGGGAACAGAGCGTGGAGTAGCCAGTGCTCTAATTTAAAGCCAGTCTGCAGATAATGATGCTGCCGTCAATAGCAGCCACTCGATTTACTGACGTCCCTCTTCTAGTCCTTTCTGCTCTTTTCCTTTCTGAGCATGTGTGTATTTGTTTCCTAAGTTTGGTATTAGTGAGCGTTTGCTGTGTTTATACATGTACACAAGTATGTATGTGATTTGATAAGTGTGCTTTTTTATTTTTAAAAAGTTAGGATTAGGTTTAGGGTTAGGAAGTTCTTATTCATTCAGTGTTAATCTCTCCAACGGATTTACTGACAAATGCTTGATGAAAAGGTTTATACATTTTAGTGCAATGAGTCAACTGAAATATGTTTTTTTGGATATCAATGATGAAAAGAAACTGGAATCTGGCCATCTTGTTTTGGTGGTTTGCATCTTGCAGTGTAGCCTCTGTTATTCTGTCCATCTTTTGTGGACAAAGACACACATGCGTCCTGATTCTGATCTGTTGAACGGTTTGAGGATTTTTCTTGGCCATAGTGAGGATTCTTCTATCATCAGCAGTAGAGGTCTTCCTTGGCCTACAAGTTTCTTTGCAGTTACAGAGCTCACCAGTGCATGATTTCTTCTTACTGATATTCCAGTCCGTTGATTTAGGTACTCCTAAGGTTTGACCAATGTTTCTTTCTTGCTTTTCTGAAAATTGCTTCTTTTATGCTTGACATTTATTGCCACTTCTTTTCTTCTTATGCTGAACAATGGCAACTGCAGACAAACACAGGGGGATTTAGTTACATCAGGGTTCAGTTCCTTTGAACGTGACATCACTCGTATTTTGATGTAAGTCAGAACTCATGCATGTAATAATGCTGCAAAGGTTTTATTGAACAGCACTGTGTTTTATTAACAGCAGCAACATGCATGAACGTCTCATATTACAGTAAAGCATTTAGGAAACGTTGCTCCAGGTAGAAATGCTCTTTTTAATGCTTCAACATTCACCACAGCAGTAAATGCATTGGAGAGGACACTGACGGTGTCTTAGCACAGTGCACTATTAACCCCCCCATCTCACCCATCAATCCACATGAACTTTTATTCAACACTAACGGTGAATAAAACATAAACAATACTGCAAAAACAGTGAAAAACGTTCTGCCTGTGCCTGCAAGTAGCAGGCTCACACACACTGCACGGACTGGCGCTCGTATAAAGCATTTAGTAGGCATTTAACTGCATTCTACTACCGTATATGACTGTAAAGACGAACTTTTAAAAAAGGCCAGTGACGTAAACACAAAGTCAAGGACCCCCTGTATATACTTCCAGTTGCACCATATGACGGCCATACCAATGAGAGCTCTAAATAAACTTTTATTTATTTACTTTTTGCTGCTAATGTTTTTTGCACAATCTGAGCTGTTGCACATCCAACATGACTGGCAAACAGTTTTGGCCCTACGTTCATCTGCCACTTCATACTGTTTCCATGTTTTTAATGTTGTGCTTGGACTTGTGTATGCTTGTGCATTCAACTTTCTAAAAAGCAGGCCCCAGCTGATAAGGACTGAGCACCATTACTCTTCCTCCGTGACCCTTAACACAGGTGCACCACAAGGTTGTGTGCTCTCCCCACTCCTGTACACCTTGGGCCTCATCACAGACAATGATAAGACTGGCCCCTGACCATCTGATGCCAACCTTGCTCTTAAACAAAACCAAAAAGATGTCACCTGCCCCTCCACATTGGTGATGCTGAGGTGGAAAAGGTCAGCAGATTCAAATTCCTTGGTGTCCACATCACAGCAGACATATCCTGGACAATGCATGCAGACACAGTGGTAACGAAAACTTGCCAGTCCCTCTAGTGCTTGATGACGGGCTGCATCACAGTGTGGTTTGGGAACAGCACTGCCCACAGGCAGAAAACCCTACAGAGGGAGGCAGCAGAGAGCAGCAATGGCAACAGTCTTCCTGCCATTCAGGACATTTTTCACCAACAGTATCTGAGAAAGGCCTGCAGCATCATAAAAGAACACACCCACCCAGCACGCAATCCATTCTCCATATTACTATCTGGCTTACATCTAAAGACTAATGGACAGTTTTTATTTTATTGATCTGAACTACGTTGTCACTTTACTCCTGGTCTTAGCGGACAGACTGTCGAATTAATAATTCTGTGTGAATTGTTTCCCAATGTGCGATAGTGTCGTATGCACTGATCACTTTACATTCTGCACATTATACAGTTTCTCATGCCTCACATTTACTCATTTTGTTCATATTCTTTTTCCTTCTATTTTTAGTTTTAAATAACAGAGTTTGGTGATTTTGCAATTGAAAAGATTTTAACCCAGTTTCTCTAGGACATGGAAAAATACACAATATTTTCAGCAAAAATTGATGCATAGGCCTCATTTTATGCCATAAATTGAACAAATAAAACAAAAATAAAAACCTTTTCATGGCACTGAGCAAAGGTTTGGGCATCCTAAAATACTTTTTTACCTTAATCAGCTCATTAGATCTAAAGCATGGCAACAGCTGTCATTAGTAAATGTCAGCTAATGCCAATTTCATAGCTTAACAAATACTCTGACTCTTCAAACCTTGTGCACACACTTGTGGACACTCAACAACCATGGGTTCCTCTAAGCAACTGTGTAATACTCTGAAAATGAAAGATATTGATGCCCACAATGCAGGAGAAGCTACAAGAAGATAGCAAAGCGTTGTCGGCTTGCAGTTTCCACAGTAGGGAATGTAATTAAGAGATGGTAGTTCAAGGGAACTGTGGAGGTCAAGATGAGTTTTGAAAGACCAAGAAAACTCTCAAAAAGAACTGTTCATATGCTTGTCAGAAAGACAAATCAAAATCCCCATTTTATTGCAAAAAACCTGCAAGAAGATTTAGCAGACTCAGGAGTGGTGTAACCAGTTGGCACTGGAAATGGGTGGAAGGAGGAATAGATTCTACTAAATACCAGCAAATTCTGGAAGCAAACATCACACCATCTGTAAAAAAGCTGAAGCTGAAAACAGGATGGCTTCTACAACAGAACAATGATCCTAAACAGACCTCAAAATCCACCATGGACTACATCAAGAGACACAAACTGAAGGTATTGGAATGGCCATCACAGTCCCCTGATTTAAACATCATTGAAAAATTGTGGGTAGATCTTAAAAGAACTGTGCATTTTTTTGATGTCCTAGAGAGTCTGTGTTAACATCTTTTCAATGACAAAATCACCAAATATGTTATTTATCAAGGGGTGCCCAAATCTTTACATACAATGTATTTAAAAACTATTACCGGTATTTACACAGTATGGTTTCAGTAAATATTCAATACAAGGTAGTCTTCGTAAGCTACAGAATTAATGAGCAATGCATAAAGCTGAAAGAATATTTACACTGATTCTGAGTGAGGCTCCTCATGAATAAATAATTGTCTCTGTTCTTCCACACTACGTATATGTCAAAATAGTTAAGGTTTTAATGCATTCATGTTGAGGGGAAAATAATTAAATTATAGACCAACTTCCACAAGTCAGCTCACAGATTTTGGCTTTTACTGAGACATTTCAAAACCTCTTACCTTCGAAGAATTTTCTCAACATGGTTTCTTCTGGGTTCTGAGTCTCATTGAAGGAACTGCTCAAGTCCTCATCTGCAGAAACAAACAGTTTCAATATATCATCTTACATATTACCATTTCTTAGTAGATTATACATTGAGGTGTTAGTCATTTTAAACATTTTAAACCAAAGATATATGGTATATATATATATATATATATATATAGCAATTATTGACATTTCCCTTACGTCTTAGTGTCATGCTTATATAATAAAGTTGTAAATCTGTGAAAACTCCTCAGTAATGAGTTTTGTAAGCACATCAGCAAACCGCACTCTTGCATCTCCATTAAATGGTATGGTGACTTACATAACTGCATTTCAGGATTCAACTCCATCATGGACTCATATATGTCCTCCTGGAGGGAGAATTTTTTGACGAAATTTTGCGATGCATTTGCCATCGGCTCATAAATGTCTGTATCTATAGGATTTTCCACTGATTCCTCCATGTGAGACTTGACCAAGTCCACTGTCTCCTATATGATTTTACAACATAGAAAAAACATTATTACAAAGTACTATCTACTCAGAATTCAAAAGCTACTAAAAAATTAATAGGTGGTGCTGCTTAGCTATCAGAAAAAGTATGAGGGTTATTCCTTTGTACATATAGTTCATGTATAGATGTAATCATCTTACTTTTTGTGACTGTGACCATTATATTGTGTCTATATCTTAAAACAACAGATTTCCTACAGTTATAGAAACAACCACATTTCATAGTTAACTTTAAACTTCAGGTTCATTCAATCAAAGTCTTATTACTCAGCAGTTACATGTACTGTAATGTAAACTAACAAGTTATTCTTAATACAAATGTGTCACAGAAGTTTGACATTTGGCCTTAAAACAATATTGGGTTTGGTAAATTTTAATTGTTCATGAAGTCGCATGCAAAGGTTTGGACACTCTTGGTCAAATTATATGCATAGTTGATTTTAAAAGTAAAAATAAATACACATCCTGTACAGAGACCACACTTCTGTACATTTTAATACACAATTACAGTAAACACCTCTTGCTCTGCTGATCACCACCCCGCATTAGCCTCACTTCCCATAGCTGCACAGTGAACACAGAATATAGACTGAGATACTCAGCGTGGCTGTGAAGAGCTTAGCCTCTTTTTAAATCTCTGCCATTTCATATTTGTATTGCTGTTTTGTTAAACCTTTTTCTTTTTTTTCAGATTTTGATTCCTCTTGACCTTGATAGCTGTTCTGGCCCTAGTTGATTTTGTATGGTCTTGACTACTCATTTGCACTGTGTTTTGCAGTGATTTACTTTAGGGAGTAAAAACTGTTTCTTGCTCACATATACTGTTACAAGGGGTAATGTATAACAATAGCACATTCTATACTTCATTATTTAATTTCCCTACATGTTAAGTCATATGAATTACCAATAGTATTTGCACACGGTTTGCCCTATTTAAGTTTATGACTGTGTGGGTGGGGGTGTGTGTCTTTTTTTTTTTACATTGATCAGCCATACAATTAAAAGCACTAACTGTTGAAATGAGTAACACAGACTATCTCAATATCTCATTACAGTGACACCTACGAATGAGCTATATTAGTCACCAAGTGAACAGTCAGTTCTTGAAGTTGAGGTGTTTGAAGTAAGGATCTGTGTAATTATCACAAAGATCATACTGGAATGGCTAGATAAATGGGTTCAGAGCATCTCCAAATTGTGTGGAGTATTTTCATTATGCAGTGGTTAGTATCTACCAAAGGGGATCCAAGGAAGGACACCCGTGAATTGATCAGTGCTCTTTTGGCTGCATGACTGGCACAATATTAGGCAGATGGTTTTAATGACATGGCTGATTGGTATTTGCTGTATGAATGTGAACAATAGGAGTAAATCTGAATAAAGTATAAAAACTTACAACGTAGTTATCCATAAATTGCCTCAAATCGGAGAAACCACTTTTCTCAGCGAGTGTGTTTGGATAATCCCCATTCTTGTTCACTACGCTGTAGGCCTGCAAAGCTCCAGGGCATTGCAGCAACATGCTAGTCAGTTTCTTTAGCCCATATTTTGCAGAGAAGTGAAGCAATGTTGGAAGTTCAACATTTTGCTGATCTGAATGTACGAAAAGATGTTAAGGTAATTCAGGAATGTATAATTCCCATTATTCAAACTCCACACCATACACAAGCACAAAAATAAAGCATTGATTGGCATTGCCTATGTCATTTCAACATTAATAAAAAAAAAATCACAAACCTTTAGCCTAAAGTAAATGAATAAAAAGACAAGAACTGTGTGATATATTATATTAATGCAGAATTAAGGTAAACTTTTGTATCTGATAAATTCAATATATCAATAACTTTCTCCAGTGCATCACATACAATCATATTAATTCATCTTTGTAAAAAAACTCTCTTTAATACATGTAAAATAAGCGTCTTACTTGCCAGTATATTCTCCTGTTCAATCTGACCAATTCCAAATACTTGTAATCCCTTTGCAGGCATCTGACACTTCAGTGAATTTGTAAATATATCATCCAGAGCCGCTGAAACACTTGACGTAATATTAAATGCCTGAAAAAGAAATATCAAATATTTCTATTCCTTTTTAAAGATTTTTTATAACCACAAATGAAGAAGGCATGACGTGAATACAAAGGTAACAACAGTACCTGAACAATACCTGAGTAAAGAAACTAAATGCTTTGAGAGAACAAACCTACTTTTGCCAATGTAAAAACTAAAAGATATTTACTTTTCTGTTCCTGTTATAACCTGGGCTCAGACTCTGGTCCAGTCATCAGGAGATTGCAAGTGTGATCCCCAATGATGAGACCACTAACTGTGCCTGGGAGTCCAACACAGACGAACTAGCTTTTCTCTCTTTAAATGGGCACTACCATCCTGCCCCAGCCCAATCACTTATTGCAATGCCCGAGTGTGTGGGTGTCTGTTAACTGATGGAATATTTATGGCTACTGGTGTTGACCTCCAAATGTGTGTTGTTGCAGGTATTGTGGGACTAGGGGAACCTTGAAAAGAGAATTCCCCCCCCCCCCCCCCCCCAAAAGTAGTACTTTTATACATACTCTACATACTGACTGTAACATTTTAAACGTATGCAGTAATATCTGAGAAAAAAACCCCCAGCATTTAACTCATATAATTAAAACTATAAAAATATAAAACGTATAAAAGATTTGTATTTACGCTATTTTAGCGTTAATTTGAAAAATTCTAGTTTAAAGTGTTTCAGTGTACATTCTCAGACTGTGGTACTGAAGTGGTAATATATGAGCCATAGCTAGAGTAAAATTAATTTAGGGTGATATTAAATTTTGAAGATGAGTGATATTTAAGTGAAGTATACTATTTTTATCCAGATACAAACACATACAATAACAAAAGACCTCCATCTCCTTTGGCTACTGTTGCCCTGTCTGCCAAGCTGTCAAGCCCAGCATGTCAACTGGATATGACGGACCTAATTTAGCCACACATCTGGGATTTTGATGGGTTTAGTAGGAAATGTGGTCTGACAAACTGTTTAATACAGATTCTACACCTTTCTTCTGGTCTTCGGTTTAGGAAATAATCAAAATTTGGTCATTTGACTATGAAATTGATACATTCTCCAGATAGAGCAATGTGGCATATTGTTATAAGTGCAGTTACAATGGGACAGCCTGTACTCATGAAAGGGCTTTCATATACAAATGATTTACACAAAAACTACACTATAGAAAATTTGACTGTAATAATTTAATTTAAAACATTTCTATGATTTTAACTTTTTAGATGATATAAGCACTTTAAACATCTGGTTCCCACCCAATCTTTAGATCATAAAGATTAAATTATGCAGAAAGATTAAAAACTCTGTGAATTTTTTTTAAGCCGAACATAAGGTTATAGTGTGATGTATACCAGCATATGACAGCAGCACCTGACCACTGAGAGGTAAAACAAATACATGTGTTTGGGAGAACTAATCTCGCTATTTTTGTCAGAATAAGTCAAATGAAGCATTCCAAATTATTATGTGAGGGGTGAGAATAGTGGTTATTATATAAGTTCTCACCTAAAATATTTTTTTTAAATTAACAGTTAAATAAAATTAAGTTTTAAAATAAAATCTGTCTTAATAGCTAACACTGCAAAAGGTGCCATTTTGAATGCATTTGATTCATATGTACATCTAACACAATTCCTAAAGAATGTCAGTCAAATGAAAAACAGTAATTGTGTTCATGTAATACACTTCCATAATGTGGAGCCAAGGTACATTTGAAATAAACACACTGAGCTGTTTCCGTGTTTGTCAGTTTTGGCATCTGAATTATATTAAAATATGTCTTTAACAAAAAGCTTTAAAATTAACTAAATAAAAAGTTACAAACAATGATGTCATCATCTGACACCAAGAACCCATCCTGTCCTTTTTACCTGTATGCTAGTACAGCTGCCTCCTGTTTATAAGACACTGTGACAACTAGAACAATTGTATTGGATAAGCTTCAGATTTCCATTAAGCTGCAGTACCAGAGCTCAGTTCTGCTTGCCATTCACACAAACCATAGATGAAAGAGCTCCACTCTAGAGTCTACTGTAGTAATGTAACCTTTGTTTGAGCACAATCACATATACAGTCACTTGTTAACATTCATGGACATGTGGGTATTTAATTTCAATTTTAACAATACTGGGAGATTCAGTTAATAAATTGAAACAAAATCTGTAAAATGTAATTCTACAAAAATGTGATTT
>JBBIGC010000041.1:15717571-15729471 GCA_037576955.1 Lepidarchus adonis
CACACACACACACACACACACACACACACACACACACACACACACACACACACACACACACACACACACAGGAAATGCTTTCCATGCCCACAGTTCGGAAATGAGGCGGACTGGCACCAAATGTGTGGCACATACACACACACACACACACACACACACACACACACACATACAAACTTAATGTGCAGTCAATGCCTCTACAGGAAACATACTCAGCCCTGTGCCATTGGCACATTAAAAATGCTTAATAAAATACATGCTGAATATGACTACAAACACACAAAAGTCCAAAGCCCTGTTCACTCCAAACTCACACTAGTGAAGGGAACTAGGGAACGTAATGTTAAGCAATACAGCACTGAACAAATATTTTTTAAAAATGTCAGTTTTTGAATTGGGGATTTATTTTGGGTTAAGAAATGAATCATTTCACACTGTGATGCACATGATGAAGTGAATGGCTACAGCCCCTTTAGAGTTTTCACTGTGATAAAAACACATACATCCTCTGTATTAACAGGAATGAGGCCAGTCACTGAGTCCCAATCATTGACTGCAGATATCATATGATCTCCCTGTGCGTCATTCCATTCATGTTTCCTGTATTGCTCCAGTGCTGTTTACTGTGGGGATGGTGTTCTTAGAATAATCACAACCCTTCTTTTTAAAACATGCCAAGTTAAATTAATGGCAAAAGGTATGGGTTTAATTTCACATTGTTCCCAAACAGTCCTGATTTGTCTAAATGTTGCGTACAAAATTATATATAATTTATCTCTGCTTCTCCTTTAGCTAGAAAGTTTTGCATAATGTTTATGTACAGATATAACTTTATAAGTATTTATCCAGCAAGTTACAGCTGGCTACTCTCTTACCTTCCTTATCATTAGTCTGAGAGATGTAGTGTATGGCACATCTGCCCAGGGATGATTTGTTGAGGCTGCTTGAACTTTCCAATTGCATTTTATTGAACCAATCATACCAACTAAGATGTGTGATAAAGATGTCTGTTTATCAGTTTCCATTAGTGTTTTATGTTAATACTATCCCCGAGGAAGCTCCTTCACATTCACTGTGACTGTCATTTGTTTAGTGAAATCTTTCCAACCCATTGTTTACCCTTAATGATGCATACTTCGTCTGTTCATATTTATAAGAAAAAAATGAACATTTATAAACAATGGACATGTACAAAATAAGTGCATTTAGTATAATAAGTAAAATAATAAATAGACAACATTATAAAATTTGATTTTTAATTACTGGTTTCACCAACTATTGCCAAAACAAAACCTTATATCTCCTTGGGTTCTCTCACTTTTTACAATTTTTATTATATAATTGGGAAATGCCCTCAACCATTTATATTGTGTAAACATTTCTTAATGGACATTCCAACAGCCAAACTCATGAAGAATAAAATCGTTTTACATTAACTTATATAACTAAAAACTATATAAAAGTGTTTAAGAGTTAAAATAATTTTTAATCTCCTTACAGCACAATTAATTGCAAAAAGCGTATGTACTATAACAGCATAACATGGTTATAGCTCCAGATGCATACACTGATATAATTCATCACAGAGTGAGATAAGCAACATAAACGGAACTGTTTCATATCAAAGACAAACATTTTCTAAAACTCCATGTGTGTGTTTGTGTGTGTGTGTCTTTCTTACATGCAGTGTATACTTGCTGCACACACACACTGCAGTGTAAGGACTGGTCTGGTAAGGATTTGAAGCAGAGCATGGTAATCAGGAACATCTCTAAGGGATATCCTGCTGACTAATTTTCAGAATCAGCTGTAATATGAATGGTGTGTGTGTGCAGTGCCCTGAAGCCACAAGCTGGATGGAGTAGAACAGTGCTAAGTGTATCAAAATGTGGCTGAGCATGTGTGTATGTGTGTGTTTGTGTGAATACTGTTTTGGCTTATGTGAATGTGTACAGAAGAAAGAAGGATTCGTGAATTTTATTGACTAATCAATGAATAATGTTGATGTTATACATTCTGGCAAATCCCCAAATGCTCTAAATATATATAACAATCACAAAGAGAGTTTCACCCATATAATACATATACTTTATATAATAATACATCAATATAATACAATATAATACAGTCTTACTCTATGGTCAAATATTGCACGGATTTCTGAGTACACACTTTATTCTGCTTATGCCGCTTATACTGTTACAGTATTTACACATAAAATGTGCCCAGTGTGAAAATTCTAACACATTTTTTATTTCTAAATCTAAAATTTTTTTAATAAGAATGCCACAAAAGTCTCACCGTACCTGTGTACTCAAACAACATGAAGCTGCTGTGGGTGTTTTATCCCTTTATCTCCATCTTTCATGAGGTTTTGAGAGCACATTTTCTTGTTAACTCCTAACATATGTAGCGTAGCTGCAAGGCAGGCTTCACACAAGCCTCTGGAAATTCTTAGGATATGCCAATAAGATGCGGAAATGTGTAAAGAACTCTGGTAATTTTCACTTCAAATGTCAGAGAGAGAGAGAGAGAGAGAGAGTTCTCATGCTCCTTTTTTGTTAGTTATGTTTATTTATTCATTTATTTTATTTTATTTTGGGGTTGCATGTAGAAGACAACGTTACACATTTAATGAATAATTCCTTGAGGTATTTTAGTTCATCTAGTAGCTTTTGTTGTTTTTCTTGGAACATGTGGGTTCATTAACATACAGGACGAGTGCCAGCCACTGGCAGGCTTTCAACCTGCATGTCTAATGAAGGTTGCGCCGGAAGTGTCATGGCAAACAGAACAATGAGGAAAATGTAGACCTACTGTAAAGAGCTCGGAAGGCCAATGCTTCAGGCCACACTTTAAATTTACATTAGTTTTTATTGGCCTGTACTGTATGCTACAACAGTACAATGATAAAAAGACAACAATGTCATTATCACCTTTTTGAAGTGTTTTGCTCTTATTGGAGTTTAAGAAGAAAGAAGAGTGAAAGAAGATTTACGATAATGGCCAACAAGTATTTGCGTTTTATCTACATACTTTAAGGTGCATTCATTACCGATATAGGTTAATTGCACATGGCGCTTAGATAATCTTATACAGAAAAGCTCTAACAATAAAATGATATGCTTAGGAGCAACTGTTCATTGACCCATTGTTACCAGTGCCCAGTATCAACTAGACGTATTGGGCTGTGAAACTTCTCTGTAGTGTATGGGCTCCATTCAATACCTATAATATGAGCTGGAGTTGGATTTATTTTCCAGATCCAATGATTCACTGGCGTCACTAATGCTCTTGTAGATGAATATAATCAAAACCTCAGAGCAATCTTCCAATAAATAGTGTAAACCCTTCCTAAGAGAGGCTGCTACTACAGCAAATAGCTAAATATTGTTGATTTCAGGCTCATAAGGGAAGATGCCATTCCCCTTGACAAAAAAGCATCTGCCTTGTTAACTTCCTGACTGATTGTTAAATGTTAAAATCATGTGACTGACTGATTGGTGGATGTAAATTGAATTTTGGCACACAACCTTGAAAAAAGCAGACCAATAACCACCAAACAAATTGTTTTCTTCCCATCCTTATTTACACCTTCTCACAACTTTTTACACGACTGCTCTCATCCTATTCAAAAATTGTATGTCTACCCTGAATGCTCAGTCAATCAATTTGCTGAATTGTGAAAAATGTATCATCCACCAAGTTAAAAATAACAAATAATTTGCAGAAAAAGGAAGGCTCTACATCAAACATTTACACTTTGCATAACTTATTATGAACCTTTTTAGATGTTCTACACAGCAATCACATGAGTCAAATTCTTCCCTATACTGTTCAGCAGTGATAAGCAACAGACAGCCAACAAATTCATGTTGAGCTACTTTTTGTGCGCAGGTAGATTTGTTGGAAATTTTCAAGTAAATACCATATCATACCTAATTTATTTTTAAAGCACATTTAAAAATAACCAACGTGCTTTACAGACCACAAAAAACAGGAAAGTACATTAAAATGAGAAAAATTAAGAAAAGATAATGTGAATACAAAAGAAGAGATTTAAAATAAAAGACTTTCATTACTGATCAAAGGCTAAAGGAAATAAATGTGTTTTCAGTTTTGATTGAACTACAGACACGCTTGGAGCTCATCCGGCATGGAGCAGCAGGTCCTGCCACAGCCTATGAGCTATGACAGAAAACACCCTACCCCCCTGCTCTTCAGACGGGACCTCGGGATTATAAGGAGGGATTGGTCAGAAATGATAAATGATCAATGACCAGTAAAAAATGGGAACAGACAGAAGTAGAAAAATACATTTATAATGTTACCTTTTGTGAGATTTAGTTTTGACTGTGACAATATATTATTATGAATATTGGCTGTTTACTTTTTTTCAACCATCCAAGGATGCTTAAAAGCGTTGCATCATCTAGTAACATCCCCCTAATCCCCTTTAATTTTTCAGCAGTCACTACAATCATTTTTCAACATTAAAACAGCTGTGAACATTAAGCAGTTTATCTACAGATAAATCCCAAGAAACTACAGCGACATATCGGCACCTTTGCTTCACCTGCCTGTTCAGACTTTGGTCAGATCCTAAGGGTCTTATTTGCAGCTTTCAGCCGAGATGGAAGAGCAGACAGGTTTATGGTTTGTTCTTTATTAGTTTGCCATCTGTACAGAGGTATGCTAATAGCTATCTGTGACTGTTTACACATATGCAAAAGCACATCCATCTGCCAGTTCCCACAACTCCACCCCCTCCCCAATTGACTCTCACCTTAACACCAAACAACTGCTTTGCACACATACACACCCACACACACACACAGGTGACAAGGACGTCTGCTGAAACTCATGCACATGTGTTTTTGTGCATGTGTATGTATGAAAAAGAGACATCGGCATATGGCCTCGACCCCAAAAATCAAACATATTTTTGCTTGCCATTTTGCACAAAAAACGAATATAACACTTACCATATTGAGAATAGAATTTTATTCAAACAAGGAGCTAATGGAACAATAGGTTCACTCTTCACAGCCTGTTATTCCCAAGACTATAAGTTACAGAAGTACCAAGACACACAGATCGCAGCATCTGCTGTGCTGCTTTCCGAGGGGCCTTAGAAATAAAGTCCAGACTAAATATATTTATCCAGTTCTCAAAAGTGTATGGATTCTGTTGTTTCAGCATCAACATTTCTTCATAGAGAGGAATGGGGAACATTTTAAAGCAGTTTCAATCCATTACTGCTGAGCTTGACTTTAACTGTATTATAAGTTAAGCATAAAACAGGTCCTGATGTGATAGCAGGAGAAACATAGCTTATGGGAAGAATAATATGCTTTTAAGGGCTCACAATAATTGAATCCAGTGCTGCTGAATACATAATGTGAAGCATTAATGTTCATTCTGATGTTTTAGGGTACATCTCTTCATATAAATATTACAAAGAAAATGGCAGCATAGATGTTAAAATAGGTACAGGAATATATCCTGATTACATGTGGAGGCATACGTCTCACCACAGGAGCATCAGCCTGTTTTGTCCAGCGCTTTTTAAGTGAACTGTTTATCATCTTAAAGTGGAAGGCCATGCTTGCTAATAAACAACACCGTAAATAATCAAAGAAAGATTGTCAACAATAACGCCCCCCCACAAAAAAGAAAGCAATAACAACAGTATCAATTATACCCCAAGTGTATATAAAGCCCCAAAGTGCATTAGCATGATGCTAGCAGTAAACATGTGTTTTTTTTCAGCTCCAGGGATGTTGACTAAGGGGAGACCAGGTCATGTACAGTATGTTGTGTCTGAGTGTGTAGGGACATTAGCACATTAATCCCCACCTGACACTAATACTGCTGTATGACTGACCTGAATGCAGGCCACTCGTCATTACGCTAACCATATGGCGCTACCAGTTAGCCCTCACGCCCTTGGACGGATTAGCTCATGCTCTTTAGCACCGCAGTTCCTTTGGAGCAAATAATTGCATGACAGCATTAACTCATCAAGCCAGATCCCTGTCGAAAGATGGCCTCAAGTATGTCGATGATGACCGTTTTGAGATGGTGTTGTTTTGAAGAGAAGCCATATGGTTTTTGTAATCTTCATATAATGACCCTGGGTGACTTATGACAGGTAATTATAGTATTATGTCAATAACTCTGATAGTAAAACCTGACCATATGTTTACATATTTAAGGTCACAGACAACCAGAATGGTTGTCCAACAACTTTCCACTGTAAACACACCCTCTGATGCTGTATTAGCAACGTGCTAGGCTCTTGCTCATACCCGTACACATGCTCCCTGACGTCCATCCAAATTCTTATCCTTCTCCACCCCCGCTACCACTCCCCCACTGCAAACCAGCCCGGCCGTAATGAACAAATTCACAGCGCATTACTCTGGACTTGATCTCTGGCAAAATAATGCTGGAACAAACAATTTGGTTTGTCAACACCTTTCTGCGGCCTCCTCCATCACTGTCAGGGCTCTAAATTTAAACGGCAAAGTGCATTTGACTGCTGGACCCCTCTCTGATTACCCTCTACGGCTCTGCCAATTGCTCCAGACAGGCCGGCCTTGCTCTGATTGCTAACCTGGCTTGAAAATAGTCTGGGGCTGCCCATGGATTAGCATGAATATTTTGATATAGATCGATAAGCAATCTCCACTCTATAAGAAATGCCAGCGGCCTTCATTTGGCCGATCAAAGGGGGTGGGGGCTGGTAAATGTGTGTGGGGCAGGCAGCTGGCTATTGTTTTCCAAGTGCTCGGAAGAGTGAAGCTGATTCCAGAGGAGAGAATGAACGATCCAAGGCTGAAACTGTCTTTCTCTCTCTCTCTGTCTGCCTAATCGGGGAAACAATCTCAGGCTTCACACAATTCCATCTCCCGGGATCATGTGGCGTAAACGAAAGTGGCGTGGCCCCCATCCATAGGGGGACAGAGTTCATTTGTTAAGCATTAATAGTGCAGCAGGTGACCCTCTGGCCACTGGTCCTACTGACCCGGATGTAAAAGGGCCAGGTCAGTTGTCAGCAGCAATGTCTAGCTCTCATCTTCAGGCGTGATAGTGCTGTGTGGTCTGTTAGGCTTGACCTTGACTGGAGTTAATGTATTTGGCCAGAACAGGTCATGAGTGAAGATTGGTTAATAAGACAGCACGGGCTGTAGAAGAATCTCAAGGGAAGATTTCTGTCTCCATTTCAGCTGGGTGTATACCTGCAATAACAGGCCATCTTACACGAGGTCTCACTAGAAAAACCAAATTATGTAGGACAATTCTGAATTTACTAGCCAATAACAGACCATTATCAGCTTTGTGCCCCAGAAGACAAGCAGAATTTTCAGGGCACATTTTTTTCACTGACAAAGTAATATCAGGACAACATCCTGCAATAGGTATTTTTCCGGCAGGCTGTTTTTCTAGTTTATTCTAGTTTATTCTAGTTTATTTATTTATTTATTTTTATTTATTTATTTTTTTTAAAGTTGAATCTTCAGGCTAAATTACATTTCCTGCATTGGCATACATTTTGATCATAAAAGTCTAAATGTAATTATTTTACTGAGGGAAGGTACCAGTTCAAGCTCTGCCCAAGGAATTTATGCCTGAAGATAAGGGACAGACATCTGCTGGTTGGAATGCAATCATGTTACCCACTATACCATACAAACTGTAGTTTACAGACAAGAAACCTTATGTCACCATTATTACTTTCATTGAAAACACATTGTGTTTTTTTAAATACTGACTAAATCAATCTATTTTAGATATTTTTTCTTTGTAAAACTAAAAATTACTTAATGTAATGAAGCGTGATCTGGGTTCAGTTGAAATGACAAGGATAATATCACCCTCCGTATTTTGCATAGCATAGGTGCTAACAGCCCTGCCCTTTTAGCCAGCTACTTGGGGGTTGATTCACTGATCAGTATAATAGCAAGCTGCCCTGGAAAATACTCCTAATGCTAGTTACATTTGTTACACAAGTTATATTATTTTACTTATTGTTGGAAGGTTAAACCCAAACATTATTACATTAAATAATTAAACAAAATAATTTAAAGTTTAATGTATTGTGTTGCCTTGATATTTTGGGCTTCCTTGACAATTAGTTCTGTTTTACTAAAATTAAATAAGTTGAGAATCTTGGTCCAAAGCATATGCTACACTTTTAATCACACTACATTTGGAATTATAATAATAATCCACTATGTTTTGAACTGAAGGCAACGTTGGTGTAGTTTTTGCAGAATAAAAATCGCCATACAACAAGTAAAAGTATACAACTGAAACTATTAATACGCCAAATGTTAATGTAATTGCATCACTATGGAATGAATTATAAAGTTGAAAATGCTTGTACTATGTTAGCACCTCTATGCGTCTGGGGTAAACTACCAGTGTCTCTTTAACCTCAACAGTTTTGTCTGCGTGATCTCAATTGAAAATATGCACAAATGTCAGCAAAGCAAACTATATGAAAACCTAAACAATGTTTATAGCACTCACTGAAAATCCCATTACTTCTGTGCAGAATGAGGTGTTGTGTTACTACAAATCTACTTTGCTAAAGTGTCTAAAATGTCTAGGTGACATTACCCAGCAGCATTGGGGGAAATGAAACCCCAGCAGTGGCCTCAGCCTCCGGGGACCTGACCGACTAGTGCGGCCGTGACATGAGGCGGCAATGGCATACGACAGGTTTGATTCATTAGGAAATGTCACTTTGTTTCAGAGCGGCTCGGAGAGGGTGATTAGAGAGCTGTAATCAGGATTAATTAGGGGAATATATACCTGAGGATTAGCAGGCTCCAACCTACAGCTACACCAGCTAACGACGGGGCTGAGACATGCATCTACAGTCACACGTGCCTATGCTCTCTGTATTTCTCTCTCTCTTTCTCTCTCTCTCTCTGGCTGACCGGCTGGTTGGTCTGGCTGATTTACAACACAAATAATACTTCAAAGAGTCTTTGAGGCTTTGGTGGCTAAGCTGTTGGTTAGTGGGTAGGGATTTTGGTAGCATCCACACCTTAACTGGCAGTGCTTTATTTCTACATGTCCAACCATTAAACAGTAGCTTTATCATCTCTCACAGTAGTTGGGCAAGACCTGAAAAGCATTCATACCTCAGCAATTCTGAGGTGAATTAATAATAAGTTAGCTATCCTAACAATCAAAAAGTATAAGTGTGCAGAAAGGTTAACGTAGTTATGCTTTAATTAGGAAGAATTATATTCAATGTTTTGCTTAGACACTAATAAATGTAACCCTTCCATTGATTTTGGAAGGGATGCATTGATGTGGGATATGAAGGCCATTGCCAACGTCCAATATTCTTCATGTACTGTTTTGAGGCCGATACTGAGCAAATATTCTGCTTTTCCAGTTTGTGATAAAAGCATCATGATACATCAGTTAGAAATACAGGTAAGCAATGAGGCCAGTCTGTCGATACCGATATGATTCAATATCAAGATACATTAATAGTTTTTAATAAAGCTATAAGAAGGGCCACCTTTTAAAGGTCAGTCCAACCAAAGCAGTTCCATTGGTCAGTCCATCAAACTTGGAATAAAGTTTCTCAATCAACTTTTTATTCATTCCTAGCTATAGTCATTTCTACTGAAAAGAGAATGAATGTGCATTAATATCCACAAAAGATGCTTAGAAAGACATCAGACATACATAATGACCACAGAATTCAGGCAATGGCACTAAGTTGAGATATTGCAACAGAAAAAATGATCCACATTAATGATTATTAAGAGCGGAGTGTTTGTGGAATCATTTTGAGACACTCTGGAACAAGCTGGTTCACATAAACATGCAGCACTGAGAATGCCAAACAGAACACTGGAATCAAAAATATTGTTCCTCCTCAATTTTATGTGTCCAAAAAAAATAACAAGCCCTCAGGCCGTCTATGGGCATGAGTTATGACAGAAATCTGCCGGGCAGCTGGTTATCACACTGTTTATGTTATTGGTGCAGCATGCTTGAGTTAGCATAACCTTGAAACACTCCAGCTCGAGTGGAGGCTTGGAGGACGGGACTGTTTTTACTCAACCAAGTTGACATTTGAAGATGATGCATCACCCTGGTGTTGATTTGAACATTTTCTTCTCTTTCCTTCCATCTCATCCTTTTTATGCTACCTCTCTCATCCTATTTCAGCTTCTTTTTTGTTGAGTTTCTCTGTCTCTCTCTAACTCTCTTTTGTCTTTCTAATTACTTTCTGTTTCTCTCTCTGTTTTACTCACTATCCCTCCATCAGCCTACGCCCATCCACCCACCCACCCTATGCGCTCGGTACGGTCAGGGTGGCCTGCTCTGCTAAAACATAAACTCAAGTGGAAGTGGTGGACTCTATTTTCCTTCTGCTGCAATGAGAGAATAATACAGCTCTGGCAGAGGGATTTTAGGAAAATGTTTTTAAAGAGGACAATACAAATACACAAGGACATGAATCAGAATCAGAATCAGAAAACTTTAAGAAAATGACTTAACTGCACACACACACACACAATCTGGGCAGTGGAAGCCTTGTGATAGGAGGGTTGAAGGTTTAAATCCCAACTCAGGCACCACTGAGGTACCCTTCAGCAAAGTACCATTCCACTGCACTGCTTCCAGGAGCTGTTGATAGCTGCCTACTGCTCTAAGTGTAGATGTGTTACATGCAGAAGTTACAGTATATGTGGTGGGTGTGTTCACAAGGAGATATGTTCACAAAAAAAAAGACAAGGAGAATATGGAAACTCCACACTGAAAGAATTTTGAATGCTCATCCAGGAACCTAATCAAACCATTCCTTGACTTGCAGCACCTTCAGGATTCCGGTACCTTCAGTGCTTTTCAGGAATTCCTGAGGCTGAGAATTTAAGAATCTAGCACCTGTAATATTTCATATCTTCAAAACGTTTGTGCCTTCAAGTAACCAAGGTAATCATTAGGTTATTATAAACTGATACAGAGTTCAATTCCATTACTGCTTGATAGGACACACACCACTGTCCCTTCATTACACCCCTTGTGGTCCATGTATCCAACCATGATGCTGAAAACATCATTTAAATGTGATGCTGCCCAAAATCCAAATACATATCTAGGCAACAAAATTAAAATTACTTCCCTTGTCAGTAAGAATGCCTTTAATTCTGTAATTCTAACTGACAACAACTCAAAATCCAAAAATATATACAGAAGGTCCTCCTGTTAAATCATCCTCAACATACAGCAATTCATGGTTATGTCGCTTGCAGCCTTTTTTGTTCTTATTTTACACGCCGTTTGGGACGTAAAAACAAAGTTCGTGTGGGAACTAGTTGGCGAGCAGAGGGAAAAAATACACCCTACGTCACTCTGTGCTATACGAGGGAAACGGCGTTGTGCCATTCGCTCTCTTTTATTTGTGCTGCTTGTTTGGATACTTCATTATGGCTTTCAGTAAATGTGTAGGTGATCCATGTGTTTATCCATGTGTGTAATGAGCTACGACTCCCAAAAAGCAACTTTCCACCTCTTTTCCACACCAGACACTACATAGTCCCCAATGCACTGCTCTCCATGAATCACGCAATGTCTTACATCAAATGCTTACAAGAGAGACTCGTATTAGCTGTATGCGTGCTACTCGTTCATGTTTAATAAATATATTCCATCATTATATGCACGAGTTCAAACTTACATCGGGGGAATGGAACCCCAACATAAACCGAGGACCCCCTGTAAATAGATAGATAGATAGACAGACAGACAAACAGACAGACAGACAGACAGGCAGGCAGATGAATGGATAGATAGATAGATAGATAGATAGATAGATAGATAGATAGATAGACAGACAGACAGACAGACAGACAGACAGA
>JBBIGC010000041.1:15793119-15805852 GCA_037576955.1 Lepidarchus adonis
TCTCTCTCTCTCTCTCTCTCTCTCTCTCTCTCTCTCTCTCTCTCTCTCTCTCTCTCTCTCTCTCTCTTTCGCTTTCTGAATGGATCACACAATAATCCCCATCTGGCCTCCAACCACACCCGCAATAATTATTTAGTCTTCAAACATTGCTGACAGGAAAAATGAGTAACCATCAGCACGAGAGCAGGTGTTTTTCTTCTCCCAGCCGCTCTTCATGTCTCTCTAGTGCCTGTAGCATAGATGCTTGTATACAAGGCCAGTATTGATTTTGAAACCGTTTGACGAAGGATAAATAAGATTGGAGAGAAGGGAGGCTTTAGCCATGAGCTTTTTGATCAATCAACATGTCACAGCCGCTGCTAAATTCGATTCTTATTTATCAGAATTGCCAGCTTAGATGGAGTGGCATCATGCGCCTGAGACACAAATCTCCCACCAAATAACACAGTCACAATTTAAGCCCAGACACACTTCATATCAGGCAGAAAAAGACTCAAATGAGGTGATTTAGGTTGAAGATGCAATAAAACCTTGGTCTGGCATTTAGAGGTTAGCTTTATTTCTCTTAGCATTTCTCCACTTATAAGGGCTGATACAGTTTCCCAGGAACCAGTAAATTTAAAGAGCTGGCCAGAGATCTGACTGAGTAATTGACTGGGCATTCCTTAGCTAAAAAGCTAACATATTAAAATTGCCATGTGATTCATTTATTTATTTATTTATTTATTTATTTATTTATTTATTTATTTATTTATTTATATTTATCACTTTCAAGCTCAATAGAAAGGAAATATGTTGTTAAATGTTGTCTATACATTCCAAAAAATAAAAACAAATATGTAGTTTTTTTCACCCTGTAAAGTTATTTTTTAAATTCAGTTTAATATTTGCCTTTTTGAGCATTATGCATTCTATCTTGTGTTCGCCAACTTAGCCCCTTAGCTATAGACCACCAATGATTCAGACTTTTATGACTGTTTCCACTCATTTTTTTCTTTGGGTTTCTTTTGGAAAATGGTGGATCAGCTTTTTGTAACAACTCTGCATGGTCACAACATCCGCCCCATGACTCTTTGCTTCATTGGTTCCTTGGCTCAGAACCAGCAGGTTAATAAGATCGGAAAAGTGCTGGTTTTGCCCGTCTGAAAAGTGGTGGAAATGCTCAGAACACCACATATGCAACTTTGTAACAATGTATGACTTTGTATGCAATGTTTTAATTGAAGATGTACACATCACTGCCACTCTGCATCCTTCAGCATCTCTCTGTGTGCCATAGCACTGTGCATACAATATAGCTAGCAGTGCATTAACTAAACCTAGAACCTGCAAGATGAAATATAGCTTGAAATTTACAGCATACAATGGTACTTGTGAGAGTGTGTACCATTTAGAACTTGTAATATTTCTGGATAAAAATATGTTCTAAATTATCATCAGATATTATCACAAGTGTTAAAAATGAACAATATACACCCACATATGTATATGTATTTTTTTTTATTACTCTAATCAATACAAATAATTATATAAATATATAGTAAGTAGTTGGAGGCCATGCATGGATTACATACTGATGTATCCAAAACTATTGGCTAAAGATGTAACTGTGACAGACATATAAAGTAACATTTCATTGTAAGAAATAAAGTTGGAATGGTATGGTATCTTCCAGCTTCTTACTCCCTAAAAAAACAAGCCACAATGGATTGTGACAACGGGATTAAAATATAGACAGACACCACAGAAATGTAGACAAACACACTTAGCAAACACGATGTTACATAGAAGGTCTGAACAGAAGCCATTTTGAACCAGTGAAAATATTAAAGACAGTATTGATTGTCAGTTAAATGCTATTCTTCTAATATTCACTTTTTTGGGGAAAAAAGAGAAACATGGTAGTTAAGGCCCATAAATATAATAACATCTGATGGACTACAAGTCCATGCTCTTTAGGCCAAAGGTCACTCCAAACCTGCAATTTGTGCACAATGTGGTCTGATGAACAAGGAAACATTAGTTTCCTTTCGATCAAACCTCTCTGATTACTGTGTGTATCAATCAATTTCTGAATGATCTAAAACACAACAGCCAAACAAAGGACAAAGATGGAGAGTAGTAAATAAAGGCTGACTTTAAAACACATTAATCACTGGGTTATTACACACACACAAAAGCACACACACACACAGACTACCTTTTAGCCAGTATTGATCATGCAGAGTGTATTTGTGCCGTAGGTTGCATTGTTAAAACTAGCATGTGTGAGATTCCATAAAAGTAATGGAGAGTGGGGGGAAAAAAGGTTCAGGAAGCCAACATGATAGCAGTGATTGCAGAATACAAAATAACTAGGGAAACGTGATCTGAACAACATAGTATGTTTGCTACCAGGCAGTGCAGTATATTATAGTATAGTCACCAATGTGTGAATAGGTTTGTTACCATTTCTGCATCCACATCTCGAGCAGTCATGTCAGTCATTATCTACACCGCTTAATCCATGTTGGGTCGCGATGGAAGCTAAAGCCGAACCCAGCAGCCTATGGGCCAAGGCAGGGTACTTCCTAGACAGGAGGCCAACCCATCGCACTCACACCAATGGGCAATCTAGAGTAACCAATCCACCTAACCCGCAAGTGGGAGGAAACCAGAGCACCCAGAGGAAACCAACGCAGACATGAGGAGAGCTTGCAAACTCCACACAGAAAGGCAGTGAGACAGCAGCACTAACCACTGAACTGAGTCTTGCAAACCTTTTCGCTGTTCAGAGGTGTGGCTGAGGCCTTTGGTAGCTCTGACAAGGAGAGTTATTGAGGTTTATTATTAAAAACAAACAGAAACAAAATAAAAACCAAAACATTCATTTTGAAAGTTGGTTTCCCCCTAAAATAAATAATTGTAATGATTATTTAGATCCATAAAATCTATGAGTTTAGCTTGGTGACAGAAACAGCAAGTCTTCATCATGTGTGCAAACCAGTTGATGAATTGTGGCTTTTCCACTTTAAACAGCTACAAAGATCCCAGTTTAGAATCTACAGTCATTTTGCTGGATATCATGAGTGGCAACAGATATATTATGATACCAATATATATTAAAAACATTTCTATTACAGAATGGACCCTCAAATTATGTTCTTATGTTCTTCTCTAAAGATGAGCTGATGAGCTTGGGTTATTTATTTTTGTAGTATTTTGAGCAGCTGTGTGATGGTATTCTCCAATAAGTTCTTTTAACATAAGTGGTAAAACAAGCCACAATATAAAGTTGATAATATTATTTTTTGTCATTTATATGATTTACATATTTACATTTTGTACATATTTAAGAGCTACTCAGTCATCACCCACATCCAAAGGCCCATACCAGTCAGAGATTTTGAAACAATGGTTACATTTTCCTGTTAATAAATCCATCTTTGCGTGTGTGTGTGTGTGTGTGTGTGTGTTATTGTTTTTTTAGAAATAAATGGTCAGATTAAGTGACAATAAGCTTTAATCCTTATTCAGTCTGAAAATGTTCTGTTACTTTAAATCTGAATATATTCAGTTTCCTCTGAGCGATTAGGTTCCATTTTCCTTAGAAGAGAAAGTGACCTAAAGAAACAATGCGATTAAAACAGATATTCAAGATGAATTGTACGCCCAGTGGTGAAAATCTATCTTCAAAATTGATTCTGTTAAAATGTCCCTCAAGCTACTAGGGATGTAAAAAATGAATCAAAATTCAGCTGAACCGTGGTGGTGGGGTGAAATAAAAACTGCCTGCCACTTTAGGGACAGAAAATTATGAATGGAACGTCACATCCAAATGTAGCAAAGTGATTCATCCAAGGGCCTTATGACAGTTACCGTGGAGGTGGGGTGTGCTGAGACCTGAATGTTTTGACAGCTTTGATTTGGATTAAACTCTTGCTAATGGGACCATTTTTTTTTCAGGCAAAAAGGTATTCCTTCAAAGCTGGGTAATCAATTATAATGAATAATGCATGGCTTGAATTAAGGTCTACTGTCATTAATATGTCTCATTAGATGGTATTGAGTTAGAGAGAAGGAGACAGAGAGATGCTCTCCCATCTTCTGTCCTCCTCCTCCCCCTTTCATTAAAGAAAGGGAAAAATCTGTTTGCATTGAACTAAACTGTGATGTCTTTGTATTGATGCCAGATTACAGAGGATGGCAATGCCAATGTTCTGTGTGTTTGTCTTGCAGTCTTTGTGGGACTAGATTACCCCAGTAATCTTGGGGTAATATTGCTTAAAATATGTTTTGTCCACTGTAGATTCTAAAGCTAAACATAAAGTAAACAATTCAAATGACTTCCTCACCAAATGTGGATAATAATTACTCCAAATCGTAATCTTAACCTTATCTAGGGCTTTACAACCTGTTTAGAATATATTCAAGATACAAAATGTATACCAGAGTGGGTAGGCATGGATTCCCCTCGCTGGCTGACAGACACGCACTCCTTCCCCAGGATATTGATGCAATCTGCAGGCATGGGAGTGGTGAGCTGCGGGAGAAGTCAGGTGCAGTATGGTCCTTTGGTTTACCCATGGACTGCTATCTACTGTTTTGGCAAACCAGCATCCGCTGGGGTATGCAGCAGGAAAGCACACTGATGCTCCACTGAGCCAAAGAGAGAGGAAGTGTGTGCCACAAGGGGGAGGTAGTTTGGGCCCGAGGCGAACACCCCATGGGGAAGGTGTTGGTTTCTCTGCGGGGACGCAGATGTGCGTGCTGGTCGTTTCCCTGCACACCCGGGCTACAAAGTCCCCCTTGGGGAACACTGTGTTTTGTGGGATTGGGCATGTGTTCTCAAAACACACATGCATGCTGTGTAGTTCCCCAGGTTCTGGCTGTTGAGTGTTCACAGGTGGGATCTGGTAACCCAGGGACCATTCTAGAGTGCCAGTGTCCAGAGCAGCGCCCTCTGCATATTGACATCTTGCTGTATGTCACGTGATATATCACGCTGTGTTTTTGCTGTCCACCTCTTTTTGGGCAAGGTCCGCACACTTGGTTTGATCATCACTTCTTTCCACTGGGGGTGTGGCACGACACGAGCATATTCCTCTGCTTTCATCCCCCCTTGCACTTCAGCCCTGTCATTCCGTCCCGCATTGGCAGTGTTTGCCTTGCGCGTTTCAAATTGTTTAATATGGCTGCTGTAGTTACTCCTCCTCATCTCACAGATATCAAGAGTTCAGTCCTCATTAGTAAAACATAAGTGAGTTAATGTATGTGAGCAGTTTAAACAGCATAGTGGATAATGCCATTGACCTGCCCACAGAAGACACAAGCGATTGTCTTATTCAGGGTTGTGGGGTGTGGTGCTGAAGCTACTTTGGACAGGTTGCCAGTTCAACATGGAGCACACACACAGACTCAGACACTCCCCGGAACTGCAGCTCTCCTGACTTGCATGTCTTTGGGTTGAGGGAGGAAACAGAAGCAACTGGCGGGAATCCCTGCAAACACTGGAAGAATATGCACAGTGAGAAATAGTACTGCTAAAACATTACTTCCCATGTTCCACTCGGGTGGCTTAACAAGTTATTAATATTTTCAAATAAATACTTAAAAAGCAGCTTAATTTAATTTATTGATTAATATATTCAATATATTATATATAATATATATTAGTAACATTATGCTTAAGTTCTCTTAAGTTGTAGAGCAAAAATGAAGATGGCTCTATTCATTTTAGCTGTTTTCCAATGAGTAATGCATTAGTTTAAGGCGGTTCTGTCCTAATTTTTCACTCCGCATGTGTGTCTATGTGTATTTGTGTGTATGTGTGTGTGTTGCATGCATATGTGACTCTGACTCCTACGACAGCTATGCTCATGTGTAAACACAACACCAAACACTTAACTATGACATCATTTGAGCAGGGGGTTATTAATTGTGCTTTTTACAGGGTCGGCCCAGCCTTGCTTCCTCTCACTGACTGTGTGTCTCTCTCTGAGGCTCCTTGACGGTGTTATCCTCTGATATCTCCATTAGGTTGATGGATGTGAGAGTGGAGCATGGCGGAGGGAGGTGAGATGGTCGACTGGTTTTAAATCAAAGGCAACACACAGCACTGATTGGTGGGTTATGAGCTACGGTTGCTTTTTACAATGGCAGCTGTTGTTTGAAGGGTTGCTGGTTTCAAAAGATACCACACACGCTGCGTCACGGGCTGAAAAATGGCAAAACCACATAATGTGAATGCATACAGATGCAAAACACACAAAGAGCATAATGAGTAGCAAGCACGAAAAAAACAATGCACAAAATGCACACTGAGGTACGGCTGCACAATTAACAATTTGTTTGTTATCATTATAATAGCTTTACAGAACTGATATCGCAGAAGACTGCAACATGCAATATTGCTTCATTAGAGGCCTGCTTTTCTAACCAGATTTAAGACAATGTTTTGGGAAACATATACATACATTTGTACGGCAAATTTCTTGTTTGGATTTGTGCTGGAAACCAATTAAATTTATTTGATGCACAAGCTTTTAAGTAGGAGAATATGATATACATATCATAACAATCAGCGGGACTACTTCTAGCTCCAGTAGTTTCATTAAGGTGGAGCAGAGCATCAGCATAAAAAATAAACAGATAGAAAAATAAATGAATAATCCACAATGTATGCTGTTATAATCTGTTTTTATTATCCAATGTCCTATACTCTCTTTGTAATTTTGCATTACTTGGTAATACTTTTTTGCACTTTTGCATTGTTGGTAATACTGGATGTGCCAAACTGAAAATGATGAGTCATAAAGATGTGGAGGAAAGGATTCTAAAGAGAGCTCTTTTCCAAAAAGCAGGATTAGGTCTGTTCCAAATGAACTGAAATTAACGTATTTGCTAAAGAGAAAAACATACAAACCAATGGTAAAATTTATTTAACTTTCAATAACCAGAAAGAAATTAAGTTACACTTTAAACTTGTGACTGGTAATGCTGAACCTGCATTTTTAAATCTGACAGATTTTCACTATACCAAAGCAATTGTAATATATTTTGTCCATATCATGTACCTGTAGGTACTTCTAGGAACATTCCTGGAACATTTCAGTGCTAAAACTCTATGTTAAGGTCTGGAAAGCTGATCTAAGAACATCATCACGAGATCAGGCCTAAGATTAGAATCTCCAAACCTCAGAATTGAGAAAGAAATACCAAAGAACAATTACCCAGTGTCTGACCAGTGACTTCCATAGCTATTAAGGTATGATTATTTTGGCATGGAACAATTGTTTTCTCTGAGCAGACATTGTGGTAGGAAATTTAAAGAGAGGATCTAATTTATGTAATAATATTGTGTATGTCAGGTCACATGTTTATAGGAAATCTGAAGACCTGGAAGATATGGAAAATCCTAGAGACAGAATTCTTGCTTAATGAAAAATATGCAAGATGCAGTTAAAAAAGAAAGACTAATGTAATGTTAGCCTGGTGGTGCACAGGTTGCTTATGCTGAAAGCTCCAACTTCGACTAGATAACACAAAGTTATGGGTTTAAGCAAATCTGTAACGAATACCGATTTTCCATTAGATATACTGAGCTATTATTAGCAATGTTTTGCTTTACTATTACATGAATTAGGACTTATTAATAGAGGTAGATCTGTATTGAATTCAGCAAGGAAGGAAAAGCCTTTTTTTTTCTCAAAACAAAACCATACGCACTGAAACATTTCATCAAATATATCATATCAAATTTAATTAGCTTCTCTTCTACTTACAGAAAATGGTTTTTTTCTTACAACATTTTTTGCAACAGTTTGTCTTTCCAAACTAACATGAGAAATAGTTTAAGGGGTCACTATCATACATTTCTCTTGTATTGTGTTTTTTTTTCTTCTATCTACAACAATTCATTCATTGGAGTTAAACAGGCTTTTATTGTTACTATGCATTTTATATGTACAGTACAGTAAGGGTGCCCAGTATTGTGCCTTCTGTGTTACTGGCCACTGAAAAAATTTCTCATGTCTGAATAGCTATACATTTTGTGACATCGCGGAAATGACATCGCGCAGCCGGGCGGTGATGGGGAACCATGGGGTTCTCTATGGTGTTTTATGTGTTACGGGTTGAAATAATGTCTACGGTTGTGGTTATGTGAACATTTGTAAGTTAGTGTGTGGCTGGAGGTGGGTGGCTGGAGGTGGGTGAATGGACTCACCATGGTCACGTTGGCCGTTTCAGTTAGTAACCCGATGTCACACTTGGGCTTAAGTGCTATGTGCGAACTCTCCTACAGAGGCCGCACCGGTACCGTAGTTCTTTTCAGAGCTGGTAAATAAACCGGAAGCAGGCAGCATCCTGTATTCGTGCAGTAAACCCTTGTGTCTAGTGTCCATCTTTTCCCTTGGCGAGTTTTTGTCACAATACTCTTTTTGTTCCTATGTTTCCTTATATGAAAATAAAATGGTATGACTGCAAACTTGTAAACCAGTGGTTCATACAAACAAAATGCATTTTAAATAAGCTATTTTTGAGGAATCACTTTAAGTTTTCTATCCTATTTTTCCTATAATTATGAATGTTGAATGCATAATGCAATGATTATTATATTGAATTGATCTATTTCAGGGTTTAGGATGCAAAAACCGAGAGTCTATTTTTTTTTTCTTTGGTCAGCTCTCAAATCATTATGGTTCAAAAAGGGAAACTAATCACTCTGATCTAGAGTCAGTCGATGACAATGATATACTTGGTTGCAGTAGGGAAATAAGGTGCTGCAGTTGGACACATGCGTAGTGTAGGGCTAGTTATTCCCAGTCATGTCCTCTATGGCCTCATGCACAACAATGGAGAGAACTGTTTATTCTAGTCACAGTCCCTCGCTGGCCCAAACCATCCTCGAGCATGACCATAACGCATAAAACACTGCTGTCTGCCTCCACCAGTCAGCCATTATAAGTGCCATTAGGGCTTGGCCCTCAGAAAACAGCAATAGAAAAAACCTTATTCCTGCAGCTGTTTAGTCATAATCACGAACCGGAATGACCAACGTCATTCTCCCAACATGAGGCTAGGCAGGGGATAATGGCATTAGCTCAATGCATCATCTCCAAAGGATTTGCGCCATCAGAGGCGCTGACAAATGCTAAACTGTGAGCGATAGACTGCATCTGGTTTGGTAATGACAGATCCTGTTGATTTTAATGACTTTTCATTTCCTGGTTAATTTTTGAGTCAATTGTGCATGAAGAAAACAGGAATGACATGGATTGCTTTAACACAGAAGACAATGTTCTTACAAATCAAGGGTCATGTATATCATTTCTTTCTCAAAATGTTCATCCATGAATAGTCTATGCTCTATATTGGCCTACAATGCAGAAGACGAACTAGTCTTCCAGTAAATTAAACATAAAATAAAATAAAAAATAAAATAACTTCATTTGAGCCTTTCAGCTCGCAAATATTGTTGCATCAGATTATGGATTCCTAAATACATGGTTCAAAAGCCATTCAGAGATCAAACAACAAGGCCTGGGTGCTGAACTCTCTCTCCTTATCTTCCAGTTGCTACATTTTTTCACTTCTCCTCTAAAGTACTAGAGGACGGTCAGGCCGCCTTTACAAGCTGAAGAGGCTTCTTCGCCAAGAGCTAGCCGGGCAACCATAGCCCCTTGCCTTCCTTGCTGAATTCAATACAGGTCTACTTCAATTAATTAGCCCTAAATAAATAATGTGTGAGCAGCCTATTTAGAGGTTTTATTCTCCAGACATAAAAGCCATTAATTATAACACTTACTCTGAGAGAGGCTGATAAGAGACACTAAGTGCAAGTCCCAACTTGTGTGCAAATGCCAACAAACACCTGAATACCAAGTCCTCGGGCAAACACACACAACACGAACAACTTCAGGGATGTCTAAAGTCACTGTCAGATATCGCTCCTTGGTGGCCGTGTGTCAAAAATCAATGTTAAAATGTTGTTTGGAGCAGAATAATGGAAACAAATCGCCAGCCGAGGTTTTGTATCCATCTTGCTTGTTTGCAAGGGGCTGGGTGGACAGGTGAGATTTGCCCTTATTACCAATGTCAGCGATTCGATTAGGCAGCAGGAAAGCAAATGATCCCAATGAACTCGTGATTAATCCGGCGAGGTCTATTCACTAATGTAGCAGAATGCATTAGAGCCATAAGTTAATGGGGACAGGACATCAATTGAAATACAAATGAACCGCGTTTGCATCGGGCGCTTTATTGACTGCTGTAACAAAACGAATTACGAAAGGTAATCTACTTATGAACCGCCAGGCTGGAAGAAACATTTTTTGTACATATCTGTGGTGGGAGCAGAGCTCAGGTCACAGTGATATAGGTATGGTGCCTCTGAGCAGGAACTTTAACCTTGGAGGTGGGTAGAATGTGTCATGTAAACAGATTCGAATTTGTTGCTCGTTTTTTGACATTAGTGGTCAGCATAGAGTCAGAGGCCATTTTCAGGACTGACTTGTTTATCAATGCCATTGGATTCATTGTTTAAAGTATACACTGATCTGCCATAGCATTAAAACCACCTGACTAATACTGAGCCCCCTGTGTCATAAAAACAGCTCTGATTGGGTTGCACTGTGTGTCCTGATATCTTTCTATCAGAGTCAGCATTAACATTTTGTACAACAGGAGCTATTTTTGGGTTCAGTCCTAAAAGCTTCATGCATCATTCTGCCTTGGGCTCCCATGACCCTGTCGCAGATTCACCAGTCTTCCTTTTATGAATCAGTTATGGTGAACACTATCTACTGCAGACCTGGAACACTCTTCAATAGACCTGCAGTTTTGCAGATGCTCTGACTCAATTGTCTTGTTTTAACAATAAGGCTCTTGTTGAAGTGGACCACAGCCTTATGCTCAGTGGTCATAATGTCATGGTTCATTGTAAATGTTATCATTAAGTGTTAACGCATTTTGATAAATATGGCCTCAAACGTTCAAACCTGTGGACCCTAATTCTATGCTGAACAAGACAATCTAGTAAATTGTCTATTCATCATTATGCAAAATACATCTAATGTTTATGAAAGCATAAAGCAGGCTGCCATGTTTACAGCAGGAGTGTCCAGCTTTGGTCCAGGAGGCCAGAACACAGAAACTCTCCAATAAAAGTCTTTGGGTAAGACTGATGAGGTTACATTTACCCAGCATTGGGAATTTTTTATTGTGTCTGGTTTATCTGCATCAAAAATATTACATTTATGCATTTTGCAGATGCTCTTATCCAGAGTGATGTATAATTTTTATAGTGCATAATGTAGGCAAATTAAGCATTAGGAGTCATGCTCAAAGATGCTTGTCCAGTTGGGGAATCAACTCCAAACCATTGTCTGTTGTGTGGGGGGATAGTGTTATCCACTATGCTATATCAACTGCAAAACTATGCAGCTATGTTAATTGTTACTCCTGCTTTGACATTCTAAATGAGTATAAAGCCAGAGATTCCTGTGAAAAAAAACTCAAATTGTTACTTATTGGCATAGCTTTAGGCCACACAAAGGCAAAACTACATTATCATACGAATAAGACTCAAACATCATTATTCTGCTTTATAACCGCTCTAAACATTTCCATTCCAGCCAGGTCTATGGTTTCTGTGAGAATGTGCCCAAGTTCCCACACTCCCTGAGAGTTGCTGTCATTACCGCTGTCAGTCACACATGCACCAGAGAGGCCAAGATCTCTGAGGTCTCTGAGGACTTGACAGTGCCACATCGGCCCACAGAGCCCTTATCTCGCGCTGCCTACCCAGTACCTCCACCTACCAGTCCTGCCGATCAAAGCTAGTGCGCAAATCCTCGCTTTGTTCTGCTACACAGACGGACATGAAAGAGCACTTCTGAGGATTGCTCTCGTCCGGGCCCCGCGGTCCGGAGAGCACCGTCTTATCAATAATACGGCACTCTTAACCGAGGGCTTAGCGGCGGCGAAATATTCCGCTAACTGACAGGAATCTATCCGGCCTGTTCTTCTCCCCCAGTCCCAGTGGTAATGACGCTTTTGCCAGCCTGTCTAATACCATCTAGTAAGTGATTTTTTGGAGATGGAAGGAGCGAGCTGGGAGGAGGCAAAGAGAAAGCAGCAGCTTTTATTTGATGTTTGGATGGGGGATTGATTGGGAGCGGGAGGGATTATTGGCTTGTGAGTGCTGTCAGATAAGGAAGATCTTTGAACAGTGCTAGTAAAGAACTGCAGCTTCCACACCACAGCTGAACTGTTCATGAACTCCATGCCAAAGAAACCAACACCATTATAATGAGACAGAGCAGCTTCCCACACACCGACATGGACATGGACACACAAAAAACATGGACTAAAGCTACGCAATATAGAAGTACTAGAATATTTAGTATACTTGTATATGTATCAGGGCAAGATATAAAAAAATAGATTGGTGAATCAAAAATGGGCATTAAATTAACTAGAAAAATTTGCTTTTGTTAGAATTACCTAGATTTATCAGAAAAAATGTGTGTGTGTGTGTGTGTGTGTGTGTGTGTGTGTGTGTGTGTGTGTGTGTGTGCTACAGGAGATATCTGCTTTCGGATATTCCAGTGAGGGAACATGAGTGAGTGTATGGGCTGTTTGAGTGTGCATAGTGTGCATCTACGCCTGTGTGTGTGTATGTGTGTGTGTGTGTGTGTGTAGGTGTGTGTGTGTGTGTGTGTGTGTGTGTGTGTGTGTGTGTGTGTGTGTG
>JBBIGC010000041.1:15902852-15916049 GCA_037576955.1 Lepidarchus adonis
TGTGTGTGTGTGTGTGTGTGTGTGTGTGTGTGTGTGTGTGTGTGTGTGTGTGTGTGTGTGTGTGTGTTTAATGTCAGTATGTGTAAACTTATTTTCTGCTATTTACAATTTGTGAATGTAACACTGGGAATCTTCCTAAGGGCTTTATTGTAGCATTTTGCTAATACAGAAGTTGTGTACTAATGAGTTATGTGCATTAAATACACAAAATCCCTTCTATTCCTACATACATTTGAGGAAGGATCATAGCAAAAAAATGGTACTTCAAACTGTAGCTGACTTCATACTCTGCTCAATTTTAGTGCAGTTTAATCAACACTGGGTTTTAAAGTTGTGATCCATCTAAATTAACAGAAGGCTCTCAAAGGTCTGTTTTTAGAACATGAATCTCAAACACATGCTAAATAAGTATTTACCCAAAGAACAACAGTTTTCAGGATCAAGGGTAAATGTATGAGAATATGCCATTGCCAAATATACCAAGATAAAGCTGAAATACATAAGTACAGTTTGCATTAATGTTTCCTACCACTTTAGGAAAGAACACACCTTATGAGCCTATCAAATGCAACAGATTATATACTCATTGATAATCTTATATACTGTTTATATTCTATGCATATATGTAGGTATTAAAAGCATTCTATGTGTATGTCTGTCATTTCTAGAAGACATGTCACAGTTTAATGATTGATAGCTTAATGTCAATGTTTATAAATATAGTTGTCTAAATGCCATTTAGCAAGCTAGCTTGTTATCACTGGCATTTTAATATTTTAACTGCAATAAAGAAATTATAACAATTATAGCCATCATTTGGCCATTAGTAATTGTTTGTATATTTACATATATAGAGAGACTCACAGTAAAAAAAAACTTTCAAAAACAGCAAGAAAAGTTATAGATATCTAAAATAATTAACATTGCTATACCCACTGGTACAAAAAAACAAAACAGAAAATGTGAAACAAATGATATTGCGCAAATCTTATTAATAATTGACTTTAAGTATTAAAAGGTTAATAAAAATGACCCTGAAAGTCCATGTTTCTGCAGGCCACAACACATACAGTCTAATTGAAGTCAAAGTCAAAGTAAACTTTATTGTCATCTCTGCTATATACAGTACAGTACAGAGAGACGAGACGAAGAGGCTCCGGCTAAGGAAGTGGCATAAAAACAAATAAACACATATGACAATACGACACAGTATGACACAGTAGCAGCACAGATCAAACAAACAGGACACAAAGTAAGGATATATATACAAATAGTGGGGAGGGAACAGTATCTGTGCATTGTAATAAATAAATATATTTATTTATTACTAACTTTGCCATCTTAACTTATCATTAACATTGCCATGCCCAACTGTTTAAAATGAATACAATACTAATCAGTAAATAGTCAATATAAGAAACCAAGAAAAGGGCAACGCATATGTAATATGTAGGGCAGATGTGCACACAGATGAAAATACAAAGTAACAAAGTGATGTTGCAGAATAAAAGAGATGTACGTAGTTAAGAGGCATGCTAGGTAAATATGACAAATGTTTCTGAAGTTAGTTTTCCAGAAAATCGACAGACAATAACCAATTTGTTATGTACTTATTCCCTGCCTCTTTTGTAAGACAAATAGTGTGATACTGTTCCCTTCTCTAAACTACCACACCCGTCTGGCACATCCTGGTGTTGAGGTACGCTGGGTCATCGGCAGTGGAACTCTGGGAATTGTAGTTCCCAGCAGCAGATGGTGAGGGACTGTGGACAGAAGCGCATATGCTCAAGAGGAACACAGGGTCAGCAGGAGCTAAAGCTGAGTTTGTTAGTGCTACTAGATGGTTCAGCTATAATAGAGGGTTAGGTCAGCCTTCCTTAGATTGCACCATATTTCAGAGGTAATTTTTTATCCATGATGCTGCTGTCATGTATTTGACCTGATCAGATGTTAAAGGGAAGGTTGATGGGAGAACTCAAGTACATTTATGGGTTCATGCACACTCTTATAGCTCACGCTGTTGTTGGCACACACACTGAGCAGAGTGATGAGTGGCCTATATTAGAGAGTCAGAGAGGGTAGAGAGTATTAAAGACCAAGGAACAAAGCTAAAGCTTGACAAATTTGTTCTATAGTTGTTTTTTCCTATAGGTTATGCAATTTAAAGATTGTATATCTGCTGGTAATCGCTAGGTAAGCTCTGTGTGAATGAGCTAGTTACGCTGGATGAACTAATTAGGCTCTACAGCATTGGGTGTTTTTGAGACTGATGATTAAGTAGGTCAATCCATAATGGCATATTTCACCAAGAGGGTCGAACAGTGTGACCAGCTTGAAAAAGCTTGTTATTATTTTCAGAGATGGACAGTAACAAAGTACATTTACTTGATTACTGTACTTAAGTACAGTTTTTCTGTATGTATTTTAACTTTTTTTGGGAAGCTTTTAACTTTCACTTCACTACATTTGAAAGACAAAACTGTACTTTTTGCTGGTACTTTTTGCACCAAGCACGACAACGGTGAGCCCAGTCATCCACCCCAAAACCAAAAATGCCCATAATTTGCCCACCACACACATATAACACAGTTTCCTAAACAATAACCACAATAATCCCCATAAAACACACAAAACACACACACTTTGTTTAGTCCCAATCTCTTAAGTTCCCTCCACATTGTGCCTGTGGAAATGCTCTTACTTTGCTTCCCAACTATCCTTCCAGTTTTTAATAATGTGTTGGACAGTTCTTAATCCAATTTTAGTAGTTTCAGCAAACTATTTAGATGTTTTCTTTGCTTGATGCAAGCCAATATGTATGGCATGAAAAAGTGTTTGCCCCCTTCCTGATTTCATATTTTTCCCATATTTTTCACATTTAAATGTTTCAGATCATCAAACAAATTTATATATTAGTCAAAGACAACACAAGTAAACACATAATTTATTTGTTAAGTAAAGGATTTTATTATTAAGGGAGAATAAAATCCCCTTGGCCCTGTGTGACAAAATGATTGCCCCCTAAACCTAATAATTGGAATTAATTGTTTGCAATAACTTGCAATGAGTCTTTTACAGCACTGTGGGGGTATTTTGACCCATTCATCTTTGCAGTTCAGCCACATTGGAGGGTTTTTGAGCATGAGCCACCTTTTTAAAGCCATTCCACAGCATCTCAATAGGATTCAGGTCAGGACTGTGACTAGGCCACTCCAAAGTCTTCATTTTGTTTATCTTCAGCCAATCAGAGGTAGACTTGCTGGTGTGTTTTGGATCATTGTCTTGCTGCAGAACCCAAGTTAATTTCAGTTGAGGTCACGAACAGATGGACATTCTCCTTCAGGAGTTTTTGGTAGACAGCAGAATTCATGGTTACATTTATCACAGCGAGTCTTCCAGGTCCTGAAACAGCAAAACAGCCCCAGACCATCACACTACCACCACCATGTTTTACTGTTGGTATGATGCTCTTTTTCTGAAATGCAGTGTTACTTCAACACCAGATTTAATGGGACACACACCTTCCTGCTGGAGACTAGAGTATCTCGAATGGAGTGGTCTACACTTTCTCCAGACCTGAATCCCATAGAAAACCTTTTGGGATCAGCTGAGTCACAGTGTAGAGGCTCGTAACTCTGTGTCCCAGAACTTCAATGACCTGAGGTTTGCCCTTAAATAATAGTGGGATGTTACTCAGCGGCAATAAGTTGCCAAACTGTAATTGATTTTCAAGGGCACAGGACACGTTATTGAGACACTGACATTTTTTGTTGTGGTTTACTCACCACTGTTGTTGGCTGAACCAAACCTCCAGACCTTCTAATTATAAAAATACAATGGGGCAGCCACAGATTCTGCAAGTTGTCAGACTTAAAAAGGATGAGCGAGGTCTGTAATATTCATCATAGGTTCACTTCAACTGTGAGAGACAGAATGTAAAAAACAATTACATTGTATGATTTTTAAGGAATTTATTTGTATAATGGTGCAGAAAATAAGTATTTAGCTCCTACAAACAAGCAAGAAATCTGGCCTGCTACTTCGTTTTTAAGAAGCTCTTCTATTCTCTTCGATCCTCTTCTATCTTCTTTTATCCTTCTGTCCACAACCTCAAACAGTCAGACTCCAATCTCCACCATGGCCAAGACCAGAGTGCTGTCTAACAACACCAGGGACAAGACTCTACACCTGCACAAACCTGGGATGAGCCAATCTACAACAGGCAAGCAGCTTGGTGAAAAAATATCAACTGTTGGAGCAATTATTAGAAAATTGAATAAATACAAAATTACTGACAATCTCCTTTGACCTGGGGCTCCATGCAAGATCTCACCTCCTGGGGTACAAATGATGAATGGTGAGAAAACAGCCCAGAACTACACAGGGGAGCTGGTCAATCACCTGAAGACAGCTGGGACCACAATAACAAAAGTTACTATTAGTAACACATGTCGTCATGGATTAAAATCCTGCTTAAGCAGCACATGTCCAGGTCCATCTAAATTTTGCCAGAGACCATCTGGATGATCCAGAGGAGGATTGGGAGAATGTCTTGTGGTCAGACGAAACCAAAAGAAAATGAAGGAGTGGCATTTTTAAAAAGCATTTCAAGGTTCTGGAGTGGCCTAGCCAGTCTCTGGACCTCTATCAAATAGAGAATCTGTGGAGGGAGAGGAAAGTCTGTGTTGCCGAGCGACAGCCCTAAAACCTCACAGCACTTGAGAAGATCTGCATTGAAGAATAAGCCAAAATAACAGCTACAATGTTTGCAAACCTGGTGAAGACCTACAGGAAATGTTTGACCATCAAAGTTACATTACAAAGTATTGAGGTGAACTTTTGTTATTGACCAAATACTTATTTTCCACACAATTAAATAAAATTAATTCTTTAAAAATCATATAATGTGATTTTCTGAATTTTTTTTACATTCTGTCTCTCACAGTTTAAGTTTAACTATGCTGAACATTACACTCTCATATTTTAAAGTGGGACAACCTGCAGAATCACTGGTTGCCCCACTGTATTAATAAAAGTTAATGTAAGTAGATTAAATTAGAAGAGGTTCTGGACCATTTCTATTGGTCCATTCAAACATGAAAAAAGTGTAAAGAGCAGCTGGTGTTTTCAGTTTAGAAAAAGAAAACATGAAAGTAAAAAGCTGGAGATGCGAGGTTTTGTTCTGACAGTGACTTATTCCCTCTCGCCAGTTATGTGTACATATGAAAACAGCTTCACCTGCTTTTACTCTCATTTAATTAAACGCTTCACAAAAGGCCTTTCAAGCCACAGCAAGTATTTATCTAACAAATGGGATCACAGCAGGGCCCGGCCTCTTTGAAGAAGCATGGCGGAAAGGCGGTGGAATTAAAAAAGCAGGAATGAGCAAGTTGTCCATGCTTTGTTTAGCAGTAGCTGACTGATAGCTGTAAAGTGCCAGTAGGGGAGAGGCAGCAGAGGCAGCAGAGGCAGCAGAGGCCACGCTCACTCACAGCAGATAAACACTTTGAGCATAGCAGCAACCTGAAAGTGACACTAATGAGTGCAGCATTCCAAAATGGGCTGGCAACAGCGAGTCTAGGACAGAATCAGAAACAATTTAGATGGAGGCAAATCCACATGGGCAGAACTGTAATTAAAAAGACCTTAAAAAAGCCTGCTTGAGAGTTGAGTAATTGACTACACATGAGCTTTCCTTGGAGTAATCCTTTATGTACAGTAATCTAATGAACCAATGATCATGAAGCCTGATGAAAGTGTGCTGGTGATTGTGGCCGACATTTGATGGCGCTTGCATTATTGTCTCAGTGGGCTTATAATAACTCTTTTAATGAAACACAATCACCCTCAATTATAAATGTAAAATTTCAAGACCCCTTTGAAAACTCTTAAAGCTCTGATTATGGGTACACGTGTTTTTACTGAAAAAGAATTTTAGTGCCCTTTAGAGGCTGGAATCTTTTGATATGTTGTGCACATGTTGCTGCAGAAATGTGCAATATACATGTATTAAATAAATGCTTTTCATTTGTGAATATGAATGAAGACAGGGATGGAGGTCTTTAGTGAAAAGTGAATTGTTAGCTACTGTTAGAGCAAAAACAAACCCTCTGTATGCACTGGCACTGAGCAGAGGTGACTTATTGGATAGGACCGTGCCCTTGTGATCTGAAAGTCGCAGGTTTCCAGCCCAGGTACCACTGACGGAGCCTTGAAGAAGGTATTGTCTCACTTCACTGCTGCCCAGGTGTTGTTGGCAGCTGCCCACTGCTCCATGTGTGCACGTGTGATGGGTTAAATGCAGAGGTCCTATTTTGTTGTGGTGCATTGTGGGGTGTGTTCACAATGACAAATCTTCACTTTCCATTTCACTTAAAGATTGTAATCCTGAAGTATTGATAGTTAGTATCAATGCTTAGTTAGTATTTTACGTATTATTATCCAGTTTCGGACAGAGTAGGATGGGTAACTTTACTGAGCTTTGGTTCCTCCCATAGTTTCTTCCTCAGTTCAGGTGTGTTTCTCACCTCAGTCGCCTTGGCTCATTAGGGGCTCTGAGCTTGTAAAGCTGCTTTGTGACAACATCTGTTGCAAAAATGAATTTAATTGAATACTATTTGCTTGCTATCTACCATGGGTGATATGGTTTGTGTGTAGGAAGAGAGTGTGAAGGCATTCAGTTTACCAGGGCTAATCTGACAATCACAGAGACTTGAATAAGAAGGAAAACACAAGCAGACATAAACTAGAAATTGCACACATGGCAAGACATTGGTTAACAACAGTGAAGTTGTAACAGAGATGCAACAACACACAACAGTGATACAACACAGATCAGACTGAGACACGACCGAAGGTGGTGGCTGGAAATTACATAAAATAGATTACAAGAGGGCGGTGCAGAGGTGGGGCTTTCAAACACCAGACAAGAGGACATGAGTACATGGTCACACAAACAAAAACAACCCAGACAAGGCACAAGGAACATGTGACGAGGGGCATATGATGATAAACAAATGATAATGACAAAAGCAAATAAAAAAACCTTTTAAAAGTTCCCCCGACCGTTTTCATGAGTTCAATGGGAAACTAAAAAACTACAGACTAAATATCCAAATATATGTAAATGCCCTGGATTCTATATATTTTATATTCTATAAATTCTATATGCTATATACGGACCGTTTTAAAATGCTAACAATATTAACCATTTCTGTAAAATGATTTTGTTTAAATATTGATAATAATTAAATATTGAGCTCTTTAATTATATCAAATATTTTTAGAGTCCAGGTTTAAATTTAAGACCAAATTTTAGCACGTTTTTCAGCTCATTCAGATGAGCAGTGTTATAGATAACACCAATACTCATGCAGGACACTGGTGGTTGATTACCCAGCCAGGCGAGAACACCACTGCACTATCAAAAGGTGTCCATGGGTAAGACATTCATTTCTGTAAAAATTGGGATATTTTGTACGTAAAATGCAATAAAACAAGAATCTGTGAGTACAAAATAAAATACTACACAGACAAAATTAAGAGTAAATATTCACAAATTTAGAATTTGGTGTCTACAACACACTAAACAAAAGCCTGGTACAAAGGATTGTTTACTACTCTGTTTACTACTGTGTTATAAAACTTTTCCTTTTCATATAACTTTAATTCATTTAGAGCTGAAGATATAAATTGTTGCAGTTTTGCGTCAGTCAGCTACATATCAGTCCATGGTTATTTGTTGTTTCTCCTCTTCATGATGCACCCTAAAATTTGCCTAGACCAGTCAATCTCACTGCTCATTGTTTACAAACTACAAACTACATACTGTTGTAGGCCATGCAAAATTATAGCTAAAATAATGGATTTCTCAGGGGAAAGAAGTTGCCTTGATTGCAGCATATGTCTCTCTAAGATCCCAATGTAGGCTTCTGCTTCTATTACATCATTCACAAACCATTCAAGCCTTTTGCACTGACACACTCCATACAAAGACAAATGTTGTTTTTTGCACCTTTGCTGAAAACAGTTTACATTTTAGTTTTAGGGGTGTGGTGTGGTCTAAACATAATATTTTCTCAGGCATTTATTGATTTATTAATTATATGAGTTTGCTGCATGAACTAAACTCAAAACAAACCCAACAGCAAAATCATATCTTTATATATATAGAATTTGAGAAAAGCTAACATTTCTACCCTTACACAAATAAATCTCTGGGGTAGAAACAAATTAGGTCTTGCTGGAGAGTTTTAAATCATTAAATCTATATTTTATGTCCACACTGGAACAGAGACAGTCATGTCTCGCTGAAATAGATCCAGAAGAGAAAACGGTGGAAAGATTGATGCTCTGGTGTTATTTGACCTTATGTTTCTTTTTCACTTAAACCACTGTCACATAATCCACCTCACCCTTTTTCCTTTTCCTCATACCTTTTTATTTCACCCTCCTGTTTCCAAACAGACTGAACTAGAAGTTCCTATTGGCTAATTTGAATGCAAGTATCAATTGGGCTTCCAGGGCATTTGGTCTCTTACTGAGGACCCATCTGAACAAAAACACCTGCGATATCCCTATTATTCATGCCCACAGTCTCAGGTTAGACAGTGTGTAAATGAAATAAATGGCTCTAGAGATTCATTGGTAATTGGCCACCTATTTTACTGAGGAACAAAAACAAAAAATGAGGATGAAATCTGGAAACTGAACCAATAAAAACTGGCAACAATACAACGGCACAATGCATATGGGCAGAGGTAATGACTGATGTTTACTCAAATGTGGTGAATCAAACACTCTGTACAAAGACCTCAGCAATACACACAAGCCAACTAGGCCAACAGGAAACATACTGTGAAAAATAAAGAGAGTCGTGCACAGAGAATAGATACTCAACAAACTGAAATGCGCACACCCACAAATACAAACGCACAGAAAAAAGAATGCCACACTCAAATAAATGCTTGATTATTATGTATAAAATGTTTCTGAGCAGTCAGCTGAAAAACTAATTTCATTTTCTCATTAGGAGCCTGAGCCCGAGGCCCATTCTCATGTCAATGTTTATTACTCTGCAAACAGAAAATTAAAATCATCAGCTTGTTCAGAACTGGAGCAGTGAATCACCACATTTATATGAGAGAGAGAGAGAGAAAGAGAGAGAGAGAGAACACGAATAAAAATACAGCAGAATGGAGATGATAATAGGAAACCAGCTCATTCGAATTGAAGCAATGAATTTATAGCCACTATGACCTTTTCCTTTCCCAGGAGATTTGTTGCCATGCCAACTTGGATCCTATTTTTTAGACATTGTATGAAGTTCTCCAAAATACACAGCCAGTGACTGTATGTTCTGGGGAAGCAATCTCTTTCTTTTTATAATATGGAGAGTGCAACACTGCAGCACAAACCACTTGCCTGAAAAATGGCCCATCTTTGCCCTCTTTTTCTTTTACATCTGACGACCAGCCAAGTCCCATAACAAAAAATTCCTCCCTGAGCTTCATCAGCTTGATATCCACTGTTCAGTTCCCCATGAGGTCTTGAAGCACAAGGCCAGATACATCATTTACAGCTCTGAATAAAAAAAACTCTCTTCAAAGGTTTTTTTTTTTTAAATGCCAGAGCACTTCATTAAACGTGACAGCAACACAAACGTTTTCCTTACTTTTGAGATGATTTATGCCAGAAGGAGCTACTTTTCTCAAGCACAAAAAAAGAGAAAATATATATATGACCTATGTACTCAGCATGGGTCTATAAAATGTAAATCCCAATTAACTACCACTTATTATACTTGAAATTCCAGTTTTGAAGAATAATATGCCAAAAATACTGTTTACTATTTCTCTTTATCCTAAAAGTTGTCAAGTATACAAACATGTCTGGGGGTAGTTACATTTATGGTAAGGAGAAAATTGGAATTTGATTATTTACAGACCTATTTCTTAAAGACATTATTGGCTAATCACTGCTCATTAGTATTCAGGGTCTTCTGTCACAGTTCAATCCATTACGTGTTATAATAACTCCATAACGGAATTCTTTGAAGAAACCCAAAAAAGGAATCTTTTTTTGTTTTGGGTGATTTTAATAGCTTTTAGTGGATGGTTCCTCAAAGGTTCTGCATACCCCTCCACTGCACATTTTAGTGTTTTCTCAGCTCCCAACACGTTTGATCTGTCAGATCAGCTCATTAGCAAACCTTCACTGGGTTAAGTAGGTGCATCAGAGCAGGAAAACACTAAAATGGAGCAGGGCAGGGGCACTCCAGGACCAAGGCTGGGAGTCTATGTTTTAAAAGAACGGTACTACCAATAAGCATTTCAGGTTCTTTAAAGAACTGTTAATGTTATTTACATTAGGGCAGATTTAGCTCATCTAACCATGTTTGCATTGTTGTTTATAGATGCATAGAGTTGTCGGAGTAGAGTAGTGAAGGACTTCATGATGGAAATTACTTTATTAAATTAAACTTGCACACTTTATTGAATCCATTTAAATTTTCATGCATACAGAGAACAAGTATGGGATGCATATATTAAAATGTGGAAGTGTTCTACAGATTATTCCTTGAAACAATCCAAAGTGAATAGACTTTTTTTCTTACAAAATCGTAGAATAACCTGCAGACAGACCTTATTTCTTAATAGTACACATATCTTGATAAATTTACAATATGAGTAGTGCTTCTACGCCATTCTGACCTAAAGTTATAAAGCTTTAAACACAGATACTGTATTTCCCCAACTATAGGCCGCAGCTTATACATTGATTTTGCAAACCTGGTATCGAGTGTGACTTGCTTAAATGGGGCGGCCTATCTAAAAACATGAAACACATTCACTACAAGTATAATTCAGTACAAAAAGATTATTCTTTGAATTTAAATGTACTGTTTACTGCAGCATCAAACAGTTAAAAAGCAACGCAAAGCAAAGACAGATCAGTGACAGTGTTCTCTCACTTAAATGGTGCAGCTGCATCCAGCCTCTCTTAAATTCTTCAGCCAATTGCTACATTATAATTCATCCTAGTGTATAATACAAACTGGAAGAAGCTCAATTTAACAGAAATAATAGGAACAAAAGTTTATTGGCTGGGAAAAGATGAGTTTTTATTTTTAATTTGGAAGACGGAAGGGTGGGAGTACTGCATTACAGTGATGTCAATCATCCGTCAATATGTAAATTCTTCAGTATAAAATTAGCAACACTGAAATGCAAAAATGATTAGGATTAGATTTGTAAATCAGATCCGAAAACATACTCAGTTGTGACCTGTGCTGCTTTGCTGTTGCTGATGATGTCGAACACGTATTCATCTCAGATATTGCAGAAGTTGCTTCAAGAAAGCAAACGATCTGGAGTTTAATTCTGCAGCGTAGTTTTTGCATTATGGAATGATATCTGTAAGTTCCAAATTTTATTAATGTAATTGTTTATGCTCAACTACTGTATAATGTCACAACTGGTACAGAGCTGCAAAGGTCTCGAGGGTTGTGACAAGTTAGATGTTTCTACTTCAGATTGGTAAATTCAGTAACTGCAGCTAATAACATGGGGCGAATTATCTTAGAGTTTTAAAACACAAATGAACATTTTCTGCACCTTCTACAATGGGCTGACCTATAATGTGGGGGGGGGGGCATTGTTGGGGAAATATGATATATAAACTGGGTGAAACTTTACAAACATCAATTATCAATAATTATTCAAAAATAAAAGTCTTTTTTTTAATTCTAAGAAAAAAGAAAAAAAAATTAACCCAAAATGAAATGGGGAAAAGCTCTCATTTTCAAAATTAAAAAAAAAGTGCATCTTTGATCAATTAGTGATTTGTGATTTCCAATCATTGAACACACCACTGCACACAGCCACCACAAAGAAATTTGTCCTTTGCTTTCAACCCATCACACGTGCACATGTGGAGCAGTGGGCAGCTATCAACAGCGCCCAGGGAGCAGTGAAGTGGGGACGGTACCTTGTTCAAGGGTTCCTCAGTGGTGCCCGGGCTGGGACTTGAACCTGCAACCTTCGGATCTCAGAGGCAAAGTCCTAACAACTAGGCCACTACTAGGCCACCATTTACACCATTTACTGCAAAAACATATTGCTCTGAGATTATTAAGCTTTTAACCAAAAAATCCACCCCATTGAAAAAGAAGGTTAATGTAATCTATAAGAACCTTTGAAAACCTTCCATGTAATATACTAATGAAATGTACCAATTAAAGGTCTGTCCTATAAATGTGGACTCGGGGAATCATTTGAAAACTTTTTTTTATGAGTACAAGTTAAAATATGCTCAAGTTTGTGAACCCAGCTATGATGACTTCACTGTAGACAGTAATAATAATAATTATTATTAGTAGTAGTAGTATCATCACCATCATAAGCTTTATTCATAGAGCACTTTTCATTCATTGGGCTGCAGCTCAATGTGCTCAAATGTAGGATTTGTTAAAACCATTTACTGTCGTGCAAGGACCAGCAGAGCAGATGATGTTAATTAATTAAAGGCATGAAGAAAAATGCTCAGTCAGCATTACATAATCAATACACATGCAACTGTGATTCTTTTTGCCTAGTCCTGTTTGTGTTTGGCCACTGCTCCGTGTCGAATGAATTACAAGATATGACAACAGGCCTGGGCGAAACAATACCCAACCGGACGTCGCTTTCAATAATGCCTTATGATTTGAGTTTGCTAAATCGGAGTCGGAGAGCAAGAGAGCTGGAGAGAGAGAGAACAATGGGGAAAGTTCATCAGGGCTTGACCACCTCATTTGTGTGGATGAGAACAGTGCAGCTGTTGTCGAGTCTCTGCTAGCTATTGTGTCCGACCTGCACCCCATTACAAAAGCCTCACTTCACCCCCTGATGGGCAGCCGCTGACCCAGAAACACAGCCTGGGACCCCCCCTCTCCTCTCCCCTCGAATCCCATCCCACACACCAACCAACAAGATGGTTGTGGTGAGAAACAGCTTTTAACAGGCTACGTTTGTTTTCCTGGTCAATTGCTGGACTACAGGTGTTGTCTAGAAGTTTGTTGCTTTTTGTTGCAATGATGACAATTATATATAATATAATTATATATATATATATATATATATGTGTGTGTGTGTGTGTGTGTGTGTGTGTGTGTGTGTGTGTGTATATGTGTGTGTGTGTGTGTGTGTGTGTGTGTGT
>JBBIGC010000041.1:15960271-15972900 GCA_037576955.1 Lepidarchus adonis
TGTGTGTGTGTGTGTGTGTGTGTGTGTGTGTGTGTGTGTGTGTGTGTATAATTGTCTTTAACTTATTCAAATCATGAGCATTCACCCATCTTTCAATCCCATTACCTGCTGCGCTTGGCCCCCTCAGCTTTACCCCTCACACATGCACATACCTCATGAATATTAACTCCTGCATACAAAAACAATCACTACGCCCAAACCAACCACAGGAAAGACACAGATTTGTACATTTCTCTCATAAAAATAACATAAACCTCATATGAACAGCTTTAGTGAGACAATTACTACAAGTAAGTGACATCCTTACTTGGGAGAAACGTGGACTTAAAAGGCAAGTAGGGATTCTGTTCGATTTTTCTGACAGGCCCCATGCCACTGCACTTGACTATTACTGGAGACAGTGGGAGATAAAAGGAGGAAGGACGACATAAAAAACCTGAAATGACTGAGAGAAGTGCAGAAAAGGAAGGTAGAGTATAAGAAAAAAGAAGGACTTCAGAGTGTGTTATTCTCACACCCTTCGCGAGTGTGTAAACGTTAGTGTGCGCACAGCGGGGTGACGCTGAGCCGGACGCCAAAGCAGATTAGCCCTGATGGGGGGATGAGAGAGAGAGAATGACAGAGAAGAAAAGAGTGAAGTGGGTCAGTTCAGACAATGAGGCCTCTGTAATTAACTGGACGAGAAGGGCATGGAGAGCGGCTCATTAGTATAAAGTAACGAGCGCAAGGACACGCCCCTAAATTCACTAACGAGCGAACCAATCAAATTCTTGCAGATTTCTGCCACATTGTAATAATTCAGCAAACGCAAATGTTAAAACAATGAAGTGACTGTAACCCTGTTCAGAGTAGTAAACGCTGGAGATTAGATTTTAAATGCTTTCAGGTTACAACAGGGGAGCAAAATTGTTTCCAGCCTTCATTTGAGTTATTTATGTCCAAATCACATATGACTTAATAGGGATTATATTTAAATCTTTGTATCTTTAACCTCTTTATCAGTTTTCCATGTCCAAGCACAGAATAAAAAGTGAGTGTAAACTGGAGTAAATGTAACAATGTAATGAAGTAATTACATTTTATCTGAACACCCTATTAATTACCCCTGTTACCCCATAAAGACGACATTGCTGCAGAAAAAAACAATAAGGACCATATTAGCAGCTGTTATATTTAGCGCCATGTTATTGTCCAGCTTAGTGTTCCTTAGCAATCCCATTTCCTTCTTTATGTCTCGGCCGAACTAGCTTTTATAACTTCAGTGCAGGCATATTCTTAGGCGTGCATGTCCACAGGGAAATAAACTGCTTGGTATCTATTATAAAATGCCAAATTATTTACACGCCCCAGGTATGGACAATATTGCACCACCCTGGACACTTCCTGCCTTCACCATTGCAGTGATTTCATCTGGGAGTGTTGATAAGGATAAGGCCTGCACCGAACCACAGGCCGGCGAAATGGACATCATAGCAGTCATTTTGTTTGTGTAACAGACTGCACTCAAATGCATTACAATGCAATGAATGTGAAATGTGTTCACTTAAAACAAGGCCTCATCAGTTAGCGCTGTTGATGTGAGAGTTGATGTGATAATTATTCTTTTTCATTCTGAATTGCAAAAACACACTAAATACATATATGGAGGAACTGTTTACTAGGGGTGTAATGATGTAAAAAATGTTTTATTTGTACAGACCTATAATTACAGACTATAAGTACCTGTAACATTTTCTTTCCTTTTTTAGAGATTCTATAAAAGACTGGAAAAATAGGGCATCAGAATAGACTGAGGATGTACTTAAAATAGTTGTAAATGTTTACACACTGTTTTTGATGATCATTCTCTCTGTGTGAAATGCTGCTTTGAAACTGTATTTGAAACTTCACCATAACTATATAGAGTCGAAAATAGAAATAACCCAAGGTTTCTGGATTTTTGTGTTAAAATATCCTAAAAGATAGTACTAGTCTATATATATATATATTTATTATTTTTATTTTTTTTAATTAATATTTAATATATATATATTAATATATATAATTTATTGTAGTTGATGTTGAAGGCTGACTTCTACACAGTGCTGTACTTGAACCAGTGACTTTGAACTAGTCTAGTTGTGATGCATTTTCCTTTTGTCATTTTTTTGTAAAGAATAAAGGTTACAGCTGTAGCACTTGCTCTCCCTGTTGGTCACTCCCTCATTTACTCACTCTTTCACTCTCTCACTCACACTCTCAACCATTTGTTTTATCTTCTTTTAAGATTTGGCAGGCTGCCAGCTTGAGGCCTCTTATTGGTTGGTTTTGAGCAGACAGAGGGGTGGAGGTACACACAGATGCACTGTGGGTAAGAAGAGGCTCAGTGGGGGTTGTCTTTGATTTTGGAGGTTTCTCTACACTAAATGTACTCTCATTTACAAACCAATACTGCGCAGAGCATGTGCAGCTGGCCATAACAGATCACAGGGTCTATTCAAAAGCAGCAGGCAGTCTCACACGGAATACACACACACACACACACACACACACAATCACAGAAGTACATTTGTAAGCTCGCACTTTGGTTTAGCAAGGCCATGCAGAGCGCTAAAGCTAGGCTGTTTTGATCTGCAAGAGGAATCGATTGCTAAAACTCAGTTTAGAGCTCAAATCATTACATACAGGCCCTAAACCCAGCAAGAGACTAAAGCCTTCCTGTGAAAGGCTGCCACACTCTCTCTTTCACTATATTTAACTTTCTCTCTCTATCTCTCTCTCTCTCTTTCTCTCTATCTCTCTATCTCTCTCTCTTTAACTCTCGTGCCTTAGGTTTCTTTTTTAAAGAGACAGACTTAACAGTTAGAGAGAGAGAATCAGAGAGTTAAGAGAGAGAGAGAGAGAGAGAGAGAGAGAGAGAGAGAGAGAGAGAGAGAGAGAGATAAAGTGCATGTGACAAGCAGACAGAAAAGAGCTGATGTTATCATAAACCTGGATTCAGCAGTTGACAGTTTCATTCAAAGGCTCCAATCCCCCCATCCCCCCTTCTGTGCTGTTTTCTGTTCACAAAGGGGCCACTTTAACCCTTAACAATTTTTTAACAATAGTTTGTCAGCAGATCCCTATTACAGTGCATGTCCTAGACCTGCGTTCAGCAACAGAGCGCAGTACACACGATCGTCCCGCTTTAGGGCCTTGAAACGAATGCGGTAACATGGCGGTGTCGAGCCACGGTTATTCAAAACGCTCAACTGTTTCATGTCAAACTTCTCCAATGCTCAGTATCTTCATTTGTATGAATTTAACCTCCAGCTTTCAATTGTAAGGCTGCAGCATTAAAAAGCACTCTCTTTAAAACTAATTTAGGCATCAGGTGCGAGACACATTTGCTTAAGTGAGCTCCAGGTAACTGGAGAGTGCACAATGAAATTGAAGCCATCGGCCATTGTCTGATTCCTGGCATGGGTGTTACATGAATTTGACCCCGGGTAATAAAAAATGCAACCATTCCTGTTCAGGTAATAAAAATGCCCCTGTTCCGGTTCATTGAATAAGTCCTGGTTGTTCAATCAGACTGAGATGGAGTCACATAGCCCCAATCTGGCGCAACGTAATAAAAAAGAAATATAAGAAAAAAAACTTTTTTGCTTGATAGGTTTCAGTGTTGGATGCAAAAATCTTCACTGTAATAGCAATCAGCCTTTTTTTGGTATGTGGGTTCTCAAATCTCATTCCTCCAATCAAATCCATACACGTGGAAGTGAGACATGTAGCCATTCACACGTGCGTATGCATAGCTGAACCTATACTTACTTTGAAACTTTTTCGTTTTTTTTTTAAATGATCTTTTTGAATTACTTAATCAATCCCATATAGTCATGCTAAAATGCAAAATAACAATGGCTGATTTCAGAAAACCATTCCAAATATTAACTACCATGCCTTCTAAGTTCAGTTCAGACTTTTCCTAGATTCAGATCATCTGAAAGTCAAATGAGCAAATTCTACACAACCCAAGCAACTTTAAAATTTTCTCTTGAAGCCTTTAAACTGTAGCACATTGTGAGAACAAGATGGTGACAGAAATGCCAAACCAAAATGAGTTTGATGACATCAGCTGCCACCCACTGGCCCTGCATCTGTTATCATGGTGTAATAGACCTGTTCCTAGCAGCGAGGCCATTTTGTCATGTCTAAACACCTCCAATTAATGAGAACCCCCATTACCTCCTTCTGCTCTCCCTATCCCATGGCAGTCACAGCTCAATGCAATCCAGCTTTCTTCTGCTTATTCTTACAGAGAGCTCAAACTCAGTTGAACTTCTGGAATGTACGGCTATTAATCCTTTGCCACAAAGGCGACTTAGAGTAAGTTAACAGGTTCCCACAATGGCACAAACAACAGGAACATGTATGTACTGTAGTTTTCCGTATTTAGCACTGAAGCTCCACAACAAAAACGTCTCATCTGTGTATTTATCCTCATTCTTGTAGTTGAATTAATGATACAATGCTTACAGTTGTCCATAACTACGAAAGCACAGTAAATATCGGATAATTATCTCCAAAATCTTCTTACAGAAGTTCTACTTTCAGATTATTGGCTTATATTATTTTCATATTGGTTGCAGGGCTTTTTAAACATTAGTAAATCATTGTGACCTACTGGTTTAAGGCACATAGACACTAATACGCACAGGACTCACATAATGACATGCCAGCACATGCATACACAAGCAAGTTCACATATATTAGCATGCCCTCACACATGCACACGCGAGCTCAGACATTTATAGGGTGAATGTAGCTGTGTCTGAACAGCAGTCTTCAAAACACTTCAAAAGAGGCAATTTTCAAAGAGGAACTGCTCATCCTCAAAAAAGCATTACGTATGTAGTTTGTGCATTTTTGAAGCATCTCTCCTGAAAGCCATTTTATGCACTGCTACTTTGATATGCTCATTCAACGGTAAAAACCCTGTTTCTCCTTGATGTTAGCCAACACTGTTTTCCATTTCCTTTCCATTGCACACAAGACTCCGCACATTTACCACACTTACGAAAACAACGCTGCAGGACAGTTTGCCCACTCCCGGCTGCCCCATACCCATTTATTGCCCTTTCGATAAGACTACGGCCACTACATTGCCAGCCAGTTGTTCAGTCTCTATAAATCTGTGAAACACAAACTGCTAAGAGCTGAATCATATATCAGTCCATTATTCTGCCAGGGCTTCAGTGTATTAAACAAATGGATCAGCCTACAGCTGCGGAGAGGAAACTGGGAGGGTGGGGGCAAAGGTTATTGTCTAATTTAAATCTTGGCTGCCTTCCCAGGCCTGTGCCACATTCCAATTTGTGGCTGTGTAGCTTGGCGCTCCTGACAAAAGGGCCTTGCTGAAAATGCTGCTGTGGCCGCCCTCCAGAAATGTGTCGAGAAGCGAAGCGATCAACAGGTCGGAGGAAGATTAACAGTGTGACTACAGCTAATTAGCGTAAATTACGGGACTGTAAGGACAAGCATGTTTGGTTTAGGCTTGATGCAACATTTATCTCTGTTTCTTTTTTCTAGTATCTACATGGTAAACGCATGAAATCAAAGTTCTTATTCACCTGTTACATGCAAAGGCTGATTTGGTTTCACGTTCCAAGTGTCACGCTGCAAATAAGACGAGGACTTTGCAGGAAAAAGACAGGTGCAGCTATTTGACGACAATGCGTTTGTGTATCAAACGTTTATCAATTACTTCCTATTCATATTTTACCGACAATCTTGTAGCAAAATAAGCTTTTTAAAATGGAATGGCTTGACAGCTCCACATTTGCAAAGGGTTTGCTTCTCCTTGCTGACAAGAGCAATCTGTTCTGAGTACCTCGTTCATTTATTCACCGCACATTTACACCTGAACTGTCATCTTAAACATTTTCCATTTCAAAAGAACAGTGAGATTATGATAGCAGCGTTGGGGGAAATTACAATGCCTAATCTTCACCATTCATTTCTCGTCATTATGGTGACATTTTTGAGAGCTCGGGAACAAAGGCATACTAAAGGATTCGTTCAGTTGCACTGTAAAATTATTCCTCTCCCAAATGCTGGGAGACAGCACGAAGATCAAAGGAAATGCAAAATATGACAGAATAAAGAATTGCTGGAGTTGTGCCGTGTTTTTAGGGGATTTCGTTTCAGGATGAGGTGGAAAGAGCTCGGTTTAAGGAGCAAAGCAGTTATTATGGAGAGAAAGCCCAGTTTTAAATGGATTTCTTTAAATTCTGACACTAAAACAACAAGCAGAAATAGAAGCATTCCCCTTTACATGCTGGTTTCCTGAAGGACAAAATCAAGCTAAGTATGTGGTCACTGTTAATGTTGCACGTCAATCATTCCCATTCCTAGAACATTTAAACCTGAAATCCCTATTTAAACATGAAACAGTCTTTTCATCCATCTCTCCAAATGGTTGATGACTTTAACAGGCTCAGAATACAGGAAAATACCATTTAATTTGACGTAGGTCATAGGGCAGACCTAGAATTATAAAGAAAATACCATATGTCAGTGTTAGGAAAGGCTATTATAGAGCTACGTTTGCTCTTTTCAGTATCGTCAAAATAGCATCTACACCTTGTGTGCTGAGCTCAAAATGAAATGCACTTATTCAATACATTGACCACAGAACTCTTAACTTTCCTCTTCAAGGTAATATTAGATTAGTAGCACTGCGTTCTGCTGATACTGGGCTTTAGGATACGAATAAAAAAAGGAAAGCATGACTGTATTGCTACATGTTCTGTGTTATGGAGAACCCTTGATGTGTGACTGGCCTGTGCAAATGCAAAAAACACCTTTAAACATATGTGAATGGACAGCAAGCAATTTTAGTTTCTTAAAACAAACTGCATACAGCACATGTCAAAGTCAGATGTGTTAAATGTAATTTAGATTCCAGAATACAGTGCAATCTGTATTCAACACAGAAGTGCAGACAATAGAGCAGAAGACAATAAATATGATGAATATAGACATTACACAGTGACTGACTATATATCAAAATTAATATTGATATGATAGCCATAATAAATAATGCCCAAATTTAGCTGATCTGCCAGAATGCACTGCAGTTCTAGCTATAGATTGTTATTTTCCTGTCAGATTCGCTAACTTAATGCCAAATGGCAAAACGTGGAATGAGAATAAATGGGAATACAAAGGCTCCAGAAAAACACTACACTAGCCAGGCATCTCCCTCAACCCATGTAACATTATAGCTCTCCACTGTCATCTGTCTTCATTAGTCCAGTGTGTTTGACCTGTTTTTCTAGCTCTCTGTCGCATGGAAGAGGTCTGCAGAGACCTGGTGTGTAGGCTACACTTAGCACGGTTAGCTTGGGTCTGCACAAGGCATCAACCTTGATACAAATTGTACAGACAATTACTGACAATAACAGGCCAAGTCAAGCCTGTAGTACACCGCTAATCTAAAGATCGTCAGTAGCAGAGGACAAACGAAAGAAGAAAAAAAAGAAATATGTTGTCTGTCATCCTGTCACCAGGCAGTTTAGATGGAGAAGGAGAAGTAGAATTAGCAAACACAGAGGGAGAGCTAAAGACATCAATACCGTTAAATGGGTTTGATGGACACTGTCAAGATGTTTCTGTTTTTTCGAGTGTGAGCACACGTGCGTCGTTCTGTCCAAATTTAGAACAGTTATCATCAGAAAAGATCGGAAACTAGGGAATAATGAAGAAGGTGATTGTTTTTTTTTTTGTTGGATGAGTGAATATTTCTTAGACTGCCCAAGATATCCGGTGGGCTGCAGGAAATTTTTTTTTTTTTTTTCTCAAAAGAGCAGATTTCCTTTCAAAGCTGATCCTTCTACAAGGTGCCTGTGTAATCATTCCTTTTATGAGGGTCACTATAAAAATCACACTCGGTTAAAAATCGGAAAATTGACAGCTCCAAAGATCAAGTGAGGCTTTTATTTCCCCCTGGTCTTTCATTTCATCCAGTGATATTCAAATCAAACTCCCTGTGACTGATGCAGTCTAATCTGTCATTCCGCTCTCTAGCCAGAGGCACCGCGTTTCACACACTGGTAGAGATGCTGTCAGATCAGAGTTGTCATGTATAACAAAGCATGTTTAAGGGATAATTAGGGCCAGATGGCTGTTTCTGGTGCCAAGCTAGACAGACAGTCCATATGCCCGTCTGTGGCACATCTGCATGACTGTAAGCTAGACAACTCTCACAAGTGTCAGTCACTGGGTCTCTATAGCTTCGGTGACATGCTTCTCCTTTGTTGGGACGAGTTAATGATCATATGCTGCTACATTGTGGCGGAACAAACATGATCTGGGCAGCGTTGCTTCTTCTACAAGCAAGTGTAAAACAAATGGCTAATTCATATAGAGCAAAACAATCAAAAGAATAAGGAATAGCTCATTCATATTGAGTACAATAACCAAGCTGGACACTCATTGGTAATGATCTGTCTATTTTGTAAGCTTATGCTTCATTTTCTTTGACTGTGTTACCAAAATTTGCATGTTGATGACACTCAAGCTGGACGTCTTTCAACAAGACCACTCAAACCAACACTGAAAAGCAGCCCTAATGTGTGGCCAGCAGCACGCTCATCTAATTTTCAGGCATCAATTAAGATTAGCAGAGTGGTGTTATACAACACATTTCCATATATTACGCTGTAAAAAAGAAATCTTTCATAAATAGTCTCATAAAATCGATACAGTCCATGTAACTCCATCTGGGTAATTTTGAAATGAACACTCCGGACTAATTTTGGCAGAACGGCTGCCAGTAACAGCAATACCGGCATTAATATCCCTCAGCAAAATCTACACGAACAAGAGTGTATTTGGCACAGCGCCCTCCCCATAGCACTTTATTAACTGTGTAGAAATAGCATATAATGCTTTCCATGTACCAAAACACACAGCTGCCGTTCTGGGGCCTAATTCGTCATTGTTATTCAAGAGCTTGCTCACCCAACACTTAAAACAAGATCCTTCTAGATTCTAATTAAGCACTAAGGTACCTCCCAAGGGTTCTGCTTTGGCAAAGCAAAAACACTTTGATTTATGTAGCACTTTGTTGTTAGCACTCGCAGGCTCGCCTGTTGTGAGCACACCGCTGATGAGTATGTGCATAGAGCAATTACTCATATTTGTTAATTAACTCCTGCTAACAATGTTTTCCTCCACATTGTGATAAAAATGCAGCAGATTGAACACAAATATGCCCCGTTATTTCATGTCTCCACCTACAAGCAATTAAAATGAAAATAATTTGCTGTCTATTGAGCCCTTGCTGGGAGGGGAAACTTTCGAAGCATACCAAATAACGGCCGTTTAGCCAGCACAGCCAGCAATCACACACTACTGATAGGCTTTTAAAGCTCTAATTAGCTCTCAACCTTGTGGCCGTCCGACGGCATCCTTCTAAAGGAGAGCGCTCGTACTGGCGAATTACTCCAAATATTGCAGCTCTCCTCAGCTAGCCCTTCAGCCTCACATTCATTAAACACAAACACTCTCCCACTGCAGAATCACTGAGGTTAGCCATTGTCACTTGCTTTTCCACTACAAACACAGTCAGAGAAGACACAGGCCCTTTTCCAGCATAATGTCAGAGATTAAGCACAGTGCCAAAACAGAGGCACAGAGATTAGATGAGAAATCATTGCTGAAATTACACACTAATTCAGTCACACAGATTAAACTCTAACACTCTGCTACTGTTGTGTGGCTGAAATAAAACTCAAACACTTTGCCATCACTATATTGCTGAGATTAGACACACTCAGACTGCCAACTCTGAACATGTGTCGCATTGATGTAAAACAAACCTTCAGAAAGTTCAAATAAATAATTGGGGTTTTAATAGTAACTTAACATACTGAAAATGCTGTTTATATATGTACATATATAACAACATGTTTTCTTTAATACAAGCTTTTCCATGTTTCTGCAAATGTTCCCTTAAGTTAAAAAAAATAGGGTTATTATGTTTGTTTGTTCAGGTCAAAATGATTAATGTGTCAAAATAAACCAAAGGCTAGAAGGCACTGAAACGATCAAACCATATACTGTAACACAACTCTCTCCTATTATTTCTTTCACAGAAAATGCAGTGTCATGTTGAAACTGTCCATTTCTGTTTCGACTTAATCTTAACTACCTCTATTACAGTGGCCAAGGGACAGAGATAAAGCAGATAGCAACTTAATTGCCTTCACCCTTTGACAGAACACAGATGAATAGGTCTCACTTTTTATTGAGGGAGAGCAAAAATGGCTGATCACCAAGGTAATTACAGAAACTGGAAGTCAGTGTTTCCTCACTTGAAGTCCTCTCTGCTGCCTCATTAGCTGCAAATTGTAACCTATTTTTTTTTGTTCCAATTTTACTATGTTCCTTGCAAGATGTTGGTAGAGTCAGCTTGTGCAAACAGTGTTTTCTTCTCTCTCTATTTCTCTAGTGATCTGATGCGTGAGCCAAGAAAGCAGAAACAGGCGAATGTTCTCCTATGAGAGGTTTATTAGGGGTGAGCTAAAGAGTAATGGTTTTAAAACAATACTCCATTGAACTGACAGAGACTTTGCATTGAAGACCTTCTGCTACTGTTGAAGAAACCAGCTGGTCTGCTACATCTGGTGGAAGAGTGGACATGTGAGCAAATACAACCCATTTGCAAGCCTAGAAGAACATGCCAAAGTCCAACTCTTTTTAAGCAGCAAAATGAAGTAGAGATCTGTTGAATTACACTATATCCACAGGCTGTATTTATTTTTATAAGAGTGCTGGCAGGACTTTAATAATTGAAATAAAGAGCCGCTGAGTCCGAGAAAGGTAAGAAATGAGCTGTAAAACGTCCAAATTCATTTCACTCAAGCTGAGCATTTTGTTGTTGTTGCTATTCTCCTACATTTAGTCAGAGTGCACAGAGGAATGACTGCACTCTTCAAAAATGACACCAGCAATTCAGAAAGCTAGCTTAATGCTTACTTTAGGCCTAAAAGTCACTGTAGACTGTAGAATAACACAGTTTTGACAAAGAAGTGTTTGTACAAGAATAGAGACCAGAAGATTACAGAGCAGGTAAATCTTCCTTCATAAAATCCAAATGGTGCCCTGACTAGTTACTGATGCACAAGGTATACACTCCTAAAAATAAAGACTCCTAAATGGTTCTTGGCTTGGACATTTGATTAATGGAAAAAAAAACTTCAATCTGTAAATAATCTTTTCATTATCTCAAGGTTTTCTGAACTTTCAAAATGTTATTGACATATGTTGTTTACAGAATAATGAATTGAACGATTTTTTTTAATAGAACTAAATAATTTTCTCGTGGCAGTACTTTATGTTCAGAGTGTATGTATGAATTCTAAAAAGCAAGGTTGGAAATGGTTTGAAACATTATTCCTCCCCAAAGTGGATATAATGCTAGCCAAATTCTATATACACTCCATATCAAAACCAATTAAGCACATTAAAGAAAATTAATCTAATGCAGAAAACACCTTTAAAACTGATTCATTGCCATTACTTATTTGGGTCCATTCATCTAAGTTCATCATATTAAAGACCATCTTAACCCAGAGTATCTTACAATGACCTTTACAATCCTTTTGAAAAAAAAGGTTAGAGAGATCCTTAACTGAACAGTCATAAGCTTTTATAAACCCACACAGCGTGTCATTATTTTCACACTCTTTCATTATGGCTGGTTAACCTTGGACAACTGTACTGTAACACTTTAATCAAAATCCAGTTAATGCTAAGATGATACGATGTAATCTTTCAGCAGCTTTCTCCCACATCAAAAAGAGGGAAAAGCAGTGAAAGAAAGAAAGAAAGAAAGAAAGAAAGAAAGAAAGAAAGAAAGAAAGAAAAAGAAAGAAAAGATCTTGCAAGTCTCTAGAGAGAACTTGCTCAAGTACAATGTACCTGAGCGATTTAAAGAAGCTGTGAGGATGAGGAGTGAGGGTTGAAGAAGGTCATTGATCTAACAAGCAAAGCAGTTACACAGTCAAAGATGTCAAAGCACTCAACATTGGCTGTTACCAAAGATCATCCATTTAAAAGCAAAAACATTGTTGTGTACTGTAGGCTGTGAAAAAGTTCAGTATTCTGTTATATGCTACAGGTCCAAATGTGTGTTGCTCATCTTAAAAGCAAGAGCGCTTCCCTCTTCTCCGAATAAGAGTATTGATTTAAAATCATTTGTTACTTTTCTTGCCTTGGTGAAGACAATTATATGGACAGAACAAAGATGATTGTAGAGCTACACCCTGACACAAATAATTACATGATCAATAGCCCCAGAGCTTCCCTGATCTGTTTATAAATGTGCTTGTGAAAAAAGAAATGTTCTAGGCCACTTTTTGAACTGGTGTGGCAAGACTCTCAAAAGAAACAAGTAGTGATGCTACTTCTTAAAGCAACTACTGCTGCTGCCGAAGTCAATACCGTCATCATCCTCATAGTAATCGTGACTCCGAGGTAGGTGATGTCAAGACCTTTATATCCCTGACTGGATAATGATGGTCAGCTCTTCTCCTGGTCCATTTTCAGCATGGAGACGCTCTTCTCCTGGTCCATTTTCAGCATGGAGAAGCTCTTCTCCT
>JBBIGC010000041.1:15985714-15999757 GCA_037576955.1 Lepidarchus adonis
AGAGAGAGAGAGAGAGAGAGAGAGAGAGAGAGAGAGAGAGAGAGAGAGAGAGAGAGAGAGAGAGAGAGAAATGGCCAAAATTGCTGACAGTCACCAAACTGTGGCCAAACTCAGCTCGGTAAAATGCAGTCTCATTATTTGTAAACTACTACTGTCGCTGTCTCGTTCTGTGTAGACATTTTCCAACGTAAAGCTTTGAAAATAAACTAACCAGTATGCAAAAACAAACACAAATTTAAATAAATGAGTAAGTCACCTTCTCTGCTTTAATGCAGTGCGTACCTGACATCACTGTAAACTAGATTCAGGTTGACGTGGTCTTGGTGATGGTGATGGTATCCACGTGATTATGAGGCCAGTCTGACTTTGTCAGTCCAACACTGTTGTAAAACGCAGGCCAAACAAATCAAAAGGCCCCGGTGTAGTGTCCTGACATTCAGAAGCACTTGAAAACAACCAGAGATCCCATGGCACAAATTTAAGCGTACGAGTTAAAGAATTCCACTTGACTTCCAGCAAAATGACATTAACAAAACAGAATCGTCTGAAACAATGTAGGCATGTGTTCGTTTAAGCCTTTCAGAAGTGGGCCATTTTCCTTGTAAATTTCCCCTGACTGCTACCACATGTGTGCTCTGTCTAAACTGAAAGTTCGAGCCCAAAACCACACTCATTACCCCAGGACCAGAGAGCAGCCAATCAGCAGCCTCGGGCCCTTAACTAGTCAAAAAATCCCGCCAGGGCCCGTCAAATCCAAAACCACACAACTCCGCTCTAATACTGTACCTCAGGGTAATTCATTCTCAATATCAAAATGTATAATAACCGCTTCACACTGACAATAACTGGTAAACTGTGATCGCAGCCTTGATTTCTTGCCACTGTGCTACAACAACTCTATTTCCTTTTTCTCGACGCCTGGGGACATTTTACTTTTCACAAACTGAGACCTGAGAGAAAGTCCTCTAGTATCCCTCTCCTTTCATCTCGTATCTCATTTCCTTTTTTTCTCATCCAACTGTCCGGCGTCAGCCACAGCTTCATTAGACCTGAGCGCAAAACCTAATTAAAGTTTGTACCATTCGTTTTGATACGGCTATAGGTTTAAAGCAATCTGTGACGTTTCAAAGAGCTTTGGACTTTGCAGGAATTAAAACTGGATTAAGTCCTCGTACAGAAGTTCTGTAAAGGAAATTCTGATTTGAATATGAGCTGAATAACTGAACCACCTTAGGCTGTTGGGAATGAAACAGCATGATCAAAGCGAAAATATCACAATGCCATCCTAAGAGGAACCATTTTTTGGGGAAAAAACACAGATCAGCTAGTATGTCCCACTTTCTAATTCTGTACATACTGAAGACGACAAAGACAAAGGCCTGTATTTCAACACAAAACCATTTAATATACATAGGAATTGGGAGATACTGATCAAATTGATGACATATACTAAATATATCCTTGTTTCAGGTGAAATAACACAAATTCCATCTTTCTATCTGTTCTACTAAGTGGACAGTTTATGCTCTTTTGCTTCTCCACATTATTTCAAACATTATTGTGAAAAAAGCTGGTTTATGTATTTGTAGCTTTTGTAATGTATCAGTACAGCTAAAAATACAACGTGACGTGTCACTAATACTGGAATATACTGGAATCTGTCACCTATGGGTGAGCGATACGATAAAAATATATGTCAAAATACACGACAGGTCCCAATACTCGTTTCATTCTTACATCTGAAAAGCCAGTGGAGCCAAAAATGCGTTTTTATTCTACATTTCACACTACACTAAATGAACTTAGTCTAAATATACTTTTTACTGTCAGTATCTATTATATGTATTGTGACAATGATCATAAATACCATAACGTCCAGCTCTAATATCACACCTTACTAAATCAATGTTCTTTATTACTAACTCTTGACTTCAACTCAACCTGATACCATATCTCTCCTTCTAGATATGTCTCTACTAATCTCTCTCTCTCTCTCTCTCTCCTTCTACTGCCTTGGAAACTGCATCAAACTGACAGGGAAAATGTCCACAGCGGGACTTTTATATTCACTCTCCTACTTGTAGAAATGTCGGGCTATGGGACATGGCAAGTCATTATGCACTTTGCACAAAAGGAAACTATGTGAAAAGCTGAGATGAAAACAGATGTAAAAATATAGAAATAGAAGGTGGGCTGAGATAGGAGGACTATCTAAAAGTATCAGGTTAAGCTTTTATATCTGCATGCACATATACAAATTTGTACATTCGTGTTGCCTTAATGTTCAGGTGTTGGTTTGTTCAGTATTAAATAATTTTTGATCTTTTTGTGTAGCAGATATCCTCAATTAAAAACAGGATGCACTTTTCAGTTTGGATACCTGTGAAAGTGCTTGGGAACCTTGATGGTCTTTTTGGGCCAAACTTTACTCGAGTGGCCCAATGGCAACATTTCCAGAGGCTCTCACAACACTGAGGCCCCAAATTACACAACTGTTCCAATGAAAAACATTCCGATCATATCAGCCCCAACGTGGCAGAGCAGCACAATCCACTCATTGTCCAGTAACAGGAGCTCTCAGCTCTTTGTTTGGGAGGCTCACATAACTACTGGTTTACGTGCGTAAATCTCCTCTTAATCAGCCATCATAGCCTTAATGCAATGTGACACTCTTCATTATGAGGTGGATTAGGATGGAGAAGTAGGAGCTGACTAAAAAAGTGGGATGGGCATTCAAAGTTGGCCGAGTGCTTGGAGGCCACTTGGAGAGGAGCATGGCTTTTGTTAGCAGTTGTTTGTGCAAAGAAGTAGAAATGGTTGTGATGTTAAGGTTTAAACTGGTTACTAATAACACCACCACCTACAACAGACTGAGTTTACCTTGTTCAAACGTGCAAAATGTTATTATTGGCTAAAATAAGGTAATGCTGTGCTGATGTAGTAGATATCTTCTCAGGTGGTGATGAAACATCTCATGTAGAAGAGTCAGGTGCTCCACCTGCTAGCCCACCATCCCCACACCTGCCCCACACCTGCCCCACACCATCCCGGGGTGTTGAGCGCGCAGCACTCGCTCCGGCGGCTACACTGATAAAGTTTTTTTGTTTTTTTGAGGGGGGGGGGGGTTTAAAGCTGCCGCCTCTCACCTTGTTGTAGCCGTAGTAGCCCAAGCAGTGGGAGAAGTCCAGACTCTCCGGGTGAGTCCCCCCGGCGGACGGATAAAAGCGTACATCCATGTTCCCCGCTCCTCCGCCACGCGCCAGCTGCACGAGGAGCTGCGCGCGAGTCTCGGTTTACAATCCGCGCGCGAGCGAGAGAGAAAGACACCGAAACAGAGGTGTACGAAGAGGAGGAAGGAGTGGGAAAAGTTAGAGTAATCCTGGTTACACGGAGAGGATGTTTGATGTTTTTGGACACCGCGGCACAAAGGGAGAAAAACTCGCGCACGAGGAGCCACGCGACACTGTCACAAAAAGTAACCGAGAAACCAAAAATCAACCGACCGTACGTCTTGTATGTTAGTTTTTCTCCAGTCCAGAGAAGCGTTTTTCAGCAGCAAATGAAACTCTCGCGCACGCGCGCTTTGCCGAAAGCGGCTGAAAAACGACGCGTTGTTGTTGGAGTTCAGGGTCGCACTGCTGCACCAGTATCCTCCGGTAAAGCCCCTCGTTGAAAACTTGATGTGAGAGGTTTCAGCATTAACTCAACGTGACCGCTGCTCTGCTCGCTACATCTCTCTCCATCAGCCTGTTGTTCCTAACGCGGAATGAAAGACAGAATCGCGCGGCTGAACATGACCACGCCCCGTTTCCGATAACCACGCCCCGGGTTCATTGTCGCCACGCCCCTTCAACCCAGCGACAGCAGAAACATGCAGTGGGCAGTGAAACATGGCAGGCAGCCATGAGACTATATAAACACATTCTGTTATTGAGTCTGTTTCGGTTTATCATCGGTTTTCCTCTTTTGGGAAATTAACTCCACTTGTTCAGAAAACAATTTAGGTTTGTTAACTTACAGTTTTATTTCTTACACCACTACTATGTCGCCTCTCCTTGGTCTATGGTCCTGTTTTGAAACTTGTAGGTGATACCAGCAGCGAACAGCTGATAATGGGCATTCTAACTGGACGTCTGTGTGATCTGACCCCTTTCTATCATAGCCAACATTCACTATTAGCAGTTTTAGCTCTTTTGAAAAATCAGGTTGCATTTGCTTGCCACAAACATCAAGCCTTGGGTGTCCATGATCCTGTCACTCAGATCATTATAATCACCATCAAGAACAGACTGTTCACTTGCTGCCTAATACAGTGGGTAAAATGAGTATTGAACACATCACTATTTTTCTAAGTAAGTATATTTCCAAAGGTGCTATTGGCATGAAATTCTTATGTCGGTAGAAACCCATCGAATCTACACATGCAAAGTAGTCAAACTATAGCTGTCCATACATTAAGTAATGCATAATAAAAAGGAATGACACAGGGAAGAAGTATTTGAACATGAATTCATTGTAAATTCAGTCCCAACTGATGGTTCATTCCCAACTGATGGGCTATAAAAAGTGTCTCATTACCAAGGTGTCACACAAGAAACATCTCATGGTGGGTAAAACCAAGGAGCTCTGTCAAGACCTTTGCAACTTTATTGTTACAAATCATACAGATGGCATTGGTTACAGAAGAATGTCTAAACTACTGAAGGTTACAGTGAGCACTGTTGGGGGAATTATCCGGAAGTGGAAAGAACATCATGTCACCATAAACTGCCCATGACCAGGTGCTCCCTGCAATATTTCAGACAGACAAACGAAAAACATTATCAGAAGAGCTGTTCAAGAGCCAAGGACCACTTGTGGAGCACTTCAGAAAGACTTGGAAGTAGCAGATACAATTGTTTCAAAGAAAACAATAAATAATGCAGTCAACCACCATGGCCTGTATGTACATTCACCACATACCAGGAGAATATAGTCTGGTCAGATGAGTCCAAAATTGAACACCATAATACACACCATGTTTAGTGGTCAAAATCTCTCTATAAACACTATATGAACAGTGAAAGTTTTATGTGGGAACATCATGACGTGGGGCTGTTTTTTAGCATACGCTTCATATAACTGAAGGAAGGAAGAATGGAAAAATGATCAGAGACATTCTTGATAAAAAAAAAATCTGTTGCAATCTACCAGGGTGATGAAGATAAAACAAACGTGAACGTTTCAGCAAGAAAATGATTCCAAACACACAGCCAAGGAAACTCTCTATTGGTTTCAGAGGAAGAAAAATAAAGCTGCTATAATGGCCCAGCCAATCACCTGACCTGAATCCTATAGAAAATCCATGGAAAGAACTAAAGCTCACAGTTCATAGAAGGTCCCCCCAGAACCTTCAGCATTTGAAGACTATTTGTGTGGAAGAATGAGCCAAAATCACACCTGAGCAATTCAGTAACTAGTTTCTCCATACAGGAAACATTGTGAAACTGTAATCACCAACAAATGCTTTTGTATGAATATTAAATACATTTCAGTAAGCTTCAATACTTTTTAAATGTGTCATTCCATTTTATTACACATTACATAATGGATGGACGTCTATGGATTGATTTCTTTGAACATGTAGATTAGATGGGTTGTTATAAACAACTGGTAAGAATTTCATGTCAATAGCATTTTTAGAAATATATTTATTTATAAAAAATAGTAATGTGTTCAATACTTATTTTACCCGTTGTATGTTCCACCCAATTACAGGCATCAGTATAATGAGATGATCTAGCTCATTCATCACTCTAGTGGATTTGATATTATTGCTGTACAGTGTATGCAAATGGTACATTAGATATTACATATTTAAGTAAATATTACTACATGTACATATTACTTGTTATTAGATAATAATAATACATTTCAAATATCACAATTTTTTCGATAGTTTCTATGTATTGACCATAAGGACTGGAGGTGAAAAATATTATGTCACATTTATTTAATGTGTAAAAATTGCATCAATCTCATTTGGGTTCTAAATTACCCACTGAGCTAAGATTAGAGAGAAAATGTTTTATGTCATTTATGTTTTTAGCTGCAGTGTTACTGAATTTACTAAACTGAAGTAAAAGCATCTAACTTGTCACGACCATGGAGACCTTTCCAGCTCTATAGCAGTAGTGACATTATACCGTAGGTGAGCATAAACAATTACATTGATAAAATTTGGAACTTATATAATATAAGAACTCTGCTGAATAATTAAACTCCAGGTTGTTGCACAAAGCAACGTCTGCAATATCCGAGATGAATGCCTTTCCAACATCAACAACAAAGTAGCACAGGTTGCAACTTACGACATTTACAAATGTGATTTTGAAGGATTTGAAGAAAGCAAATACAAATAATTTTTGCATTTCAGTGTTGCTAATTTGATACAGAAGAATTTACATGTAGACGGATGATTGACATCACCGTACTGCATTACCCCCACCCTCCGGTGGTTCAAATGAAAATCAAAAACTCCTCTTTCTCCAGCCAGCAATAAACTTCTGTTCCTTTTATTTCTGTTAAATGTAGCTTTTTCCAGCTTATATTATATACTAGGATGTAATGTAATGTAGCAAGCTGCACCCAATACCAGGTTTGCAAAATCAATGTATAAGCTGTGGCCTATTGAGAAATATGGTAATATCTATTGGTAATATGTAAATATTATTTGAGGGTTTTAAAAAATGATATAATATTTAATTTAATTTTAAATTTTAAATGTAATTGTTATATTATTATTATTTTAACATTGATTGAAATTGACAATATGCAGTTGTGTCTCATTGTCTTCCTTGCAGTTGGAACAAAGGTCTGAGGTGCTTGGCTTTATTTTTGTTAACACAGACTGTTATGTCTTTTCAACATGAGAAATGCTCAGGACTGAGGGGCAGAGTTACTCATGAGATGCTGTATTTTAACCTCTTGTGATACATTTAAATAATAAAAATGGGTTTGCAAATTAGAAGCAGGTTGTTTGCATCTGAATAGGCCACTTCCTCTTCAGCCTTTCCGAAGAAGCCCAAACCACCATGGAAATTCAGCTGTAGGCACACTGGAATTGGGTGCTTTATGATACTTTATGGTAACCTGTGAAACTATATATATATATATATATATACATACTGTATATTGTGTTTGTGTGTGCATACACACACACACAAACACATACACACAAACATATCTATCTATCTATCTATCTATCTATCTATCTATCTATCTATCTATCTATCTATCTATCTATCTATCTATCTATATATACATATACATTTGCTACATCAAACAACTGTGACTGTTCAGGCAGGTTGTTATTATTCCCTAATGTGACCACAAGGGGCAGGGAAATGAAATGTAAGCTACAGAGGGGTTATTATCATTTAATACAGCCACAGGGGCATTTTAGACCTTTTCCATAATGCTATCAGCGGAGTCCATGAGATATATAAACAGTGCTTATGATACTTAGGGCTTTATAACTAATACCTTTTCATTCTGTAGAAATGTATGTTATTTTCAGCAAAAGAAAAGCTTGACACAGCTTTATGCTATTACTCAGCTCTTTAAACAAACAAAGATCAGTCAAAAGCAGTAGTAGTTATAATGAATTGAATTGAATTAATAGTTATTGTTTTGCATATTGCCTACTTTAGCCTTTAACCTTGCTTTTAATGCCACGTGGAGACAAAACTGTTAAAAAGAGTGCACTCAGATCTGTCTTAATGAGCAATGTACAGAGTGTAAACTGAATGACATTGGGAACCTAGCAATGTGGTAATGCTTGGTTAAAAAGTCACATTTAAAAACATAAAAACATTTAAATGTAATGCACAATACATTCAACTGTACTGTGAAATATTTTTCCACATTTTTTTAAAAAATAAATCCCTCTCCTCTATCTGTCTGTCCAGCTTTAGGATGCATCGCTGACGGAGGCATCAGAATGCATCAACATGTCAAAGAGAACAGTGTCAAAAAGTATCAGGACAGCATAAGCCAAACATGGAAAACCGCCTCAGGAAAGAAGAGCAGTGGTTGTGTGCGGAGGCTGGGGGTAGGCCAGCTCTTAAACAGCTCATTTGCTTGAAGAGTATTCACCACCAGCCCAAAGACTCCTTTGCCAAGTTGTAATTAATACTTTGCTATTTTAACATCATCAAGCTAGTATTTATGCCAAGACCCCATTTTGTAAGCCAATTGTGTTAAGGGTCTGTATGCAAATATTCATAACTCTATGTAATGGTAAAACGAACTTGGACGCTGTAGCAGTGGAAGAAAGTATTGGTAGATGAGTCATGACATCTGGAAAAGGTTATTGTATGTTTGGAGAAAGCCAACAGACACCTTGAGCCCATAATGGCTTTCATAACTGTTAATTAGGGTGACAAGCAGATTCCTGAAGGCCTGAAGCAACTGACCTATCCATACTCTACTTACAAATGTGTTCTTTCACAGCAATGGCTCAAGTTGGACAAGCTTCTCAAAATGTTGGAAAAATCCTGTTTTACTTCTGGGGAAAAACTTCAGAGTGCATGAGATACTGGAGCTGATATTTATTCTCGAATTATGAGACACTGTTTCCAGTACCTGGAAGTCGCTTTGGACAAAAGCGTCAGCCAAATGAATAAATGTAAATGTAAGAAAAATATGTGTAGATTTTCTAACATTGATAGAAGACGTGTCATTAAGGGCACTAGACATGTGGTGTTTTTTTGGAGAGTACGATTTTTAAAAATATAGATTTGCCACAACAAATAACAGACTGGAAAGTCTATAAAAATGTTGTAGCAGTGCAGTATGAACACACCTTATCAGCTCATCAGCTTAAATAACCCTATCCTGTGTTAGTTCAACCTGACTATACAGTTTACCCAATTCAAACTTTTGCTTTAGTCAAAAGATCTTCTAAATAACTTATTTTAGTTCAGTGTATAGGTAAATAAATAATAAATAAGTAATACACATAAAATCAGCTTTTTTTCCTCCTTGCTGGGAGTCTCTTCATCACACAAGCCCCCCAGCCATGTTCTCATTGTGGGGTCCCAGATATGGATGGCTGTGGAACTAGATATCAGACTTATAATCTTCACAATACATATAACGACTAATACACAGCAGATACTACACTTCCCATAATGCAGTGGTGCCTTTGCTTTGAACACTGTTTCTGTCCTCAGCATGCAAATGGTCGTGAATACAGAGTTAGTAGAACATGAGCAAGTTTTAACAGCATAGATATGCAAATATGTATGTTTTTTGTTTATAAGCATATTTATCACAGTGCTAGTAATGTCAATGCTTATAACAAAATATTTAATTTCATTTTCAGCTGAAAAGTGCAATGTATATGTTCCTTTTGCTAGCATATGTAGTTTCACTAAAATCAATTGATGATGTAAAAACAAATTCATAGTATTCATGTAAAATTAACTATTAGATTATAGGACCAGAAAAGGAATAAAAGTGTTATGCTAAAGATTTAAAATGTCTAGAATGTGGTGAAATGATGTATAAAGCAAATAACACTGGTCATGTTGGTACTTCGGCTCAGAAGAGAACCTTGAATTGTATTTGGTTGGACAACTTTTTATGGTTAGAGTTGTTAAAGATGCAGATTTCTATTTTTCATTCACACTGTTCGGCTTCTCTGACTGATAAGTCGAACCATGCACCCCCCCTTAATTCTGTTTGTGCCTCACTACAACCAGGAGTCAAGAAACACCCCTGATTGCACAACTCAGGAGTCTCTCAAGTTGCTCATAAATGGACCCAAATAAAAAATGGAGCCAAATAAATCCATTGTAAAATGATATTTGTTGTGGGCTAAAATTTCTCATTATTTTTAATGACATTTTGCCAGTGTTTGGTAAAACTTGTTTCACTTTCAAAGAATGTATTATTGATGTAATCTCACTTTTCTTTAAATGGCGTGCATCCATGGTCAGACCATTCTGTGCTTCAATCAGGTTTAAGCTAATGATGTGAGCCGTGGCTTTGACCATAGCTTGCTAGCAAATAATAAAGGTCACAGCACCTTCTCCTTCAGTTCCAACCCCAAAAATACTACACCCATTGTTAGTGTTTGATCCTTATATATATAATATATATATTTTAAAAACTACTTTGAACTAAAAATGAAGTCTAAATGTAATTATTTGCACAAAGAGGCAATTGCTCATTTGCTCTGCTCTGTAGATGGAATATTTCCCTCTTATCTATCGTTTTTGCATGTTGCTCCCTTGAGAAATCTCTCTTCCATACATCCCTCATCCCCCATCACTGTGAAAATGAACGCTGCCTCCAACAAAGACATCCCACAAGCAACAAACAGCACACTCCAAAATGTAGTACAGAACCATTCGGTTCGATACCACTCAACTCCTCCATTTGTTGCACAGTCAAGGGTGAGTTAATGATTTAGTCCTTAATTTTGTGCAGGCAGCACCAGTGCCATAGTTTAATTAAATAGCGCTGGATCATGTTCAATCTCACAAATGAGAGCAAATCCCTAATAGCATTCTAATAACTAGCGAATATACCCACCCCTTTAGGCTGTACATGTCACGTTACATCTCGGCCACTTGCGTTGTTGCCAATTCCAGCCTAATATATTCCCTGTGTAATCTACACCCTTGTAGGCTTCACTCAGCAAGAAGATCAGAAATGCTGGTTCTTAATTGGCCCAAAACAAGAGGGTTCTAGAGGGCAGTAGCAGGGTGTAGGTCATATATAATGTATGCATATGTGTGTATAATGTTATGATATGTGTTACTCTGCCTCTTTGTGCAGTGCATGCACACATATTCTATAGGCTATTCCCACAGGACCTGATCAAAGACGTATAGAGCACATTAATTCTAAGCCAAAGAAAAGAAGCCGTGCTGGGAGATGAGCGATAATCCATGTTTTGTGTGTAGTTTCGCCCCAGTGCTCCCTCTGTTTGGAGTCAATATTATACGGCACGACACCATTCCATAGAACTGGCATTATAGCTGAACACAGAGCCAATGATGTAATTGCATCTTCATTTTCTTAAAAAAAATTGTGCAAAAGAAACCATATGAGCACCCTACCCCTACATCCACTCACAGCCCCCCTCCCAACACACACAAGCACGTCCCAACACAATAAGCTGCAGAAATTGTCCCCTGGTTCTAAATAACCCATATGTTGTTATTGTATTTGATATGTTTGCTTATGAATACTCCACTGCCGGCGCGCGAATTAGCGCCTTTGATTCACTGTTGTTATTTATTTCTGTGTGCAATCTTGTTTGGCCGCATGGCGAAGGCTGGTGGGGTGGGGGAGGATGGGGTGGGGTTTTGAACGGAATTAATTTCCTCTCCAAGGGTTTGGTGTCAGTGTTGGAGCAGCGATGAATTATGCTGCACACACACAACGTGTCATTTCCTCTCTGCCGGGCAACATTGTCACCATTTGGTAACCTGAAAACAAATTATCCTCGGCTGGCACGAGTTCAAATTCAATTATAGCAGCCCACAGTAATTATGCGGAGGTATAAAAGAATAATAAATGCAAAATAATTAATTAACCTAATAATCTTTATTTATGTGCCCCTCGTATTAAGGATGTGATCTCTCCATTGCGGCGCTGGCCTCTCGAAATTAGATGCCGCAGCTGTCACTGCATGAAAGCTACTGGTGCCAACCGAGACTTGATATTAATAGCTGGACTCACCTGAGCTGCTGGAGGCCCAACAACAACAATGCAGAGTGTACCACTACTTAGTCAGCAAACACAAGCATCTTGCTGTGTTCATGCATGTAAATACAGATATGTAGCACTGTAATATGGGTGGAACCACCACAGTGCCACGTGGCACTGCCAAGGTTAACCAGCATATTGCTAAATAAAAAAAGAAATAATTTGAAATAATGTTGTAGAATACAATGCCAATGCTCTTAATGTGTCATGGTATTGGATCATTTTGTCCCAAAGTTCCTTAAGGTGTATAATATATACAACAATCATTCGTTTGATGAATCAGCCAATCCCAGGTGAGTATGGTACCTGGACAAGAAGCTAACCAATCACAAGAATGTCTACACCAAGCAACATTAAAACCACCTACATAACATTGACACCCCTCAAACCACCACAGACGGCTCTGACCAATCAAAGTACGGAGGTCACCATACTGCTGTGGGTGTCCTGTGGTATCTATGACTTCGATTATCATCATATCCTTTAAGTCAGGGGTCACCAACATGGTGCCCGCGGGCAACTGGGTGCCCCCATGGGCCACATTAGTTGCCCGCGGGACCTGTTCCAAAAACTCAGTGAGGTTTCTTATCCCAATAGCATGGCAAAAAAGAACAAAACTTTATCTTTTTATCATTTATAATTTATTGTTTAATCATTATATCATATAAGTTCTCTTTTACTACTGTGACAGAAACCTGCGGGTGTGTAATTTGTGGGGTGATGGCACAATGTGGAGACACTTCACTGAATGTCACAAAAATGACAATTGCTGAGATTAATAGAAATAAAGTGTAGAATAGTGATAGTGGTAGCTCTCGGTTTCAAAAAGGTTGGTGACCCAAGCTTTAAGTCCTGCATGTTCTTCCCATATTTCATCCTGTTGGCATCTCTTTCGCAACTAAGAGACACACACCCAGGCATCCACATGAAGAAAAAGAAAATGAGATTCAGACCAGATCACCTTCTTCCAATGCTCTGTTGTCCAGTTCTGATGCTCAGCTGTCTATTATAGGAGGTCAGGGGTCAGAACGGCCACTAGGGCTGGTCTGTGGATTTGCAGCCAGTTTTCCAGCAAACTGCATTGTGTTTTTTATAATATATCATTTTATTTTCTATAAGACCAGCACAGCAATTTGTGCAACAGTAGCTCTTCTGTGAAATGATGCCAGGCATGCTAGACTTTGCTTCTCAGTTACACTTGGGCACCCATGACCCTGTCGCCTGTTGTTCTTCCAATAACACCCAAATAGACCTGCTGTTTGGAGATGCTCTGACTCCATGACAATAAAATCTGGTTCAGATCTTTCCACTCATTCACATTAACTTCAAGAGCTGACTGTTCGCTTCAGCTGTTGGAGGGGTTCATTTTGTGGCAGATTACAGAAAGTATGCCAGGCTAAAACCTTCCATCTCATGCTACTGGACAAGGCTTAGCTTATTAGTTGGGTGTATATGAATACACTTTGAAGATGCTCTTATTTCGAACAATTTACATGTGTGCTTTACTTTCCACTGAGAAAATGTGTGCATAGCTCGTAGCCACATCGACCAGCCAGAAGCGAAGTGCAGTATTCAAACTTTGAGAAGATAAGAAACTAAGCAAGCACCTGGCTAGGCTCCCTAGAGAAAAAAGATTCTCTGGATGGTGTAGAGAAGAAATCAGCGCTACAACATTGTAACATGAGCCAAGAATGAAATATGTCAGTGCATTTGTTTTCATGACTTCACAGAAATCTAAAACAGGCTTGTCTGGCAACTTCATTTCCATATATGGAGCATATGGACTAAGGAGTGAAAGGTACATTTTTAAACTTCACCCCAGTTTATATACATTACACTTTTATTAAAAACAATTTCTTCCAGCCTGTGAGTCCTTTATGTTGTAGTATTATATCAGTAATAAAATTGCAGCCATATGTCATTTGTTCTGATTAGACTATTCAGTTTTGGTCTGGTTCTCCATGTAGAATGTTACACAAGAAATCCAATATTGGGTTAAACTGATAACTATTTTATATTTAATGTATGTACTGTGTGTATGTATGTACTGTATTGATGTGTGTATGTATGTACTGTATGTATGTATGTATGTATGTACTGTATGTATGTATGTACTGTATGTATGTATGTACTGTATGTATGTATGTACAGGTCCTTCTCAAAAAATTAGCATATTGTGATAAAATATTGTGATTATTTTCTACAATGTACTGATAAACATTAGAGTTCCTATATATTTCAGATTCATTACACACAACTTAAGTAGTTCAAGCCTTAAAT
>JBBIGC010000041.1:16034542-16050863 GCA_037576955.1 Lepidarchus adonis
TATTAAGAGGTTTTCAAAAAATAGTTTTGTAAATATAATTAATCACATAACAGGGACCATAGACTATGTTTCTTTTATTGCAATTACATAAATATTTCTGCTTTAAGACTATGAGGTGTAGTGAAAAATGTCAATTATATTTTTATTTCATTACACTGGTACCTGTCATTGGGGTGACATACAGCAGGTAAAATAAATATTGCACATGTCACCAATTTAAGTAAATATATTTCTAAATGGTGCTATTGACATGAAATTATCACCAGATGTCGGTAACAACCCATCTAATCCACACATTCAAAAAATCAACTTATAGATGTCCATACATTAAGTTATGTAAAATAAAATGGAATAATACAGGGAAAAAATATTGAAGATGCTATTTAATATTTCGTACAAAAGCCTTTACTGGTGAAGACACCTCCTCTATGGAGAAACTAGTTGCTGAATTGCTAAGGTGTGAAATTGGTCCATTCTTCCACACAAACAGTCTTCAAATCCTCAATGTGTTGAAAGCCCCTTCTATAAACTATGAGCTTTAGTTTTTTCCATAGATTTTCTTGAGGATTCGGGTCAGGTGATTGACTTGGCTACTCCAGCAGCATTATTTTTATTCTCTGAAACCTATAGAGTTTCCTTGGCTGTGTGTTTAGGATCATTGTCGTGCTGAAACGTCCACCTTGTTTTCATCTTCATCATCCTGGTAGATGGCAGCAGATATTTACCAAGAATGTCTCTGATCATTTTTCCATTCATGAGTGGCAGTGCTGTATGATGAATAAACGCCCCACACCATGATGTTCCCACCTCCAAACTTCAATTTTGGTATTGTATTTTGGGAGTGATAAACAGTGTCTTTTGACCTCTAAACGTGGTGTCTATTATGTCTTGTCTAAATGTTGGTCAGCAAACTTTAAACTTGCTTCAACATGCTTTTTTTCAGCAATGGATTCTTGCATGGTGAGCATGAATACAGGCCATGGTGCTTGGGTGCATTACTTTTTTTCCTTTGAAACAATTGTACCTGCTAATTGCAGGTCTTTCTAAAGTGCTCCACAAATAATCCTTGGATAATTCTTTTCACTCTTCTGTCTGAAATGTTACAGGGATCATCTGGTCATGGACATTATAGTAAAATCATGTTCTTTCTGCTTCCTGATTAATGCTCCAGCAGTGCTCGCTGGAACCTTCAGTAGTTTAGAAATGATTCTGTAACCAGTGCCATCAGTATGTTTTCCAACAATCAGGTTGATAAGGTCTTGAGAGAGCACTTTGGTTTTACCCACCATGAAATGTTTCTTGTGTGACACCTTGTTAATGAGAAACCTTTTTATAGCCCAGTTGGGACTGAACCAGCTATTATAAATTTGCACAAAGTGCACAGATTGCTTCCTAATTCCTTTCTTAATGTATTCAATAGTTTTTCCCTGTGTCATTCCATTTTATTTAACCTAACTTGTAAGTATGGACATAGAGTATACTGTATGGTTTGATTCCTTTGCATGTGTGGATTGGATGAGTTGTTACCAACATCTGGTTAGAATTTCATGTTAATAAAACTTTTAGAAAATTGGTGATATGTTCAATACATATTTTACCAGCTATATATACAGTATATATGAATCAGAGCATCTCCAAAACATCAGGTCTTATGGAATGTTACAGATAGTTAGTACCTACCATAAGTGGTCCACGGAATGCCAACTGATGAAGCATCAACAGGGTCGTGGACACCCAAGGCTCACTAATGCATGTGGGCAGTGAAGGCTAGCCCATCTGGTCCAATACCTAATAGGAGCTCATGTTTTTTTTTCTTCTGATTGGAAGATGTCAGAACACACAGTGCACCTCAGTCAGAGCTGTTTCAGTAGCATGAACTAATGGCCTGAAGTAACAACTATTATTAGACTAGGAAAGGGCAGCCCCACAAGTTAAGACCCTTAACTGTTAGGGTTAGTACCCAATAATTCAGACAGCACTCAAGGGGTTGATCATACCGAAGGTCATGCTGAGATGAACAAACACTGGGAATACAAATACAAATGCTGCAAATTCTGGGAGCCTTACAGAGACATACACAGCACAAACAGACTGCACTGACGAGGACAAGGATTAAACTGGGAAAAACTAGCAGGAGAAAAAACTATGAAATTGAAGACTTAGAGAAGGAAAGCGAATGGCGAGAAGTTTTTTTTGCATGTGTTTGACTTTCGATTTGAAAGAGCCATCTCTAGACAGTCATTAAGTAAGCCATGTTGTTGTTTTAATTATTGACAGTAAGGCAATCTGTTCATAATTACAAACATTTGCTTGTAGTCATCACTGCCAGCGGCAACTAGAAGTTCAATTTGCTCTGCTGTAATCTGTTCTGTAATTAGAACACGCACACACATGCACACACACACATACACACAGCTCACTGATCACTCAAGTCTCCATCACAAACACACACACGATCCAGCACTGTTCCCTGTTACACACACACAAACACACACCCGCCACAGTCACATTATATGAAACTCTAAATTGTTTATTGTAGGTTTACCTACAGTAGCCATGGCAACACTGAACCTTCTGTCCCTATGTTGTGACAAGTTAGTTTGTTGTACAACACGTTCCTATTTATGTGTGCAGATCACGTATTCAGCACTGAAGCACGGTAAAGGAACAGGCTGGAGAACTCAGAACATTGGCCTGACAATTCTGGATGACTGTTCACAATGGCTAGTATCTAAGGCTATCCCTCTTTGATATTTCTGTATTGAATGTTCATTGTCAAATTTGCCCTTAATATATATGTCAATGTTTAGTTGTCTAACTCATGCTACATTCTATTATTCACTTCCATTTCAGTCTTACATAAAAAAGCACGGCCTTCTGTTTGGCCTGGAACAACAAATGAATTTTCATCATTCAGTCATTTATTTTCTTGATAAACTAATTCTTCTTGCTAAGTTTGTTTATAATTTAGTTCCACCAAAAGATGTATGTCATTGGCATAGCAATAAATACTATGCCTACAAATAACAGCAACATATATGGCAACAAACAAATGAAAAATGAGTGTTCCCAGAACAAAGCTCTGGGGCTGCTGACTTGACAGATGTCCAGAAAACAGTCATCAACACCCTTCACAAGGAGGGTAAGCCACAAAAGGTCATTGCTAAAAAGCTGGTTGTCACAACATCTGCAGCCTTGATGGGATGGTCAAGGAAAATCTATTCAAGAATTTGGGGGAGCTTCACAAGGAGTGGACTGAGGCTGGAATCAGAGCATCACGAGCCAATACACACACAAATCCTAGACATGGGCTACAAATGTAAGATTCCTCATGTTAAACCACTTCTGAACCAGAGACAACTTCAGAAGAGTCTTACATGGACTAAGGAGAAAAAGCACTGGACTGTTGCTCAGTGTCCAAAGTTCTCTTTTCAGATAAATGTAAATTTTGCATTCAAAATCAAGGAAATCATGGTCCCAGAGTCAAAAGTTAGAGTGGAGAGACACAGAATCCATGTTGCTTGAAGTCCAGTGTGAAGTTTCCACAGTCAGTGATCTGCTGGTGTTGGTTACTGTGTTTTCTGAAGTCCACAGTCAATCTACAGCATCTACCAGGAAATCTTAGAGAACTTCATGCTTCCTTCTGCTGACAAGCTTTATGGAGATGCTGATTTTATTTTCCAGCAGGACTTAACACCTGCCCACACTGCCAAAGGAACCAAAAGCTGGTTCAACAACCAGGGTGTTACTGTGCTTGCTTGGCAGTAAACTCTTTAGGCTATGAGAATATATGGAGTATTGTCAAGAGGAAGATGAGAGACCCCAGACCCAACAATGAAGACGACCTGAAGGCTGAGATCAAAGCAACCTGGGCTTCCATTTCACCTCAGCAGAGTCACAGACTGATCTCCTTCATGACACATCACATTGATGTAGTAATTCATGCAAAAGAAACCCAACCAAATATTGAGTGCATATGAATTATCATACTTTTCAAAAGCCTGACATTTCTGTTTAAAATATCCTTTTTTAATTGATCTTAAGTGATTTTTTTATTTTCTGAGACAGTGAATTTAGGGGTTTATTATCTGTAAGCCACAATAATCAAAATTCCAAGAAATAAAAGCTTGGTATATTTCACTGTATGTGTAATAAATTTATATAATATATGAATTTCACTTTCTGAAATGAATGTCAAGACATATTGAACTTTTTCATGGTTCATGGTTGGTAGTCAAATAAGGATAACTACACTTAGATATTTAAGATGAGCTTCACAGTTTTCTTATGTTATTTAAAATGACCCCACATGCGAATTCTCAGACCCTCTTCTTTTGCTTTTTAGATTCAAGAGACATGTATATAGCAGTGCAGCTGGTTGGGCTTAGAGGTCAGGTGCTTAACAAATGTGCAAGCCTGTTAATGAAAGTTTAAAAAGATCTTTTGCCTACTTAGTAAACATAGATCAGTCATAATAGTAACACAACTGACAGGTAGAGTGAATAGCAGCCACTATGTATGTATTTCAATACAATGGCACCTATTATTGGGGTGGGATATATTAGGCAGCAAGTTAACAGTCTGAGTTCAAGCATCTAAACTACTTTGAGAAGAACATTATTTTATTATGGAGTGTTCTGTGTATGCAATTGTTAGTACTTACCAAACATGATCCAAGGAAGGGCAACTGGTGTATCAGCAACAGGTCATGGGTACCCGAGGTTAGTCTGTCTTTCAAGGCTTGACAGAAATACTGTGGTTTAAAAAGTGAATGTTGACCGAACACAGTGCACCACAGCATGAGAGTGACATACTTAATATAAAAAGGTGGTCATGATGTTATGACTGGTCAGTGTCTATGTACTGTCCAAACAGACAATAGCTGGTACAAAAGAATACATTCGTAGGCAGAAAATGGACAGGCTAACTGCACAAATTATAACATAAATGAGATAAGTTAGACTTAGGGTTAGAGGCAGGTTCTGTTGTAAAAAAATACCCCTGATTCAGTCATTGTGGACAAACCTAAAACATTAAGCCATATAAATTCATTTTCCTTGACCAGTCAGTTCCCTTTGCTGACTGTTGTTTGCTGCTATTAGCACAGAGCAGGTTTTAGTCAAATGTAACCTAAGCTTAATACTGAGTCTCTGTATGGAAAAAAAAATAATAACAAATCTGTTTACAAATTTGATAATTCTTTTGAACATTTATTTAATGGACAAAAGTAAAAAGGTTTCCAGTATTTTCACTGGCCAATTTCAATGGAATTTGGAAATACAAAATTTTTTAAATAACATCTGCTGCCTACAAGGCATTCAGAAAAATTGGGCCATGTTCACTGTAATGATATTTTTTTTTTTAGTTTTTTATGTATTGCCTTCTGAGGGTTTGAAAGTCATGCATAATCCAATAGAACAATGGCGTTTAAGTAGGTTCAATGCATCAAATTACATTAATATGAATACCAGGAAGAAAACTGAGCATCATATTACCTGCTTAGCTTCTTCCTATTGGAATTCCAGGACAATATTAAATAATAATGAATACCCTACATCTTTCTGCTTATTGTCATCCCTTCAGTTATTTGCCTGAGATTTGATCACATTTTAAATATGAGCTACTCTACCCGCTGCTCTACGTGTGCACATGTGATGGGTTAAATGCAGAGGAAGCATTTCATTGGAAGCATCGTTGGATCTTAACAAGGTTCCAAGTAGAGCTTCTACGTGCTACAAGAATAAATTCCATGCTCCAAAGATGTTTTGTCTCACTCTCATTTCTTCTTGTAGCATGTTGAAGCTCTACTTGAAACTTTGTTAAGATCCAGCCATGCAACATATGTTTTTTTTGCCATTTGTTAAGTGGTCGGGATCGGGACTGACTAACATTATATAAATAGTGCAGTTAAAACTATCAAAATCTAAAATGTAATTCTACAATTATTAGATATCTGGTGAGGAATACATTTGGACACCCCAACCTTTATTCACAATTTACACAGGTGTAGCACATCAGGTGCACATGATTTATACATCTTTACTCAGCTATTTGAAAGAGGTTCCCCCTATTTACACCTCAGACATTTAGTTTCATGTTCTCTTGGCTGTTGAGCTGAGAGTGAACACCACGGTGAGAACAGAAAGAAGATGCAGTTTATGAATCTGGTAAGGGATTTAAAAAGATTTCAAAAGAATTTTCAATCAGTCATTCCACTGTCCTGAAAATAGTCTATAAGTGGAAGACTTCCAAAACAACTGCCATCATGCTCAAGTCTGGTCGTCTCCGCAAGTTTGTCCTTAGAGCAAACAATGCTAAAGCACTAAAATATCATAACAGCAGGCTCGTTACTGTTAATGTAAAAAGTACATGCCTCTACAATCAGAAAAAGACAAAACTTTAATTTGCATGGGAGGTATGCAATAAGAAAAGCTTTGCACTCTAAAAAAAAAATCAAGGCCAGACTGCAGTTTGTGCAAGAGAACACAATCAAAGACAAGGACTTCTGGATTAATGTTGTTTGGACAGGTGAGTCTAAAATTTTTTGAACACCAGAACTGAGGAAAAGTCTGGCATAAACCAAATACAGCCTTCCAGGAAAAGAACTTCAAACCAACTGTGAAGCATGGTGGTGGAAGTGTCATGGTTTGGAGATGCTTTGCTGCAGCAGGACCTGTCCAGCTCACCATCATAAAATACAAAGTTAACATGTCAAATACCTAAAACATACCAGTAAATTCTCCAATGACTAAAAACTAAGAAATGAAGGATTGTGGAGTGGCCAAGTCAAAGACCTGATCTTAATCTCACTGATATGCCGTGAGGTGATTAGAAACAGGCTGTACATGCAAGAAACCCCACAACCCTGTCACAGCTTAAAGAATATTGCATTGAGGAGACTGGTAGATGCTACTTGTGGTTACTGTGGTTATTTTAGCCAAAGGGGGTAATCCATCCTTCAAGTTGATCATTTTAGTGTTTTGTTATATATTTATACACTAGATATTCTTTTGTTGTAATAAGACACAATTTAACACAACACTTACTGGAACCATTAAGTAGCTCTATCCTCCAAATTTAAGGTCACTTGTATATAATATCAAAATGTCCTATTAGTGTTTGAATCTTCTTTTGTTGTCATTTGAAAATGCCTTTTACATCAAATTAATAACTCATGGTCAATATAATCAAATAACAGAATAATAGAACTGGTCCAAACGTACATTAAATTATATTACATCACATGCATTACAATTAAAGTGAAGAGCTTAGGGCACCCCCCCCCCACACACACACACACACACACTCTAAAATTACCATTTCAGAGAATTTTATTGAATTAGTTTTGTTATTAGTGTCAGTATGTTCCTGTGTATTGTGCTTTAAAGCATAAGGTTTTCGAGATGTTAGATGCATGTGCAAATACACACACACACATGTTGAGAGATGTTTCATCTCTCACTGCCACTAAAGCATGGTCTTTAGTTGTCCTGTTGTCTCTTTCTCTCTCTGATGATAGCTATTAAGGCTTTTCAGAGGCAGCTTGATGGAAAGCTAACAACATTTTATATTGTTGATACACTCAGCAGTGTGACCACATGCTCTCAATTACTGATGGGAGATAGTTGGTAACCTGGTTACAAATGGACCCCGCTATACTGATGATGTCAAGCACCTTTATCAGCCCAAGCTGAAACAGGTGCAGGCAGAGTGAACAACACTTCAGGCAACACAAGCTCTTTTTGGCTCTTTCTGGATCTCTCACTCACTCACTCACTCACTCACTCACTCACTCACTCACTCACATATACAAACACACAATCTACTCTATGTACATTTTATCTGCTCCATCACCATGTATGTGCATTTTGTAGATACAGACCACAGTCTGTTTTAATGCATCAATTGTAAGCCCCATTTACACAGCCCTCAATTCCACACCCCTGGTGGCGCAACCCCAGCGCCATTTCTCAGTATGGGTTCTTTGTTCTTGCATTCTCATGGATTGGTGAAATGTCATCAGTCACTGCCCAAGTGTTCCTCCAAGTCAAAGTTTGCACAAAACAAATACAGATCAAATACCCAGAAGTGATCTCAACTCATGGATACATCAGGGTGTGATTGTGTAGACTTGGGTTTTTGCCTGGAACTCCGTTCTCAGCCACAGTATATTCTCCCCAGCTTTATGGTAAAACACGCATTCCAGTGACTATTCCAGTCACTGATTTATTCTTCTTCTGTTTTCTTTGAATTCGTACTCCTTATCCACAAAATACAAATTACTTCCAGCATAAGAAAACTTTCACATTACATCTCCCATTACATAATACAAGACTTATATATATATATATATATATATATACATTATATTTTATTTTTTTTATCAAAAATTAATGTATTTTAATATTAATTAATATATTAATTAACAATTTTGTGTATTATATGTTCCTGTAATATTACATTGCAGTGAAGATAAATGGGAAAATACAATGTTTTTAATAAAGACACTTCAAACTGAGCTATTTCCAAGAACGCTGCTGTTCCAAATGCAAATTGCGCGCATCGCATCCTCCTGCCATCAAGTGTCTCGAGTCCATAGCAGTATTTGCTATGAAGTGAAAGTAGCTATTTGTCATTGTGAACAAACAATGGGCTGGGACTTGAACCTGTGATCACAAGGGCAAGTTCCAAACCACTAGGCCACCACTGCCCATTGTTCGCAAGAACAGAAGTCTGTACTTAATGCCAGTGCTCTGTCATATCCAAATATGAACACCTGGATCTAGTTCATATGCTCACTCCCAGCCCTTTAAAAATTCTCATTTCCTTTGTGCCTCCCCATTAACTCTGCTCTGCTGCATTGCCTTCTTGTGCTTTATCCATTTTGGATAGTTTCCATTTCACTTTTTGTTTATTTAGGTTCTTATTAGGGTTTTATTGCAGTGTTACTTGCTGATTGCTATTGTCTGTCAGTTCAGGAGTTGTTTTTTTTTTGTTTGTTTTTTTTTTGGGGGGGGGTTGCATCCACATTTTAATAAACTGCTGTCCATACTGTCATACAGTCTTCTTTGTTAGTCTATTGGGCTGTGTTAATGTAAATACCTAACGTTTCATGACTGTGGAGTCAGGGTTCCTCTCTCAATATGAGGATTAGCTAAATGGACGTAGAAAATGCTTGTAAGAAACATTGTTTCATGAAGCAATCAAACCGTAAATTGTAATATGTTCGCTTTTCTCGGCTGAGTGTATTTATTTTACTGTGTGGGTGTGATTGTTCATATTCATATCCACCTCTTGACTGACAGCCCCTGTGTCAAACATCAAAGGCTTTCTGCCGGAAGGCTTTAGGTTTGAGAATTTACTGAAGGATTTACAGAAAAACTATGTAAAAAGACATTACATGCATTCTTTAAAAGGTGAAAATGTCAGTCTACAAATGCCATGACAAGTGTAGGAAAGTGAACAAACAGCACCAATTGCTTGTTGCTAAGATAAAACTGTATATTGTTATGCAGGCAGATAGAAGCTATTAGCATTATGTGTCAGAGTTGAGAAAACAACAAAGAAATTCAAGTTAATTTTGTCATATTATGTATTATGTTTCAATGCATTTATAATGTATATCATCTAGTAATGTAAATTCATGTAATGAACAAGTTCAAAAATGTTATTATACTTTGCAGAGCAGAACATGTCTGATGAACTACTGATGTATGCTGCTAGGCTTAGTACTAGGTCAGGTGTTTAAGTAAGGGCTAACCCTTCTATTTCTGCTGCAGAAGCTCCTCTGTGGGACCGGAAAAGACAGACAGAATTTTTTTTCTTAATAAATAGTTACAGGGTTGGAAAATTAAACCTAGCTAGAAGTGGTGGCCATAGTTTCTGTGCAGTAGTGCTTTGTTTTACCTTTATCTTATCAAAACATAAGAATACTATCTCAGGGCAATGGGAAACAAAAAACTTTGAGTAGATGAATCGATTAGCTGAGACTAGGCAAAAATTACTGCTTTTTGACCATATTTTAGTTCTTCAAACAGGGGAAGCTCATTTTAGGCCTTCATCATAAAATGTTATTTGTACATTAATTCTAAAGTTTCATCAAGAGGCCAACAGTATACATTTTTTTGTTCACAGCACATCCAGTCAGACAGTTCACCTTGTTTGACCAGCAGAGCTAAAAAGACCTGTTATTTTTTATCTTTAAGTCAGTCTTGTGTGTTGGTCTGAGTCTGAGTCTCTCCTCATAAGGAAGATTATTAAATGACTTTTCCAAAAGCAAGTGAACAGTATTTGCACAGTCTGCCATTATGTACAGCTTACTAACTGCTAATCTCCTTCCACCAGCTACTTTGAATGAAAAAACAAACTCTACAAATTGAAAAAAGCAAGATTTTTAATTTTAAGTATAATGTATACAAACATAAATGGTTTATATTACCAGCCAATAAGGCACAATGTGCAACAGTTAGTCTCACAACTTCACTTGCCAATCTGCATGGAACTGAGCTCTAAATCGAAGCATAAAAAGTAATGTCTGTCAAAAGGGGGTTCCGCCCTTTAGACAGCTTGTCCAATCAGCATTCATCAGCCCAGCGTCCTGCTCCGCCCACTGCTCCATTGACTCCCAGAGATGCTGAGCTTCCCTGGAAGTGACAATTTCACTGCATTTATCCAATAAGCGTTCAGCTTCTCTGCAGTAAAAATGCTGTTCTATGCTGCTTCATATGAATCCAGTGAAGCTGCACTTCAATACATGTTAATGCACTTTGCTGCCACGGAAATATACAGGAAGAAAATCGCGTCAGACAATCTACAATAATTAGCTGAATATGAACAAGTACATCATGAAGTTGTTATATATAGTATTATAAATACGACATGCATATTTGAGTTTTTATTTTCTGACATGTTAGAAGAAACAGAGCTTCGCTTGTGGTCTTAGAGCAGTCGCCACTGGTGTGTTGGAGGTGAAAATGTCCCTCACACTATTAGCATTATGTGTCAGAGTTGAGAAAACAACAAAGAAATTCAAGTTAATTTTGTCATATTATGTATTATGTTTCAATGCATTTATAATGTATATCATCTAGTAATGTAAATTCATGTAATGAACAAGTTCAAAAATGTTATTATACTTTGCAGAGCAGAACATGTCTGATGAACTACTGATGTATGCTGCTAGGCTTAGTACTAGGTCAGGTGTTTAAGTAAGGGCTAACCCTTCTATTTCTGCTGCAGAAGCTCCTCTGTGGGACCGGAAAAGACAGACAGAATTTTTTTTCTTAATAAATAGTTACAGGGTTGGAAAATTAAACCTAGCTAGAAGTGGTGGCCATAGTTTCTGTGCAGTAGTGCTTTGTTTTACCTTTATCTTATCAAAACATAAGAATACTATCTCAGGGCAATGGGAAACAAAAAACTTTGAGTAGATGAATCGATTAGCTGAGACTAGGCAAAAATTACTGCTTTTTGACCATATTTTAGTTCTTCAAACAGGGGAAGCTCATTTTAGGCCTTCATCATAAAATGTTATTTGTACATTAATTCTAAAGTTTCATCAAGAGGCCAACAGTATACATTTTTTTGTTCACAGCACATCCAGTCAGACAGTTCACCTTGTTTGACCAGCAGAGCTAAAAAGACCTGTTATTTTTTATCTTTAAGTCAGTCTTGTGTGTTGGTCTGAGTCTGAGTCTCTCCTCATAAGGAAGATTATTAAATGACTTTTCCAAAAGCAAGTGAACAGTATTTGCACAGTCTGCCATTATGTACAGCTTACTAACTGCTAATCTCCTTCCACCAGCTACTTTGAATGAAAAAACAAACTCTACAAATTGAAAAAAGCAAGATTTTTAATTTTAAGTATAATGTATACAAACATAAATGGTTTATATTACCAGCCAATAAGGCACAATGTGCAACAGTTAGTCTCACAACTTCACTTGCCAATCTGCATGGAACTGAGCTCTAAATCGAAGCATAAAAAGTAATGTCTGTCAAAAGGGGGTTCCGCCCTTTAGACAGCTTGTCCAATCAGCATTCATCAGCCCAGCGTCCTGCTCCGCCCACTGCTCCATTGACTCCCAGAGATGCTGAGCTTCCCTGGAAGTGACAATTTCACTGCATTTATCCAATAAGCGTTCAGCTTCTCTGCAGTAAAAATGCTGTTCTATGCTGCTTCATATGAATCCAGTGAAGCTGCACTTCAATACATGTTAATGCACTTTGCTGCCACGGAAATATACAGGAAGAAAATCGCGTCAGACAATCTACAATAATTAGCTGAATATGAACAAGTACATCATGAAGTTGTTATATATAGTATTATAAATACGACATGCATATTTGAGTTTTTATTTTCTGACATGTTAGAAGAAACAGAGCTTCGCTTGTGGTCTTAGAGCAGTCGCCACTGGTGTGTTGGAGGTGAAAATGTCCCTCACACTATTACACTTGGAGTTAAGAGCTGTGTCTACACAGCTGAGATCTTTTGAAGAGATATTCAGTCATTGTCTGCAAGAGACTCTGTAACTCTAAGTCCTGTAACATTTGCAAAAGGCAATGTACGGTATAGTGATGTACAGTATAGTAATGTATGGTAATAGAATAAAGGACCTTGTAGTAATTGTAAAATTGTGATTTGTGCTTGTTTTTGTGTGAAGTAAATTTTGAACACATATATTTTTCTCTCTGTTCTCTCTTCCTCTTAGCTGCAATGGGAACAGCTCCTGAGGTCTTGAGAGGTGGGTGAAGCCCTTTGGTGAAATCATGGCTGATGATGGGCATGACTAGAGTTGTGGGATGGGGATTTAAAGATTCAAAGTGTATAAACATGGCTTGTTTTAGGCACAAAAGAGGCCAACATATACATGAATCAAATTAATGTAGCTACCGGAGAAAGAATACATCTTTAAATGAATTAATTTGAGCTGTGTGTTCATTATTCAATGACTAAAATGACTCAAATGTTCCAATTGTGGGACTAATAAAGGTTTATCTTTTCTTATCTTAACACATCATTTGATATAGCCCGTCTGCCACCAAGGATGATATTTGAGAATTGATTCAGCCTCACAATTTTTTGGTTAATTCAAAATAACACAGTCCATATTATTGTTTGTTATTATAGGTTGTCATTTTAATATCAAGCTAACAATGCTAATTATATTTTCTGATTTATTGGGAAATGAAATACATCAATGCACCCCCGCTTTATGTGCAGCTCTTGAACATTAACAAGCCTTCACACAGAGAGCTAGAGCTCATAGTTACTTTTTTAATCCATTGAACAATAATATGCTGTTGAGAGGATGACAGCTTGACCGTTACAACATATTTCAGAGCTGTGATGGCAATTAAGAGTGTAAAACCACATGTCTCTCTCTCTCTCTCTCTCTCTCTCTCTCTCTCTCTCTCTCTCTCTCTCTCTCGCTCAGAAAGTGGAGCTCCAGGAGGTCTGCTAAAGCACTTTGAACACAAACACACATTACGAAGCCTCATTCGACTGCCATTACAGCCCAGATTGGATTTCAAATTGAAATTCCTTTCAACAGAAGAGTAAGGTCACCAACCCACATCCCTGCTAAAGGATCTGTTTCATTATCAAAGCAAATATGTGAAGGGACTGAGGAACAAAAGAAGACTTCAATATTTAATACAGGAACATGTCGATGATTTCCTCTGCTTGGATTCTTTATGTAACAGACATGAAAGGGAAAACAGTCCGGCGAAGTTCAGGTTTTTCAGAGAGAAAGAGGAAGAAAATGGAAACGGAGTGAAGGGGGGCAGGCTGAAGAAGTAAGACTAAACGGCTGTATTGAGAAGTGGATCTTGCTCTGTGCATTTCTTTACTCAGGGCCCATGACCTGAATACAGATGGACCTTGTTACATAATGAATGAGAGCTTTACTTAGGGAAAAAGATTAGCAACTGACCCTTTTTACATCAGCTACTTATTTCAGGAACATGACGCTCTCAGGCAGAACTTTCTTTCTCTTTCTTGGCAGTCCACAGAAAGCCAGAGGGAATGGCTAATTGGGAAATGTGTGTGTAGAAGAAGCTGATTGGTCCCTTGTTTGAACTGAACTGCAGTCTGGAGGGAAACAATGTAAAGGTTTAATTTACTGAAGTCTGTCTACAGCTGCACAATACAAATTAAATATTAGTATTTTAATTATTTTGCAGCATGTGGCAATTTTGGCATAATAATATCATCATCATCATCATCATCATCATCATCATCATCATCATCATCATCAACAAAAACAACAACAACAACAACAACAACAACATCAATGACATAATAATAATAATAATAATAATAATAATAATAATAATAATAATAATAATAATGTTGTTATCATTTTATTATTATTATTATTATTATTATTATTATTGTTGTTGTTGTTGTTGTTGTTGTTGTTGTTGTTGTCGTCATTATATTTGTTGTTGTTGTTGTTGTTGTTTTTATTATTACAAAAATGCCACATGCAGGAGGCCAGCACAGCGACAGATAAACATTCACAAATACACTCACATTTATGTGCAATTTATTGTTGCCTGTGGTCGGCCCAGGGCTCAAACCCAGGACCTTTTTGCTGTGTGGCGACAGCATGAACCACTGCAACGCTGCGGGATATGATTAAAAATAAATAAATAAATAAAAACAATGTGGTGTTAATGGTCTGATTTGAATATCAGTTTCTAAACAGCAACAATATTGCAATAATGTACAGAAAAGGTTAAAATTTTTCAATTGTATATTCATAGAACTCCCCTATTTAGCTCTATAAATACACATGGCATTTTAGATCTTGCCATGCACTCTTCTGTTCTGCTGGTTTTAGTTGTTGGTGATGTAAAGGCTGAAGTTAAAAGATGGTATTACTAGTAAGACATGCAAATTGATACTATCATCAAGATCATTACCCTTTGACCCCGCCCACTGCTTTCTCTCACCGCATTTCTATTGATACACAATGTGTCTGTCTCTTGTTCTCCACCTTCTTTCATTCGCCCTCTATCTCTCCCTCCCTGTTTCTTTTCACTCCTGGCACCGGTCCAGGAGGCTCTTTTGTCCCTGTTGGTGGTGAGGGTAGCGAGCTGCCCATTTTCCACTGCTGAATTAAACATTAAACATTAAACGCCGTCTGACAGCAATAAATAACATATCAGAATAGGGATCTGATAATGACCTGGCTCTCAGTTGTACCCCATGGCTCCCTTAGCTGACAAATGCTAAAATGTGATTAGCCAGCAGCTGCTCGAGTCCATTGGATGTAGACAATTGTGGTCCCAAGCTGCAGCTTTGATCTCCCCCAACGCATGAAATTACACCAGAGTTCTGTTTGGATTAGACACTGTTTCTCTCCACCAACCAATTATCATCATAATCAATAGAATTATGGCCCTGTTAGCATTGCCATGGACTCCCAGGCACACCCACATATGCTCTCTCTATCTTTCTTTCTTTCCCCCTCTCGCTCTATTTATCTCTCACCCCCTCTCTCTTAAAGAGCTTATATTGTAAAATGTTCTTGAATTTTATCTATGCTGTTTCTGAGGTTTTGAACGAAAAACATTTTCTTTTTTCCATACAGTTAAACAGTTTTTTATGTGTCCGCTGTGCCATATCTGACTGGTCTGTAGCCATAATGCCATCTCATCAGGTCCACAACATTTATGTGTGTGTCTTAGTCCCTCCTCTGTTATCTAGTTCACCTGTTCCTTGTTTCATGTCTCCTCCTATGCCCAGGTGTCCTGTATCTTGCCTGGTATTCAAACCACTGTGTTTAGCCATATCACTGTCTGATCTTTGCTGCTCTGTTCCCTGTTGTATTCCTGTTGTAGACACCATTGCATATTCTGCAACCTTGGTGTTATTCCTTAGGCCTGTTCTAGTCTTTGTCTTGTTCATTTTATGTTATGTTAATTCTTGTATTTTCTTTCAATAAAAATAATTAGGCTGAAGGCCCTTCTGCTTCCTGCCACCTAATCCCTTATACAGCCTGCCTTGCTATCCTAATATTACGTTTGTTTGTAAGTGTCTTCTGTTCTGGTTTTAAAACATTTCAGACTGAAATACTCTTTATCTGGCCTTGTCAACATGGGCGTTCAAATAAATAATAGAAAAAATGGGATAAAATGGTTACATTAATGCAGTGGGTGACCTAGACGTTTTGTAGTAGTGCTACACTGATGTCTTCCATATCTCTCCCGTCCTTCAGATTACCTTTAATGACCATAGTCAAGTCAAGTCAAGTCAAGTCAAGTCAATTTTATTTATAAAGCGCTTTTTACAACTGACATTGTCACAAAGCAA
>JBBIGC010000041.1:16162079-16183613 GCA_037576955.1 Lepidarchus adonis
TCTATCTATCTATCTATCTATCTATCTATCTATCTATCTATCTATCTATCTATCTATCTATCTATCTATCTGTCTATGTCTACAGTGCACATCATAGTCACATTTTTATTTGGCTGTGTAAAATTCACATGTGATTAAAGTGAATATTTCAGATTTTAATAAAAAACTATTTGCATGCATTTTAGCTTCACCATTTAGAAACAACACTTTATACCAGCCCTCCTTATTTCAGGGTGCCATAATGTTTGGGACAAAAGGCCTCCCAGATTTATGATTACTCAGGTGTCATTTCAGGGCTTCATTACTGCAGGGATAAGATACCGAGACTTGCTTCTACCATCTGGAGTCTGTAGTTGCCATTGTTCAACATGAGAAAAAAAATATGACATTCGTCAAACCTTAGAGTTACTCAAACCCTCTGTAATCACAAAGGGACTAGCAGGCAGAAGAAGACCTCCACTGCTGATGATAGAAGAATCAAAACTATGGTTAAGAAAAATCCAACAGAACAGAAACGGTCCTAAGGAAGCAGGAGTGTCTTTGTCAGAGGCTACAACCACAGAAAACTTCATGAACAGAAACACAGGCCACAAAAACAGTCAAAACACAGTGTCTGCAAAAATACTTAAAAGAGCCTGCAGAATTCTGGGGGAAAAGTGTCATGGACAGAGGAGACCAAGAATCATTTGTATCATGATGATGGCTAGAGGAAAGTGTGGGGATGAAAAGATACAAGATCATCTGTCAAACATGGTGGTGAGGGTGTCATTTTATGCCCTGGGCATGTACGGCTGCCACAGGTACTGGCACACTTGAATGTATCTTTGTGCGTTACAGTTCAATGTAATCAGCAGTTGCATTATCATTGATGTTATTACTCTCATAAACCTCCTCAACATCTAAAATTATGAAAATTAGTTGCTGTAGTGTTTAGGGCAGGTATATTTATAAATCATTTTTTAAAAGATACATTTAATCTGTAACATTAGAACAGGAATATCTACTGGCTAGAAATAAGCATCATTTGTGACCATTCTTTGTTAGTTCTTGTCCTGATGGCGTTTTCCACATCAAATCAGATGATCACCAGAAGCCTGTGAAGATGGGTTTAACAGAAAATATGATTGCTGCTTACCTACAGTATCACACAGAAGTGAGTACACCCCTCACATTTTTGGAAATATTGTGACGGAGCTGGGGATTGGTCAACCCAGGCACCGTGTTGAGCTTATTTGCATACAGACAGTGACTGTGGGGTTTGGGACTATTTTGGGGGTTTTGCTGTGTTTGTGGGAATGTGTTTTATGTGCTTTGTGGGACGCAGTTGGGGGAGTTTGTTGGGGTGGCCGGCTGATGGCTTGGGGTGAGCTCAGCCGGGTTAGTTCAGTTTGGGAATTTTGGGAGAGTCTGCTTCCTTGGCTCAGACAGAGAAGGTCAGAGTCAGCTTGATTTCGGGCTGAGGCTCACCCCCACCATGCCTGGGGATGGCCAGTGGACCAGCCAAACCCTTCCTAAAAAGGCTTTCAAAACAATACATATATGTGAATTATTTTTCTTTCTTTACCCCTGATTCTGTGATTGTGTCTTGTTTCTTTGTATACTTCATCTGTCAGTGGCAGTGTCCGTATTCAAGCACGAAATCCTTGTGTCAGCCCCCTTTCTTCCTGGGATGGGTCTCCATCACCGGAAAAACGTCACAATATTTTATATCATTTCATGGGACAACACTGAAGATATGACACTTTGATACAATGTAAAGTAGTCATTAATGTCTAAACAAAAAGAAATCTTCTTCCACTCCTCCATGACGAGCTGGTATGTGTTGTAGACCGTGCACTCCTCCACCTTCTGTTTGAGGATGCCCCACAGATGCCCAATAGGATTTAGGTCTGGAGGCATGCTTGGCCAGTCCAGCACATTTTACCTGTTTCTTAGCAAGGTCATCTTGTAGGTGTGTTTGGGGTTGTTCAGGATGCAAAGAAAAACACACAAATAACTTCAGGTGAAATAACAAACTCTCTGAGAAAATGTGTTGTAGTTATTTCAAGATGCACAAAAAGGAGACACTTAAAGAAAGATGAGCTACATGGTCACATTGCCAGAAGAAAGCCATTACTTTGTAAATGCCACAAAGTATCCCTCATACAATGTGCCAAACAACACAGAGCAAAGCCTCAAACCTTCTGCCACAAAGTCATTTCGAGCAATGAGACAAAAATAGAACTTTTTGGCCACAATCATAAATGCTACATTTGGAGAGGAGTCAACAAGGCCTATGATGAAAGCTACACCATTCCTACTGTGAAACACGGTGGTGGATCACTGATGTTTTGGGGGAGTGTGAGCTACAAAGGTTCAGGAAATTTGGTCATAATTGAAGGCAAGATGCAGTAGGTTAACAAAAAATATTGAAGGAAAATTTGCACTCATCCACCCGGAAGCCGCACATGAGATGTACCTGAACATTTCAACATGACAATGATCCAAAACACAAGGCCAAGTCGAACAATCATTAGCTACAGCAAAATAAAGTGAAGGCTCTGGAGTGGCCATCTCAGACTCCTGACCGCAATATCATTGAGCCTCTCTGGGGAGACTTCAAACATGCAGTTCCTGCAAGACAGTCCAAGAATTTCCAGGAACTGGAGGCTTTTTGCACCAAGAATGGGCAGCATTACCATCAGAGAAGATAAAGAGCCTCATCCACAACTAATACAAAAGACTTCAAGCTGTCATTGATGTTAAAGGGGGTAATACACAGTATTAAGAATTTATATTTAATCAAGGTCATTAGGGTAGTTTATGTTGTGATTACCATTTAAAAAGAGTAAACACAGCTGATTGATAATAAATGGCTTCAACCAAACACTAACTAAAAGTTTTTATCATTCATATTGTCTATAAATGGTTATGAGTATGTATACTTATGAGCACAACTGTACATTTTATTAAAGTGTCATATCTTCCCATGAAAAAAAATCATAATTTACAAACATGTGAGGGGTGTACTTACTTTTGTGAAGTACTGTATATTAACAGTAATAACACTTTGCATACCAGCATCAACACTTAAAAATAAGGGTCGATATTTTATTACTCACTTGAACCAATGGTTTTAAAAAAAGGCTTAATTGTTATAGAACCTCTATTCTTCCTTCTTATACTTATAATGAAAAAAATGTTTTTTGCTTTTGAGCAGTGGTTCTTAAAGTCCTAAGAAGCACATGAGGAGCCAAAATACTGAGTTGATATACAGCTTTTAGTTAATAAAAGTTACTTTCTGATAGTAATCTTTACATTTTAAAACATTATCACATCAAAATCAAACAAACAATCTCATAAATAGTTGTTTCCTGAGGTGAGGGGAGTTGAATGTGGGAAAATACACAATAGTGCTCTAGGACAAAGATTGACAACTAGTTAAAAGACCATTGACACTTCGTATTATAAATTACACTGCGTATGCACATATTCAATCTTTCATCATACATTTTATATGTCAATGTTAATTGTCAGTATCCACTAAACACTTAGCAAATGCAGCATTTCTTCAACTTACGTTTGCAAAATATTGACTTGGATGGATTTTTGTGTCATTGTTTTTTTATAGAAGTGTAATGTGCATGCTGAAAGATTGTGCTTGGGCATTATGCCCGATACAGTGCCCAAAACTCCTGCACAGCTAAGAAAACAGCATGTGAAATTTTGAATATTTACTTTTACATTGATACATTTGGAGCTTTCCATCATGTTAAAAAACAACAATATTTATATTGTTATGGTTCTGTTGTAATTATAAATATGGAAAAAGTAATTGACAGACATCATGGATATTCAGAATACGTTTAATAAAAATAATTAAACCTCAATTTCCTCTATAGAACTTCATAGAAAGTAATTCAATAAATTAGAAATGACTTTAAGACAGGTATTCTCAACTACATGAAGTATTTCTGACTACACAGACCACAACTTGCAAATATTGCAACTGTCCGAAAACGAAATTCTGCAAAAAAAGGACCCCAAGAATGATTTGTGGTATCGTCGATCAAGAGCATAAAACAAATCATCAAAATAAACAAAAGGCCATTTCTGTCTACTTCGGTCATTTCAAGGTCTACTTCTTGTAAATGAAAAGAACGTTTTTTTTTTCTTTTTTTATGCTTTGTATTGAACAGTAGTGTATATATGTTGTATTCTGCTTGCACATTGGATGTCATGTCCCTGCGCAACAGGAAGGAAATTATGTTTATGGTCAACAGTCCAGCGTTTGCAGTGTAAATTAAAGCAAAACACATTAAAACTACCTGAACTACTGAATGAATAAACATGACTTACATAACTGGGGAAAAAAAAACTTCGGCTTTCATAGAAATAAGCAGGAGGCATAATATCACTGCAAATTCTTTACATTTCTTTTCCTAGCTGGGATTTTATAGGGTTTCTTAAAGAGATTCAATAGCAGTTTTCCAGAAAAATCCATCAAAATATGGAAGGCATTGAGATTATTCTGAGGCCATACCATGATGGGCACCAATAAATAAATCTAAAATGGGTGAATGATGTGCTTGGGATGATTGTTAGTAAAGTGTTGCAATGAGGAACAAATAAAGCTACGGAGGGTAGAAGACGAATGTCATATTCAATAATGAACATACGTGCCGATTTAAGACCCACCCAAAGGAAAAACATCTGTAAGGAGAACCCACACCAAATATGCTGAACAGAAAAAGTGCCCTCATCACTCTTGGGAGTGAATAAATAAATGCAATTCACAAATGTGTATAGGTTAAGTAAAACCAAAGCAAAACACATTAGCTTAATGAGACAGTGTGTGTTTCTCTCTTCACTTACATAAAGAGCAGATTCAGAGGTACAGCATAAGAGCACTTCTAAAACAGCATTAAAAACTATCAGCACTTGTGGAGATACTGGTGAGACTAATGGTAATGTTTGTCTGGACGCACGGACTGTCCCGACCACAGTCCTAAGAAACATTTTGACCATTTTGCGCAAGTTGAAACTCAGCAAAAATGTAAAAATCATTCAGTTCTCGATAACACCAGTCCTCAAATGTATGATGTTCTTTATTACTATGGTCCAATAGTATAAGATTTATAGAAGCGAATAATACTCCACACCTGAAGTGTTGTTGGCACTACTGATGCAACCCCAGAAGTGGATGCCAGTAAATATTTGATGCCGTTTCCCCCAGTTTTCAGTCCTGGTGTGTTAGTGCATGAACATTTAGAGTCCAGGCTAAGAATACTTTAGATGGAGGTTTCAAAGGAAGGTTTCTCAACTTCTCAACACAATACGAGGATCATCTTTTTTGGACCATCTTCACTAGTTACCCAAGCTGTAAATTTTTGTGAAATGCTCCACAGACCAAAACTGTTGCATTTTGTTTTTATAGTAAATACATGCCAAAAATAATAAAATACATTGTCTACTTTGTATGCATTGACAGAACATCAAGTTTGAAAACTGTATTATCAAACTGTAGAGGACTGTGGCACTGCGTAGTAGCATGTTTTCCTGCATTAACACACCTGATTCAACTTAATTACATTAGAATTGGATGAAAACACGTGGCTTTTAAGACCTGAGTTTGAGAATCTTGATGCAGAATTGTCTACACTTACGAACAATGTGATTGAACTTTAAAAAGGCTTTCAAATGGATTTTTGTTACAACTAATATTGTACTACTGCACCAGTATTCCAATACTATTCAACACAAGTCCACATTAGAACTTGAAGACAAAAATGAAGCAATATGTTCAGCGACTGAAAGACAACAGAGGCGAAGACTTTCTGAATTAACCTGGGCCTCATACAAACATGCCCATTTATACATGTGCACACACACTAGAGGAAGCTGTCTGATTCCAAGCATGAGGGGACACCTATTTGTTCCCCTAGAACACACAAATCCTATGCCTTTTAAGCATTATTAGCACTAGCACATGCTTACATATTTAGCGTTACGTAATGCCTCTGCATAACACTAGTTCTGTACTGCCCTTAGTCCAGTTTATTGGGAAATAGCATTTGGCAAATGAAAACACATTGCAAGACTTCTCCATGTTTGTCCGGAATGCAGAATTTGACATGCCCTCAAACAGTCCTTTTATACCATTATATATCTAAATATATATATACTGTATGTCGTTACGTGTAAAACATCATTATTCTGTACAGCTGCTGTTTATTATTTATGTGACTGACCAAGCAAGACCAAATATTTAGTTTCACTAAGTTGGAAGAGTAATCAGAAGGTGTCTCTAACTGAGTGATGTGGATGCCAAAAAGACTTGAAATGTAGGCTGGGATGCAGGGATAAACTAAATTAAAGAAAGAAAGAAAAAAACAAGAAAAATGGAGAATTAAAAGCCTGAAGAGGAGAAAGTAAGTGGCTGTTAAAAAGATTTGTTAAGGAAGAATGCAGATCGAAGTGTGGTGACAGCGGTATCTACAGCTTCAGTGACATTCGTTAGCTGCCTGTGTTATTGCTGAAGTAAGTTTCTGTATTGTCTGTGAAATCCAGATGTCTATGATCCTGCAAAATTATTTACAAAAGAAACCAAAATAGTCGAGTTGTTTCTCGCACGCAAAATATATTAATTATACAGGTCTGCATGAGCAATAATGTATGTCCTCATTTTTAATAAAATTAAACCCCAACATAACTAATACAGTAATGCCAATTTTTGATTTCTCCTGTTGCAATTGTACATCATTGTGCAATACAAGTTCACAAAGTCCATAAATCTACTAAAGTTTTTTTGGACATGCAAAATGTCTTTTCAAAACAACATTGTACCTAAACAAACACTGAAATCTTATTTCAGCATCTGCAGAATCTTGTCTCCTTTTCCATTTGTTTTCACTTTATTACACAACACTTTAGTTCTTATATTTACATGAAAAAATCATGATGTAAGTGCTCTTATATGTGTTTGTATGTATATATTTCTAAGAGATGTATATAAATATATAATATGTATTTATATATGTATAAAGGCTCAGTCTTCATCACTGGAATCAGAATCCACAGATGATGATGAGGAGCTTCCGGACTCTGAGGAAGAGGACTCCGCCTTCCCGGAGCCCTCTGGACCGCTGTTGTCCTTCTGCTCCTCTGGCTCCTCCCCTTTGTCCCCTTTCTTCTCTTCTAATCGCCCAGGGTGTTGATGTGTGGCATCAGAAGGGGTGGGCTGAGCGGGAAGGACAGGCTGAGCATTAGTGGCTTGCGGCTGATTTGCCACAGGCATGTTAAGGCCTGGGTTGAGAAGCATCCCTGGGTAAAGCATACTGGAGAGCAGTAGGGGATTGAGGGCCAATGAGTGGCCTGAGGCAGAAGCACTTAACTGGTTAGAGTTGGTGACTGTTGAGCTGCTACCTGGGGGGCTTTGGCTCTCTGTCCTCTCCTTTTTGATGTCCACATTTGAGGCTTGAGCCATTGATTCTCCACTATTCTTTTTCCCTGCTTCCTCGCTCCCTGATGCCATGGTACTTGTATCCTGTTTTCCTAGTAGACCACCCATTCCAAGGAGGTTGGGCAGCCCAGCCATGCCAGACAGCATCATGGGTAACATTGCAGCCATGTTGGTGGCATCGGGTTGCAGGCCAATGAGACCAGCCGTGAGTTGGAGTGATTGAATGCTCTGGAGGGCCTGCAAGCTGTTTAGGTCCAGGCCTGTAAGGAGACCATTGGCCAGAAGGGGATTGAGCCCCAAAGCTGTAGCGTTAGCTCCAACATTAGCACTAGCGGTCACTTTGGATAGAGCATTCTTTGGCCGGCGCCCTCGTCTGCTCACCTCCTCTGGGACAATTGGGCCAGTGAGAATACGATCAAACATGCTTTCCGGGAGGTAGCCCTGGTAAAATACAAATAGTCCTATTAAGATGCTGAGAAAGAGTAACGCTATATATATATATATCAATATATATCATGATATAAATCAAATCATTATTTCTGCCAAGCTTAAAAGTTCCTTTAAACTCCTAAATGACATGTGAAAATATCATGAGGTTAATTTAGGTGTTAATTTATTTTCTGTCAAGTTGATGTGCCATCTGAGGAAAAAAAAGGTTTACAGGCAGGGAGTTGAAAGCGGGGGTCAATTACTTTAATCAGCTTATGTGTATGTATGTGTTAACGCGGCGCTACTCACATTTTCATTGGCTTTTAATTTATCCGGTCAAAACATGGGCTGGAATGAGTTTTATATTTACATAAAAAATGGCTATTTTGCTATAGTTATCATTATCAATCTATCACCCAGATGTAGCTGAAAGTTTCATAATGTCAATGTGTTATACTTTTTATATGAAAAAATCCTTAACAGTAAACAATCATAAAAATATGCCCCTTTCTCATAATTTAGAATAACAAATTCTGTGATGGGTCCTGTGAAATCATCAACTGCCATTATGCTAATTGTGATTAGCAGCTTCAAAGAATCATAATTGTTGTGTCTTTCTATGAGCAATACTTCAGTACTCTAAATAGATGTTGGCCACAGATCCAAATTCAAGCTTAAAGACAGTAATGAAGTTACTACATTTAAAGGAACTGAAAAGACACAACAAAGACTACAGTCAAAAATAGATCGTTCATTTCTGTTGTTTTCATTTATTCCAAAATACAGCCTAAAAGTAAGAAGGAAATAAACATAGGAAATAAAGACTTGCAAATCCCAACATCATGACAGTATCATTCAGTTTGGAAGCAAATGAGACTTGTAATTCTCACCGACTGTTTGACGACATCAGCCCACTCTGGGGGAACACCATATTCTTGGTTCTCCTGAAGAAAGCGGCACAGATCCTTTAAAGGTGGGGCAAATGCACCACCGATCTGAGGAGGATACAGCACGGTTGAGACAAAGCACAGAAATACAAACACAACACCCTGAGACATAAAGTAAGGATCCCGAACAATTATGAAACCCACAAACCTTGCGGGCATTTCTCCTGTTGATGATTTGGACTCTCTCCTCTCCTGTGAGGCTGTTCACATCAATCTTGTTAGGATTCCTGCAGCGATGCCTTTTCTGCTTTGGCCGACCATCCTGAAATTGTATTTTATTTACGCCCTGGTCTCAGAGAGAGTGAGCGAGTGAAAGAGAGAGCGCAAGATTTAGTTATGGACAGTTAAATTAGTTATTCCCAAAATTATCCCTGGCATATTTTGTGTATTCTCTTATTCTAGCACACCTCACTCTCCACTTAAGGAGCATATTAACTACATAAGGTAATTCAGATGTGTTGTATGCGGAGTGGAGGTGGAGTGGAGAGAGTATAACATGTAATGCCCATATGTTTTGAAACTTACAGGAATGTATGCTCCAACATCTGCCACAAAGCCTGGGTGCTCCTTCAGCCACTGATCTAGCTCCTTCCGCTTTGGAGCATCATCCCCAGCAAGCCGTGTCCCGTCTTTAAGGTTGATGACCGGGACTCTGCTCTCAGTGTCCTGTGGTCCAGTGGTCTGAGGGAAGCTTGGGCCAGGAGCCATATTTGCAGAGACAGCGCCAGTCCAACCTGAAGAAACCTACAGAAACAGGAGATGGAAGGCATACATATTTGTGTTGCGCTAAAAGACAAATATCAACAGAAATAAATAGAGAATTTTTCTGACCATGAACATTTGCACAAATCCATACACAGTAGATCCAGATGCATTTCAAAGATGTTGTGTCTTTATTGTTAGAACTCTCCATACCTGATCAGACATTGCAGGTGGTCTGTTCTTGTTCATAAAGAGAAGATCCATCCCCTCCACATTCTTCCTTCTTCCTCTTTTCCTCTTCACAACCGGCTGACCATCAACCACTCCATTCAGATGCATCTGATTAGCCATACCAACCATACCAGTCACGCCTATGGCAGGAGGGAGAAGGAATTGTTTGGGTTTGTATTACTTACAATATATCTAACTCACTCTCTCACTAATTATATATATACACACACACACAAGTCAGAACTCATGCATGTAATGATGCTGCAGAGGCTTTATTAACAGCAGGTTACATGCAAGTCACCACTCCAATGAATTTACTGCTGTGGTGAATGTTGAAGCATTAAAAAGAGCATTTCTATCTGGAGCATTGTTTCCTAAAAACTGTAATATGAAACCGTTCATGCATGTTGCTGACTGTTAATAAAACACAGTGCTGTTCAATAAAACCTCTGCAGCATCATTACATGCATGAGTTGTGACTTACTTCGAAATTCGAGTTACGTCACATTCAGAGGAACAGCACCCTGATGTAACTCGAAGACCCCCAGTATATACATACAGTTTCATTAGTAAAATGTGTCCACTGACCAGAGATTGTTTTCCCCATTAGAATTTTGCTGGTAAACTGTAGTTTCATTAATCAAATCATAAAAATTAAGAACTGACTTATGTTACTGTAATACTGTAGCATATTACTGTATTACCATGAGGATAGCTGTTAAGTGATTTGGTGTAGTCAGTCAGGCTGCTATCAGAGGCACTCTGCAGTTCTTGTAGCCTGGCCAGATACTGTTGCTGTGCAAGAGGTCCCTCCTCTCCATCCAGAGGGCGCTTTAACTGCAACCCCTGCTTCTGGAAGGTCAGTTTTAGACTGCCTTCCTGCTAAAAGGGTAAACATTAAAAAAACAGACATAGATACAAGTTGTAAGATGTAAAGTAAATGACTTTTTCTTTGACAACACTTTTACAAATAAAATGAGAAAATTAAAGATCAGAAATGAAATAAAATATTAATAAAATTACTGGAGACAAATTAGAAGGACAAACAGAAATCAAATGCTGCAATTTGTTTTGCACAGGAGCAAACAAAGCAGAAACAAAAGCAAAAATATAACATGCCTAACACCGCAATAGCCGCTGCGGGTTGGCATTTGTGTGGGAGAACTTAAAATAACATACGTCATTGATTTTGACTGAGAACTCCTTTTCTCTTTCTGCATCATGCTTCTTCACCTTTGACCCCTGAGGGGAGGCTGCAGGGTCTTCTACGAGGCCGGCCGCGTTGTCCAGAAGTTTAGTGGTGTAAAAAGAGGCTACTGCGTTTCCATCATATGCACGCCGAGACCCAGGCCACTTCCCCTTCAACACGGCCTGACAAATACTGTCCAGTCTGTTGATCATGACACGGTCCTGTAAAGTGAGAACAACAGAAGCATGGTGACCGAACTGTAAAACACTTGCCAAGTAAGGCACTGTAATTAGCCACAGGACAACAATATTTACATCAAAATAACTGCTCTTTACATTAACTTTTTACCTTCGGCCAATAGGAAGCAGCGAGCATGTAGCCTCCCTGAAAGGGGTGGGAGGGGTTAGTAATACCGTTGGTCACATGACTGTCCTGCATGTCGTCATGAGTAGTGCTATGAGATGCTATGCTGTCCTCATCAAAGCCTTTGACACCAGGCACTGCTGAGGCTAAACACACACAAGCATGCACACATACGGTAATCTCATTATACATTTCATACATAACAAATTTTCTTAAAGCATGTAAATACCAGTTCATCATAGCTATATACTAGGCTATGCACACATGAGTAAGTCACACACAAATGTACGGACCACATTGACAATATAGCAGCATTTTAAAGAAGAAAAATCAATAGCTCAGTGACCTTAATCTGCCAATCAAATGTGGCTTGGAGGGTGGTACATTTATCCATCAGCCTATTGCCTAGCCTTAAAAAACATCAAACCATTCTACTGTTTCAGAACTCTGACACAGTCATTTTATACTGAAAGATAAAGGAGCGGAGGGACTTCTGAGTTTGTGCCAAATGTATCCAAGATGCTTGCAATTTGGCCACATACTGGTACAACACATTAAAAGGACTTTCCTATTTAATATACTATATTTTAGAGATACACCCACTGTTGGTATGTGGCCATCTAGCTCATTTTTGGTCTATGTGATTTCAAAACTTTGGTACCAGTGCGTCTCCGCAATGGTGCCAGAGAACGCTTATTTTTAATGGTTTAATGTTTTCCCAGATTCTACCAATCAGGCAACCAAACAACACTTTTAGGGTTGACAGCCACAGACCACTCCAGTAGCAAGATGCCCTATGTTTGCAATTGTAGTCAACCACTCACTGTTCTTTTGAGCTTCTTCACTGTCACTCTCCTCAGATGATGATGAGGATGACGATGACGATGAGGAACCAGAAGAGCAAGAGGAGGATGACGAAGAAGAACTGGATCCTGAATGTGATGAGGAAGACGATGAAGATGAGGATCTTGATGAAGAACTTGATGAAGAGCTTGATGAGGATCCATCGGAGTCAGATTCAGAGCCGGATCTTCTTCTTGCCTCCTTACGGCTCCTCTTGCTCAACTTCTTCTGTTTCCGGGCTGCAGAGTTCGGCGTGAGTGGTTTTGTTCTGGCGGCCACCATCCGGTTCTCATTTTCTTCTCCTTTCTGCTCTACCTCTCCTTTCAGTGCCAATGTTCCAGTGGGCGTAAGAGACGGAATGCAATGACTCCAACTCTCTGGCCCTACCTCTTTCTGTCTGCTTACCTGCTCCACCTCTGAAAGTTGTTCCTCCTTGGGCATGAGCGCTTCCTCTCTGAGGACAGAGTTAGCTAGTAGTGGTGATGCTGGACCTCCAGGAGCCTGGTTCTGTAGTAAAGGGGTGGGAGTGAGGGACGGCCCCAGCAACAGTGCCTGATTTTGCGTTTGGGTTTGTGCTAGAACCCCCTTGTTCTGGCTGTAATTCCTCTGAGAGGTCATGAAGCTGAGCTCTGGGTCACGCAGTATATGATAGTCAGTCCGACTCACTCCGTGCTTTGCTGCCCCAATCAGCAGGTCCCGGTCATGCTGCCCTGGATCCCACCAAACAGGCAGGTCTGGCCCTGGCTGGCACAGAGCCAAGTGCTCATAAAGCTGTGGATGCCGCAGCACCTGCTCCCGCACCTGTCGAAGTAACTCCACGCGATACAATGTACGAGATGCACGCTCTTCTGTGATTGGCTGAATTGAGAGAGAAGGATCCACTACATCTGAGCAGAGGAAATACAGAGAAGGATAATTTATTAATATAGGGTTTCTGCAAGTATCAACAAGTTACATTTAAGACCTTTTAAAGACCTTTTAAAGAGCACTAGGAATGAAATTTAAAACCATTTTCATGTTCACACTGGTAAAAAAAAAAAAAGTTAAAAGAATATGAGTCATAGAATTACTGGCAAAAAACATCCACATTTATATAATTTCTACACTCAAGAAGAGTGAACAGAATGCATTTTATTTATTTATTTTTTATATGTAAATTCAACATAAACATATGTTTTCCAAGAGACAACTAATTTATGTAAATGAGAGAATAACATTTTTTTTACTCTCTTGTAACAGTGGCAAAAAATGCAAATGCCTTTAGTACATTGGCATGTGAATGGCTGTGTCATTGGCAAGTAAACGTGTGTATGCACTTGAGGAAAACACTACTCACCACCCTCCCTCACTGGTAGGCGACACACCCTCCTGCACATGGCAGTGAAAGCACAGAGGTATTTCTGAAGACTCTCATCTGTTTTCTTGTGCAAACGAGCCATGGCTCTGAACTTGGTCCAGTCAAAACAATTCAGGTCAGGGTCAAACACTACCCCAAACGTAGACACTACACGGTAGAAATCTGCCTCTTCTCTCCTGGTCCACCTAAACAAAAGGCCAAAATGTATGTGGTTATAAAACAAGAACAGAATTTATTAAAGGTGTTTTTGGACAGCAATCCTAATTTCTGTTTGTGTGTAATCTGTGTTGTGTGTTCTTATTTGGAAGCAGTAGCCATCATTCACCTTTGTTGTCTCTCAATTTTGGCGGCCATTTTGGGGTTGAGTGTATCGCTCAGAGTGGGTGGCAGAGGACAAAGAGAAGGGCCCATGGTCTGCTGAGTTTGGTGAATTTGCAGAATCTGTCTGCTCTTGGTAAAGCGCTGTGAGGCTGTGATCAGACGCCGCAGTCGAGCGGTTAATACAGATGGAGAGGGCCAGTACGCTCCCGTCCCAGCTCCGAGAGAACCACCTCCACCATCTAATGCTGAGCCACCTTCTACAGACAAAGACAAAGAAAGCTCAAACTTAAAATTCTCTGGATAGCACAACAGTTATATAAATTTTTGTAATTTACATATATCATGCATCATTCAATTAAGCCTTTAACCCATTTTTGTGGGGCAATCATTCGTACAAGCCATGAACTTCCCAGTAAACAGGATGTCATGTGCTCAGCAGAGACGGAAAACAGCTCTCACATACTCTCAGTCACATACAAAAAACATAAACTCTTCAGACTTAAATATTTTTACCTCCTCCTGTATCCGTTATGACCAAATCACCTGGAGATGAAGCATCATCCTACAGAAAACAGGACATTTATTAAATTAAGGATAATCGATAATATTGACCATATTGTTTATGCCTGTGTGTTCTGCAACCTTCTTACTTCTATATCATCTTTCAATAAAGCCGGAGCAGGCTTGTATTCAGGGTCATCAACGTCCCTGCACACACACAGATACCAAACACGGACATGAACATCCAGCTCAAAACGAAACTTGAAAAAGCAACAGACTTTCCCTGCATTTTTCACATTAATAGTGTGTGTAGGTGTGTGCTTGTGTACAAGCATTTGTCTGTTTAAGCATACGCTCATATCTCATACCCATCCATAAAGTCATTTGCTCTCTGTTCAGCAGCGATGGCCTTCTCATCTGGGCGACCGACCCGCTCTAAGAAGCACAGAGCAGGATCCGCACGAATAGTGTTGTACTTCTCATAACCTTTAAATGACATGTAAACACACAGACAAGCAAAACTCAAAAAACTATGGAAAGCTGCAAGGTATGAGTTTGATTGTGTGTGTAACATTGTGTGTGTGTGTGTGTGTGTGTGTATGTGTGTGTGTTTACCATGCTTGTAAACTCCTATCAGCAAACACTTGTCTGCAAAAGAGTCCCACCATAAGGCAGGCACGTCAGAATGATCTGGATCAGGAACACAAATCTCTACCTCACTGAAATAAATAAAGCAGTGTTAGGAGGATAAAGGGTAAAACCCAAAGCAGATCCAAAATGCAAAGAGAACTAGTTAGCCATTTTGCCATATTTAACAAAGCGTAGTCAACATGGGATTAGTCTGTTAACAGCACCATCTGCTGATCACAGCCAAAATTACAGTTAAGTGGCTGCTACAAAACGACGCAGGTAATCCATTGTAATATGGTAATATTAAACTGTATAATTTTAAAATCAGGTTTTCCTCAGTCTGATATAAACACAGTACATAAGAAATATTACATACAGAAAAAAATATTTCAATTAACACTAAAGTTTCATATTAATAAAATAAAGTTATCACAAACAGTCTCTAGAGGGGGTGAAAGGTCAAGGTAAGTCTCACCCAGCTTCAGCTCCATCCAGCACGCTCTGGTTCTGTGCACCAATGACCTCCTGTTTCAGATAGTACAGCATTCTCACTCTCAACAGCACCCTACACAGAGGAGAGAAAGAGCGAGAGTGTGCATGGGGGGTAGAGAGAGAGAGGTAGAGAGAGAGAGAGAGAGAGAGAGAGAGAGAGAGAGAGAGAGAGTGCAAGAGGGAAAGAAAGAGTAAAAGATTTGAAAACAGAATACCCAGTATTGCTCCCCATGAAACACACCTTCTGCTACACAACTTGTTTTAACCCTGTGTATTTTAGATGAATTATGGAGCGTTTCGCTCCTGTCTGATCTAAATTATTGTTGAGGAGTTTTTTGGGGGGACGCAGAATCTGCACACTTGGATTACTGAGTCTTTCCACTTTTTTACAGAAATACTCCAGCAATGTGTGTTTACTCACAGTGACCATTCGTTTGTAGTGTCATCCATCAATATTAATGTGCAAGAAAAAGACGCTCAGAAATGCAGGCCACATAAAATAATCCACGTTCTGTTCCGTCAATGCTCTAAAAGCCAAAGTCAGACTTTAGATGTGGCTGAGACATTCTGTCTGCTAGCTAATTGGGAAGTTTAGCTTTCACCCAAGTCTCCCGCACTCAGTCGAGCAGCGCCACCCAGAGAAGAGAAGAAGTAGCAACGCCGGTGAGTCAAATTGGTGGCGAATGTGTTTTCATTTAAATTTCGATGTTGCTGTTGGCGTATCAATAATTGTATCGCATGAGCAAAGACAACGACATATCGCCATATTGATATAATTTGTCACACCCCTAATACACACACATACATACACACATATATGTATTTCATACATCAAATTTGTTGGGGCTAGTTTTCTGTTTCTGCACCTGTGTGTCTTCCCATCATGCACATTTTAGCCTGAAGGTTTTTAAAGTCTTCGGGCTGTATTCCTTTGTTTATGATTCAGAAATAGATTAATGGTGTAAATTTCTTCAAATCTTCCCTTACTGAAATATCAGCTGGTTTAACTTAAGCAATAGCTCACAAAGAACTTCATAATCTATTGCTACTATTATCAATTCCACCTTAAATTAGGCAGCAGTTATTTTGAAGTCTCACACCATTTAAAGTGAAAGTTTGATGGATTCAGCCTAAACTTTCAAAGTTTTCTCACAATTTGCCTCAAAATGCTATTTCACACTCAATGTTTGGCAACACAACAGGTGGGGAAGAGTGACACAGGTGAGTTTTCTTTCACACAAACCTTTAATACATGTATTTATAATGACTGTGTACTATTTTTACACAATATGTTGTGTGGTGGTATTCAGTTTGGGAGGCAGTCTTTTTGTCTGTCAGAGGGAGCGAAAGACAATCTTGCTCTCTTGGTCTGAAATGAGTCAGTCTGTTCTCAACGTTTACTGTTTAGTCTTTCACTTTTACTGTTTAGTCTTTCTCTACATCTAACACGGAGCACGAAAAGTGTGCCACTGCTTCAGCATAGGGCTTTGAGCATTACAAATAAGTAAAGACTTTACAAGAATAACAATGACAACCTAGCTCTGACTGATCTGAACAACACAGAACATCCAAGTGCCATCCTATTAAAATGTCATCATCACTGCAATCTGTAACTTTCAGACTCAGAGGTAGTACTGTACACTCATTAGTTCCACTTATACAAAAATCGCCAGTGCAATTTTAGATTTTTTTTTATTATTATAACCAACCTTATTCAGCATTGTCTTTACAAATCTAAACTGGGGAAATAAATAGAGCCCCTAGTGCTAAAAAACAGAAGTGCTAATTCTTCTTCGTGAGCACTTACCAAATACACAAGTAGACAGGGACAGACGAGCCTAAATGTATATATTTACACACCACACACACACACACACACACACCCACACACCCAACACACACAGGCTGCAACGGAGGCATTCCAGTCCTGATGGAAAAATGCAGACGTAGGCATAGCTGGCAAGAGCAACTCTGCGCATCTACTCTGTGTGTGTGCATGTGTTTGTGTGGCTGTAAAGCTCTCATTGAACAATAGAGAACTTTCTGTTGGGGCGAAATGCCCTGTGCCCTCTCTTTGACTCTCTCTCTCTCCCCTTCTCTCTCTTCACACGCACGCACGCACGCACGCACGTACTTTTCTTATGCCATTCAAAATTAACATGCCATTACATTATTAAATTTTTTTTTGAAATTCACAAACAAACAAACAAATAAATAAATGAAGATAGATAGATCGATAAATAAATAAATAAAAACATGCTTTAGAAAGCCTTTTCATTACTTCTTTAGTTTAGTAAATTGCACATAATGCTCTCATGCCTGCTCTTAATATTTCTTAATGCCATTATAAAAAACATATTTTATTAATCAGGATTTGGATGGTTTATTTATAAATGCCTTCTAGTACAAGATTATTAGTTACCTGGTTAAAGTTTTATATATAAATTAATCCAAAATAATTCCTATATTAAAGTAGTCCATGCTAATTTATTTTCTGAAACATCTTAAAGTTGCATGAAAAACTGCACTTTTTGGTGAACTTTCCTGTGTTGCTCATGCAATAAAAATGAACTAATGCAAATCGCAGAACATGTAATGACAAATATATTCTTTGCTCTTCACACAAAAAGGTAGAAGGTGCCACTGAGCATTTAGAAATACATGAAAGCAGCATGGAGTGCTTTAGCACCTCAGTCAGGAGCTGAAACTGGGTGTTCCACACTCCAGCGTAAGCTGATTTTGGAAATGCACATGTGCTGCTATCTTGCTGTTGTGCCAGCCACACAAAACAGGAGGTGCAATAACATTTGGAGTGCAAAAGTGGTTTTAAATGAATCTGCTTATTCTGATTTTATGACATTTATTAAATCCCAATATAGTTTTTTTAACTGTAAAACTGTTTTTCCCCTGTTACTTGTATTCTGTTACAAATCAACTGCGGCAATAAACAGAGAGGAAAGGAAAAGGTAAGAAAACACTTCAGACAGTAGACAACCAGTACGCATACTTGTTGCAATGGTGCTTAAGGTGTTTCTTGTATCCATCATCAGACAACATGTGCTCTGGGTTGTGTTTCCTGATCCACTCAGCCTTCTGGATGTCAAATGTGCTGGACTGAGTCTTCATCTTCTTTCCCTTCCTCCCCCGAGGAACTGGTGTGGACAGCCCTAGAGGAAACACACCAACAGTAAAACTTCATGAAATATCTTATAAAGTAATATATGATTCCTTTAAAAAAAACACTGTACACACTTCAGCAATTCCATATTTAATACAGATTTCTATCAGAAAGTAAAAGATAAAAAAAAGAAAAAAATTTTATTACACTGCCCAGTCCTGATCAACCAGATGTTGTTTTTCTAGCTGTATCATTTAAAATCCACTATACGATTTTTTTGGATTGGTGAAAATCGACTACGCTATATGAACTACACTGACATTAAAAAGTAAAGCTAAGTTCAGTTACAAACATAAGCACAAAAAATGACCAGTGGACAGAAAAAAAATTCTTTAAAATACCCAAGTGGTTCAGGAGCTCCTTGGTTCTGCCGTCCTCTGTAGGGGCAATCAGGTCCCACATGAAGCTCTTGATCTTGTCATCTCCTCTATAATGAACAAGGCAGTATGCAAGCAAAGCTCTACAGATCCACTCCACATCTTTCTCACTTAGTTGCCTCTTAAAACGCCCGTGCTGCAGAATGTCCCTCCAGCGACCCCACCTGTAAATACACATCACAGTTGTTACCATTTTAAGATGAATATTTACAAAGATATTTGCTGAAGAATTGGTAAAAGATTATTAGGTGATATTGTATTAATCCTAGGGGGGAAGAAAATCACAGTAAACTGCTCCCAGGTTCAAAGCCTACAACAGTATCATGGGTTCATATATTTATCACAAATCTGTGTACATGGTCATAAATAGATGTCAGATGAAAAATTGTTACAGAAAAAAAAGAAAGAAAATTCTCTTGTTGATTTAATTCTGTTTCAGTTACTATTCGGGCCAGTATTTCAGTACTTCAATTAATGTAAATTGTGATCAACCTTCATAAAAGCTTAAATGGAGGAAACATATTTTACGGAATATCTATAGAGTTTGGCCATTTTGTCTACCTTTGGTTTAGGTGTCTAGGGCCATTGTCCTTTTGGAACACTGATCTGACCCCAAGACTGAATGTTGCAGCTAATGTGAACTAATGCTGAAGAATTCCGAGGTAATTTTCCATCATCATTCCATCAACTTTTTACAATGCATTTCCACTGGCAACAAAACAGCCCACAGAACATTATGATATTACCACCATGCTTCGAAAATGTAGTTTTCTCTTTAGGATGAACATCTCACCTTTTCTTACCCCAAAATTTAATATACATCTCCCACACAAACATTTTGGATTCAAAATGTAAATTTTTGCAAAAAAGATGACAAGTTTGCATTCATGAATAAAATTGAATGAGGTCCTGCCACCAAGACGATCTATTCTGGAACTTCAAACATACATGTATTGTGTATATATTATAACCATTTTGGTTGTTTACGGAACCTGCAACATTTTCTTTGTAATAATGTATGGTTTGTAATATGTAATAGCTATAAAAAAACCACTAAAAGCCCAATGACATCCCTCTTATTACTGTAAGTAACATTTAAGCCAAAACTAAAGCTGTATAGATGCAGAGGAACCACACATTTCATTAGGCTATTTAAACTGAAGAAGAAACACATTCACATTTTCTTAATTTTAAAAACTGTGACCTAAGCAAGCTACATGCAGTACCAGGACAAAACTGAATAGCAATTGTTAGTTAACCAATCTTGACTGACTAAATTTGAGATAAAGGGAAGATGAAAATGTAACAGATTTTTTTGGCTAACAGCACTTACCCATATACCAGGAGGTTCTTCTCCACGCGAAAGCACTCAGTGCGTCCATAGCTAGTGGATCGGTCATGTGGACGACGCAGTTTTGGTTTGTCGTCTCCACTGCTCTCGCCCTCTGACAACTCAGCTAGCTCATCTTTAGTGGCACTGAACGGCCTTGTTTGCTTTCGTACCCTTGGTGTGTCAATCACCAAGCTGTTCTATTGTTTAGTAAGAGGGAAAAATATGAGAAAAAAATTGTGACACTAGAATTATTTGTTTGTCCTATCAGTCTCTAATCTCTATTAATTTTTTAGAACATTTAGACAAATACATTTACAAAATGAAAGTAATTCACAAAGCAACATTGCCATTATTATAATTAATTAATTAAATATTATTATATATCAATTATACTTGATAAAATTATAAAAAAAAACAAGAACATGCACATTCAAACCTTGTTAGCTTGCCCATATTGGTCCAGGCTTTAAATTTAGCTTGAGGTGGGGTTGGCAAGCTATCATAATGGGGGTAAATACATGGAAAGAACTCTGTCCTACAGCTTTTCATGGCAAGAGGTGGAGTTTACAGGGGACAAGCTAATGTGTTTTGACTCTAAAAATTTAGATAAACTTCTAGACTTAACCACTCGCTCTTCTGAAAGATCAGCCATCTACCCCATGCTGCCCTATTCAACTCACTCTGCCATTGACAGTCTCCATGTCAATCTCCGCCTTCTTGGCCCACTTGTCCCAGAAGTTAGGGTCATCCAAAGAGATATCTGTCCGGTTCCCTGAAGCTACAAAACTGGCCTGTGGCATGGGAGTAAGACAAAACATGCAAATGTCAAGCATCATCTCCTGAAGACTATACACACAGGTGTTTCACCACATACAACCTACCGTAATTTCCGGACTATAAGCCGCTACTTTTTGCACAAGCTTTGAACCTTGCGCTTTATAATCCGGTTTGGCTTTTCTGTGAAGTTTTCGTGATTTTTGTGATATCGTAAAAAGACTTAAAATGGCAAAGATGAGCATTTACAAGCGTAGTAATCACAGTAAAGCAGTACTCTACAAACGTTTGGTGAACTAGCTGCGACCTGCTGCTAAGCTAACCCTCCACGAACATGCGCATTCGTCTTCATTTCAAAATAAAAGCGTTTGTCGAGGTGATATTTTCTAAGTGTAACATAGACTTACCTTCGTTAAGTGCAACAGC
>JBBIGC010000041.1:16183713-16198256 GCA_037576955.1 Lepidarchus adonis
GGCTAATTTATGAACAAAACAGGATTTTCCCCTAATTTTAGCTTGTGTGGCTAATATTCAGGTGCGCCTTGTAGTCCAGAATTTACGATAAGTATCTTCTATTCTGATACACAGAATACCCAGTGTTTACTGGTTCTGCATATATACACATGTTTGTTTAAACACAGATATTAATCTCTTTAAATTGTACTTCTAGCCTTTTCAAGTCCAGGTAATCAAAATGTTAAATTAGTAATGTAAGAATTAAATATGGATTTTGATGTGTTACAGATTCTATGATACAAAGAGACAATATTATATAAAAAGTTCCTAAGTTGGCCCACCTTAGCAAAAGTGGACCCCCGTCCTTCTGACTCTATGGTAATAGTTTTGGTCCTGCGCTGGAGGATCTGGTCAATATCTTCCTCGCAGAATTTTGCACCCTCATCTTCCTCGTCCATGATGGCACCATATGCTCCACGCCTCAAAAGGTCCTCAATCTCTTTCTTAGAGAGCTGCTGCTGCATCTGCTATTGAAAAGAGTTAATCTGTTTCATAAGGGTCCAATTGTTGGCAAGGAGCAACCATCAGCTTCACAGACAAAATGTGGTGATCAGCAATCACTTAAACATTCTGTCAAATCAAATCGTAAAAAAACAACAGCAGAATTCATGTCTATGTGCAATAGGAAAAGTAAGAGCATTTTCTGACACACAACACAAAAGAAACTCAAGGGATTGGGACTAAACAGCTGTGTAGCCTTAGGAAAAGCACTGTAGTCACCAAGTTTTCTCCAGTTCCTTGAGATTGAGGCTCTGTAGATTTTACAAATCACTGGCTAAATTTATGACAGTTTTTTTTGGGCTTCTAGAAATTACTTATACTAAGGGGCAAAAAAAGTATTTGCCAGCCACCGATTCTGCAAGTTGTCCCACTTAAAAAAATATGAGAGAGGTCTGTATGCATGTTCATCATAGGTTCACTTCAACTGTGAAAGACAGAATGTAAAAAAAAATCCCAAAAATCACATGGAATTTATTTGTATAATGGTGCAAAGAGTTCCATTTTGGTCTCATCTGACCACATGGCATTTTCCTAATCCTCATTTGAATCACAGCCCTTTGAATCATAGTCTCTGGCAAACTTTAGATGGGCCTGGACATTAGTGATGGGTCGTTCTTGAACAATTTGTTCATTCTGAACAAATCTTTAATGTGACTTGAGAATAACAAGTCGTCTCGTGGGAGTGTTTCGTTCAGTCGCGCATGCGCAGCAACATCCTATAGTTTCTGTATTGGAATTATTGATTCACCTGTTTAGAGTCTTTTTGAGTCGTTCGTTCATCACGTCACAGCCCCAGTTAACGTTACTGTCACGTGATGAACGAACGAACTAAGCAATGCTGTTTCCGGGTCAGACTGCATGGGTTAAGTTTATGGGGCGGTCACGAGATGAATGAACGACTCAATCCCAAGGTGAGCGAATCATAGATTAAAGATGCAGGTAAACAATGAATTAATATTTCTAATATTAATATTAATATTTAATGTTTCTTATAGCATTATAATTTTGTCTTGTTTGTAGTGTGATCAACGTTTGTGTGAGCAATAGCTGTGTTAGGGAGGTAACAGGTAATATTTTAATTATATTTTGCTAAAATGAACGAGATGACTTGAAAAAAAGATTCATTCATTTTGCTAAACGAGACTCAAAGGTCTGAGTCAGTAAAATGATCCGAACTTCCCATCACTACTGGACATGTTCTGCTTAAGCAGTATTTTAATCCATGATGACGTAGTGTGTTACTAATAGTAAACTTTGTTACTGTGGTCCCAGCTTCATCGGGTCATTGACCAGTTCTCCCGTGTAGTTCTGAGCTGTTTCCTCACCGTTCTCAAGATCATTTGTACCCATGAGGTGAGATCTTGCATGGAGCCCCAAGTCGAGAGAGATTGTCAGTGATCTTGTATTTATTACATTTTCTAATAATTGCTCCAACAGTTGATCTGTTATCACCAAGCTGCTGCCTATTGTAGATCAGATCATCCCAGTCTTGTGCAGGTGAACAATCTTGTCCTTGGTGTCATTAGACAGCTCTCTGGTCTTGGCCATGGTAGAGGTTGGAGGTTTGAAGGTGTGAACAGGTGTCTTTTGCACAGATAAGTTAAAAAAGGTGCCATTAATACAGGTAACAGGTCTGAGAGGACCAGAATTCTTACTTGTTTGTAGGAGCTAAATACTTATTTTCTGCACCATTATACAAATAAATTCTTTAAAAATCATACAATGTGTTTTCCTGGATTTTTTTACATTCTGTTTCTCAAAGTGAACCCATGATGAACACTACAGACTCATCTTTTTAAAATGGGATAACTTGCAGAATCAGTGGCTGCCAAATAATTTTTTGCCCCGCTGCAGTTGTTTAATTCAATGTCAATTTCTTGATAATTGGGTATGTTTAAAGAGATGTTTATAACTTTTGCCTATTCCAAATATTGTTGTTTGTGTTAAAACAACAGATTAATGGCATTCTTTCAGAGAAACACTTCATAAACCTGCCCTTGCAAGAGGAGTAAATTACAAAAGAAAGCCTAAAGAAATTCAGAGTTTTCCAAAGAAACTTTCATTAAACATTACAGAATCAAAAAGATGCCAAATACAACCATATATTATTTTGAATATGAAAATAAATACAATCTCATCAGAAATTACAGGGAAAAACATCTAAAGCATAATAAAGCATCTAGAACAATGCTACAATGTTTGTATTACATTCTCCTTTATTTCAAAAAGTCTTTAAATCTGACAGCTGATGCATTTTTTCTGCTTAACTCAATAACTTACCCCTCCTCCTCCAAGGCTGTTGTCACGTCCGCTCATGCTCTGGAGCACAGCCTTGTCCAGTCCCAGTTTGAGACTGGCCCTGTCGAACATTTCTCGCTCGTATGAGTTACGAGTGATCAGCCGATACACTTTTACGGCTTTGTTCTGACCAATCCTGTGGCAGCGAGCCTGGGCCTAGACAGATGAAAATAATCAACGAGGTGAAGACATTTTAAAACCGTTTTAGAACCAAAAAAATGACAACTTTGGTAAAACAATAATAGTAATTTTCATTTGTATTGTACCTTTCTAACATAAACCACTTATAAATACAGCAGTATGTTGAGATAAAACTGCCTTGTAATTGTATGTGTTTGCAGGTACCTGCAGGTCGTTCTGAGGGTTCCAGTCAGAATCAAAGATTATGCAGGTGTCTGCAGCAGTCAGGTTGATACCTAGTCCACCAGCTCTTGTGCACAGTAGGAAGACAAATCGGTCTGAGTCTGGTTTACTGAAGCGATCTATGGCTGCCTGCCTCAGGTTCCCGCGCACTCGCCCATCTATCCGCTCATAGAGGTATCTGAATAAACACATACAAATTATGAAGTTCATGAAACAAAGAAAAAATATATATATTTTTTTTATATAAAATAAAAAATTAAATATTATCCCTTATAGCCCCACAAGTGGGAAATTTATTCTCTGCATTTAACCCATCACACGTGGAGTAGTGGGCAGCAGTCAACAGTGCATGGGGAGCAGTGAAGTGGGCTCAAGGGATCCTCAGTGGTTCCCGGGCTGGGACTTCTGATCCCAGGGGCAACGTCCTAACCACTAGGCCACCACAGAGTGCTACAGAGTGCTTCATCATTGTCAGAGAACGTAGGCCTGTACTATATTGCTTCACCCGGGTGAGCTTTAGTAAAGCCTCAATGAAAGCTGCCTTGTTCATGCACCTGGTACTCCCTTTCCCCTTGCCTTCCCCTCATTCGCTCACTGTCACTCTAGCACATCATACCTCTTTGCCCTGCCATTTCTCTCCTCCCGCCTTCTTTCCTCTCTCTCTGACCTACTTCGGGCTGTTTATAGTGCTCTAGGCTCTTTCAGTGTCTGATGTGAGCTCTCCAGGGGGTCTGTGCCCTTCTATTGAACTATGGCTAGACCTGCCAACAGCCCTCTCTCCCAGTGTTACAATATGATACAATTCCATATTCCAAGGTGAACACATTACTGACTATAATACTGTATGTGAATAATACTAATCATAAATGTAACCCAAACCTTAACCTTTTGGTCTTTTCTGTGGTAAAAACATGTTTACGTGCGAGGCCAAGCATAACACCCATTTTTTTAAGTATTAATTTCACTCTGAGGATATCTGGTCACCATAAAGAGAATTCAAGGCCAGACACACACGCACACAATGGCATGTGCACACCCATACACCCATGCATGCACCCAGACATTGGTGCGCACACAAACAGGTGCAAATGTTCACATTTTTACACATACACCCAAACACCCTAACACATCAACAACCCAACATTACACATACTGCTTTTTCTCATTTTAACAACTGAAAAGAAAACTGATTTTTCACAATGGAGCAACTGTTTTGTGCCTGCACTTTTAAATATATCCACCAGGCAGCACCCCACCATTTTCAATGTCACAGTCATCAATACAGTACATTAATAGGGTTCATAGATATTTATTAAATAAATTGATGCTTTTAGAACCATAACACTTTTATATTGCACAACAACATGCACATCTTTCTATTGCACAACTCACAAATATGGCATCTATAAAACTATTCATAAATAGGACAAATGCTATATTCTGATACCAAATTATTCCAAATTAGTTAATATATACAATGATTTGTTTAACATGGCCTATAGGGATAATCTTACAGTTTAATTGCCTACCAATCTCATCAGAGGCTTTTAATGGTGAGAATCAGCAAAAATTAAAGTCCACTATCATATAACAGCAGTTTTATAAGTGCATGATGTGACATACTGGATTGATGGGTTTCGTTTTTTGTCTACAGTTTGAAAATGACAATTTCACAATGCGCATTGGCTGGTGACCCAATAACTGATGTCAGATTTTATTTCCTTTGTTTCGTTGCATTACTAATGTGAATGCCATTTTTACAGTGTTGTGAATATGCTATAATTTCATATTTCAATATGAAAAAAGCAGACATTTTCTCTCTGTTTTGCACATACCGTTTTTGTGTCTTTAAATTAAAATGAGAACTAGTGTGGTCAGTAATGAACATCTGGTTGCAGCTCATGGGTGAAAAACATTGCACAAGTGTATTAAGCATGACTCTTAATCTCAGAATCTCAGAGTCATGACCACGTTTAGACAGGGATGCTGTAGATATACAATATATACGTGTGCATATACATACCGGCGCACCGGATTTTCAGTGATCTTGTTTTTGCAGTATGCGCGGACCAGCTTTTCTTGGTAGTCTTTTGGCAGTTGCTGCGAAACAGTAGTTCGCGTGCGGATGGAGAGATTACGTCTTTTCATAAACCAAAAGCACCAAGAAGGACCGCCTCTAAATTCAGTGATGTTAAGTTCACGTGCTAGCACTGTTGCCTTCATTCGAATAATGACTGTAGAGACACTTCTACTTGCTGCTCTCTGTTCAATAACCTACTGTTCAAGTTTGTCCTCTAACTCTAGCCATCTCACTTTGTTCCCTCGGAAACTGTTTAGTCTTCTTTACTTGGCACAGGTCATCTTGTTGCTTCCTCCACTTCCGCACCCATGATTCGTTATTGTTCAATTCTCTAGCTGCTGCTCTATTCCCATGTTCTACTGCGTGAAGCCTTAAGTGTGAACTCTGTGTCGTAAGCGTGTCTCTTGAAATGAGCCATTTTGGGGTCTTTACACACACACACACACACACACACACTCACAAACACGGAAATAAAACCGCACGCTTCGCGCAGTCATATATCCCAGCATGCACCGCACGCTGCTACTTCTACGTGAGTCGGCAGCTGCTTCCCGTAGTTGCGAGACCGGTTGCGGCTCAATATTGATCCATATATAAGGCGCACCGGATTATAAGTCGCACTGTCGGCTTTTGAGAAAATTTAAGGCATTTAGGTGTGCGTTATAGTGTGGAAAATACGGTATTTATGTCACAACATGGCAGATGCCTAGACTGTTTGTTACCTTCTGAAAGTGTGCCATACTGCCATTTGTGATGTTTATGGCATCTCACCCACAGCAGAATACACAAATTGCAAAAGAATTCAAACTAAATCATGCTCATTTTAGCCAATATTTGAATCATTGAAATATACCAGTGTTTGGCATGGCTCTTATACAATAGTAAAAAAATTCTGACATTCTATGACCTTAAGTTTTACATATTTTATGACAGCATTTTGATTCCATTAGGATCCACAGAAACTATACCAGATGCTTGAGATGACCACTCACCTTCTCTGAATGAGGTAGTCTTCCAAGATGTCGAGGCAGCGCACCATCTGGGAGAAAATGAGAACTTTGTGTCCACCGGCCTTCATTTTGGGCAGCAGCTTGTCGATGAGAACGAGTTTGCCAGCAGACTGTACCATGGCCTGCAGGTGGAAGTCTGGGGCTGAGGGGCTGCACACTTCTCGAAAATCCTCCAAGATTTTCTCTTCTGCCCCTGAGTGTGATAGAGAGAAATGATTAACTGATGTGCAGTTTCCTTGTGTTGTGTACAAATAAAGTGCTTTAACAGGACAATTTACACAAATTTTCCACTTACACAAAATGATCATGTATTCAGCAAGCAACAGAAGTTTATGTCTCTACATTAGCAAGCAATGAATTTCGCTGAATTGTTAAGTCATCTTGCTTAAACATGCTTATGTAGTTCCTGACACTGTGATGTTGTAATTTATAAATAATAGATACAGTTTTTAAATGGCTGCCAAGAATATTTTCAACTATGAGATGGCTCTTTTTTCTCAAGCATATAAAAATGCATATATATTAAACTTTGGGGCAATGAGAAAATTTTTGTAAATGTATTTAATACAATGTAGTCTTAATACAATTACTTAGTTTAACCAGTAGTTTAAAGCATGTGTACACGTGTCACCTTTAATGAGGTAGGGGTGATTGCAACATTTTCTCAACTCCATCATTGTGTTAACCAAGTTGGGAACGTTAGCTTGTCCAGCTCCTTTGGCCAAGAAAGAGAAGTTCTTCTCCAGAATAGCACGATAGTATTTCTTCTGAATGTTTGTGAGCTCCACCTCGATGATGGTCTCTTCTTTAGGAGCCAGTTTCTTTTCAACATCCTCCTTTAGACGACGGAGCATCATTGGTTTCAAAATGGCCTGTAGCTTTTGGACCTACACACGCACACACACAGCATTAAACTTTATATTATGGTTAAATCACTGAAATCTAAATATATTATTTAATTATTCATCTGTTCATCAACAACAAATTGGCAAATTTTGGAACATTACGTGGAGAGTCAACCAGCATAAACGTCTTTATGGATTAAACAATTAATATAAATTTTTATAAAGTTTCCCTTTATCCAATTATATTTCACATTCCAACGAAAGATGCTTACAACACTACACGTGTGTCACTTCTCAGTGCACACAACACACACCTGTTCCTCAGTTTTCAAGTCTCCAAATTCCTGCATGAAGGTGTTTTCTGAAGGAAAGCGTAAAGGCTCTAGAAAATGCAATAGACTGAACAACTCCTCCACAGTGTTCTGCAGCGGTGTGCCCGTCAGCAACACCTTATGTTCCTAAAAGTCAGAATGCAATAGGTTAGAGGTGGTGGAAAACCACCAGAACCCAAAAGCTTACTCAAAACAATAAAAAAAAGCTTTGAATGAAAGGAATAGATAAGTGTGTTTGTGTGTGTTCTCTTCTATACCAGGCTCATTAGTTTGAAGCCCTCCAGCAGCTTGCAGTTTTTGTTTTTTAGGCGATGAGCTTCATCGATGATCACACAGCGCCAGTCAATGGCGTTGAGTTCCGGGCAGCCTCCGAGAATCATTTCAAATGTGGTGATTACTGCCTGGAACCGGTATGTCCCTCGCACCGCGCGACCCTGGTTGAAGGAGAGAGAGAAGTAGATTAGACCCTGTTCAGCTTTGGCACTAAATAACAAATTACACAATCTTTGCCAAAGGTCAACTCAGCATGGGAGTGTACTTAACATTCATTTTTTGATGTTCTTGTCTGCATGAGAGCAGACCAAATAAAATCAATGCTTCTGATATTTAAATTATATGTCTACATTTACATTTACATCATTTGGCAGACGCTCTTATCCAGAGCGACGTACATGGTGAGCAGTAGGGGGTTAGGTGCCTTGCTCAAGGGCACTTCAGCTGCTGTCCGGTTCTGAGAATCGAACCTGGGACCCTTTGGTCACAAACCCACTTCTCTAACCATTGAGCTACGGCTGCCCCATGTCTATGTAGCATCTTTTTGAAAGTGTGTGATATTTGCATGTGTGTAAGCATTTTGTTGCCATCAAGGCAAAGCCTCAGGCAAGGAGCTGACACAACACTATTCAAATCCCCCTGTGTTTGCACTTCAATCAGAAGGCCTCCTTTCTTCACCTGTCTGTACAGCTCACCCGTCACAAAACCAACACTCAACTCTGCTTTCCTGCAACAGACCTCACTCCGTCTTTGTGTTGATGATAAAAGTAATGCGGTTGACATACTACAGCAACAATCTTCCTCTTTGCAGAATTTAAGACCCTGAACAGTTATTAGACAACAAGCAGAATTTTGTGATGAGTAGGTAAAGTACAAAGTTGATTCAATGTAATGAATTCTATAAGTGTAGAAGCTGAGGTGTAACACAGGCTTTCATCTTAAAAGGTTTGATCATCACGAATGTGCTAATACACCATGCCTGCTTTACATATTCTGCATTGCAGCATGTTACTACTAAAAACCCCCACACTGTGGTCATTCTGGTTATCCTGGTATGTTTCCAATAAGCAATGCACAGTGTAGAGCACATGGGCACTACTTGAATGTCTTACTGTACTACACTCAACAGAAACACTGGCAATTGGAAAACCTTCTACAGCATAAACTTGTCTCTGAAGATCCTTTACACAATTTATTGTGTCAATATACACAGTTCTGCTCTCTAACCGTTTAAGGAACCAATGAACAGTACATCACCCACACAGCTTCCTTTGGTGTACACATCACAAATAGCAGAAAACCACCAGATGTCTGCCATTTACTTAACATGTAAACCATTCTTTTAAGATTTTAAATGTTCAGACTGCAGACAAGCAACCAAAAAGAAAACACCAAATGTAGAAAAACTATTTTTTTTGAGAGTATATGTGTGTGTGCATGTGTACAGTGCTCCACCATTTGCTGACATGCCTCACAGCACTCACAAAAACATCAAACAGCACAAATATGGTATGATGGGGTTTGGGTCAGCTTACTACTAAGCGTCCCGTCCCCCACAATAACTATTAAAGCTGTATTTATGCCCATATGCTTTCTAACCTGAGCATCCCTGAAGTACATCTCATACTGCTGCAGCATCTGCCGACTAAGTACGCTGCCGTGGTAGACAATGACATTGAGGTGCGTCCATGTGCGAAACTCTCGCTCCCAGTTGGTGATTGTGGAAAGTGGGGCAATGATGAGGAAGGGCCCCTTTATCCCTGTGCAATGGATCTCCTGCAGAAATGTAATAGACTGGATGGTTTTCCCCAAACCCATCTCATCAGCCAAGATACAGTTACGTCTGCAGAGAAAATGAGAAACCAAATCATTAAATCATTCAGCAGCAAATTAATTACACTGTTCTGGCATGTAACTTGTTTAAATATAAATGCAAATCAGGCGAATACTTGTTTCATCCAATAGACATAGAGCAGGAAACAGTACACAAATTTTCCCTTAACCAATTCACTGAATTTGATGCAGAAAACACATTTTACAGATATAACCATTACAATGTGTGTAAAATCTCTATATTTTTTGTGTACAAGTGTATATGTCTTTGTGTGTGTGTGTGCTTGTGCAAAATGAGATGGCCTATGTGTGTCTGTGTGTGAAAGAGAGACCAGCACGTGGGCTCAGACATGTCGTCAGCTGCACGCCCCACTGGATCCTCTTCCGCACTACTTAACAATCTGCTGCCCGGATCCACATCTATCCCCCTTGTGTGAAAAACCTCTCCCTCACTGTGGCCTGATACACACATGCACACACATCTCACGGTCACACATTCACATTCTCTGTCTATTAAAAAAAAAAAATCTCCCCAACATATATACACACACACACACTACACTGTGGCCTTCTACTACTAATACACTGGCAATCTGAAATGTTCACCAGAAGGTTTTAGCAAAACAACTTTAAGTGTCACCTGAGCTGTGGAGCACCAGGTTCACCAACTTTTTTTGTTACTTTGAATACAGCCATATTCAAGAGAGTAGTATTTTTTTTTATGAATGAAGCAAATGAGGAAAACTTTCAACAAATTATTATTTATATTAAACTTTTATTGGGGTGATAATATGGCAAACATGGTGCAATTTGTAGCACAAAACTCTGACACCTGAAAAATGCTAGTAATAGCTCATTTCATCCATCATCCCTCATTTACCATGATTTTTTACTCAAATATCAAATACCAGTGCTGCACTACATCCAGTTAAACAGAGACAATTATAGTATTTTTGAAACAAAATATGCAGCTAGTTTTCTTCAAGCACTGCTTAATATGCTTACAATTTATCATGATTACAGAACACTGCCATATTATGCCAACTCTGTCTTCATCGATCAGAATATTGCAGTGCACTCTTTGCTTTCTGTGCTGTGGGTGAAAATAACTTCCACTGGAACTTCTACTAAATTATTATTAATGTAAGCCCCCAAAAAGAGAATGTCCAGCAAGTTCAAATTAAAAATTAAGAGCCCTGGAATAGAAAATGTGCTGCCTGCACATCAATGAGCTGAAGTTCTCACCGTTCAAATGAGTTAAGCAGTGGAGAGGGGGAACTTAAGACAAATCAATAAAATGCATGAACAGTTTACAAAGACATTCTAAAGTTAGTACTGAATTCTGATTTGTGAAGACTGTGTTTTTTAAAACCTGAAAGTAACTTTAAAAGCACAAACTGATCACACAGGCCAATCTGCCTTGGGAAGTGTGGTGAATTATGTGTGGCAGCAGATTTTGCACAAAAGTTTTTAAAGGGTCTTCAGATAGAATGTGGTGAATGCCTTTAAATCTGGCAAGTGATGTAGGGAGCTATAATTTCACTGTAAGGAAAATCTTTCAGGTTGAATACATTTCAAACTATTAATTTTTTTCCAGGACTAGCTGCCCCAGCAAATCATAGAGATTTGATGTAAAAATAAGTCTTCAAGAAAACTAGACTTTCATCACAAGAATGATTAAATGATTAAAGGAATGTCAGGAAAATCCTAGAAAAGAAGTAAAAAGTATATGGTAGTTTGCCAAAGAACATGCAAGCAAAGACCTTTTGGAACATTGCATATCGAATTGTGTAACCACAGTAACAGCACATGTGTGATGGAAAACAAAGAACGTTTTTCAGGAGAAGAATATATACCAATTAAAGCACAGTGGTACAAATGCCACGGTGTGGACTTGCACTGCTGCCTCAGGGACTGGGCAGCTTGCAGCCATTGATTAACTTATTAATTTAGCATCATATCACAGAGTGATTAGAGATAATGTGAGGACCAAGGTAAAAAAGAAGGAAGCTGAAATGGAGGTGGAGCTTTCAACAGGATAATGATCCTTATGACAAGCAAATTAAAAAAGAAATACAGTACAGGCCAAAAGTTTGGACACACCTTCTCATTCAATGTTTTTTCTTTATTTTCATGACCATTTACATTGGCAGATTCTCACTGAAGCATCAAAACTATGAATGAACACATGTGGAGTTATGTACTTAACAAAAAAAACATGTTTTATATTCTAGTTTCTTCAAAATAGCCCTTTGCTCTGATTACTGCTTTGCACACTCTTGGCATTCTCTCGATGAGCTTCAAGAGGTAGTCATCTGAAATGGTTTTTCAACAGTCTTGAAGGAGTTCCCAGAGCTGAGTGTTTAGCACTTGTTGGCCCCTTTGCCTTCACTCTGCGGTCCAGCTCAACGTAGCACCTCATGGCAAAGAAAAGTCAATCACAATCTACCAATCGATCGCAAAAGATGAGTGAGGAGGTGTTTCCTTCTGAGAATGAGATGGTGTGTCCAAAATTTTGGCCTGTACTGTAGCTCAAAAATAATTTTTTGCTTATGTTTAATTAAAATGTTTTGAACAGATAATTACATGCAAAAGCCCTCAGCTTAAGAAATTAAAAAAAAAAAAAAAATTAAAACAAAGTTATTTCTGCTAAATGGGGCTATGTTAACATATTCTTATATAGTCGTGTGCAAAAGTTTTGAGAATGACAAATATTGGTTTTCACAAAGTTTGCTGCTTCAGTTTTTATGATGGCAATTTGCATATACACTCAAACCCTCTTAGCTTGTCCCCCATTATCTTGCCAAACCCGCCTCTCAACCCTGAAAGGCTGCAGAACAAATTTCCTGCCAACATCGCCTCTCGCCCTCCCCCCAATGCACAAAGTTGTCAGGTGTATGCATTTCTCCATCTATAGCTCGCCCAACTTGGGTCTGTATTAGCTCTGTAGTCTAGAAAACAGTCAGTCGTGCTAATCCTATAGGTTGCTGCTGCTACTGCTGCTGTTGGTGGGTGGGCGACACTAACGTTCGATGGACCAATCACTGATGCAACCTCGGTCTGGTTGGTGTCTGGATCAATCAACACAGGAAACCCGCTGGTTGACTGGTGACTGGTTGGTTGGTCCATCCGTCAGCTCAACTAGTATGACCAGCTTCAATTCTGAGTTTGCGTACAAGTTTGTGAACTAGTCTCTGACTGGCGAGCAAAAAAAAGGAAATATACATTGGTCGCAGCAATAACTGAACTAAGACGCCTTTACTGTTCAATTTCATCAGGCTGTCAATTCTCTCAGCTAAAAGCTAAATTGGCAGAACGCCTCAAGTGAATAAAAATGCTTGCCCTTGGGGAAGCAAGCTGAATTGCAAAGTCCTTTTTTGCCATTAAAATGAACTTAATCCCCAAAATCCCATTTCCACGACATTTCAGCCCTGCCACAAAAGGACCTGCTGAGATAATGTCAGTAATCTTCTCGTTAACACAAGTGAACGTGTTGAGGAGCACAAGCTGGAGATCATTTGGTCATGCTGACTGAGTTAGAACAGCAGACTGGATGCTTTAAAAGGAAGGTGCTTTTGAAATGCTTAAAATGATTGTTCTTCCTCTGTTAAACATGGTTACATGCAAGGAAACATGTGCAGTCGTCATTCCGTTGCATTAAGAGGGCTTCACAGGCAAGGTTGTTACTGCAACAAATAGGATGGCCTGGTGTAAAGAAGGGTTCCAAAGAAGACACTTCTCTCAAAGAAAAACATAATGGACAAGTTGATGTTCTGCAAAAAGTACAGGAATTAGATTGCTGACCCTTGGGGTAAAGTAATTTTCTCTGATGAAGCCCTTTTCAGATTGTTTGGGGCATCTGGAAAAATTGTTGTTTGAAGAAGAAAAGGTGAGCGCTACAATCAGTCCTGTCTCATGCCAACAGTAAAAAATCCCAAGACCATTATTTATGTGTAGGGCTGCTTCTCATCCAAGGGAGTGGGGGTTCACTCACAATTTTGCCTAAGAACACAGCAGTGAATAAAAAATTGTACCAAAACAACCTCCGCCAACCATCCAAGAACAGTTGTTGGTGAAGAACAATGCCTTTTTCAGGACAATGGAGCAATGTGCCATAAGGCAATAATGATAACTTAGCAGCTTGGGAACATTTTAAAGGAAATGTAAATTTTGGGTGCATGGCCAGGAAACTCCCCAGACCTTAAACCAATTGAGAATGGGTTGCCATCAGTCAAGATTTGGCCGAGAAGTTGATTGACAGCTTGCCAGGGGGAATTGCAGAGGTCTTGAAAAGGAAGAGCCAACACTACAAATATTGACTCAAATATTACTTGATGTAATTGTCAATAAAAGCCTTTGAAACTTATCAAATGCTTGTAATTATACTTAAATACACCACAGAGGAATCTTACATTTAAATGCTAAGTTTGACAAATAATTAAAAAACAAAAATGTGTCACAGACATCTGTAGGCACTGTAGTAAAAAGGGCAAAATGACCTTGTTATTAACTAACAACAAAAAAAAAAAAAAAATTGACACACACACAGTCTAAATAATGATTACGAAAGGTACAAATCATGCCCAATATGTAACTCAAGCATTTTATTTCATGTATTATTGTATATAATACATGAGCTTATATGACGCTTGGGCTGCAACTATCGAATATTTTTGAAATCAAGTATTCTGTCATTTTTTCATTGAATAATCAAGTAATTGGATCATTCAAATTTTTGTGTTTTTAAACAACCACATCAATGCAACATGAAAGGCCTCTTAAAATGAGCAAGAAATAGGCTGTTATTTCTCACTAAAATGTTTTAATTCAAAATCACTTCTATTATTAGATCAAATAGACAAGGCGTGATTAGATATGCACCTTGTCTCTGTGTGTGTGTGTGTGTGTGTGTGTGTGTGTGTGTGTGTCCATGATGAGGGGAAGTAAAGCTGAAGAGGAGAGATAC
>JBBIGC010000041.1:16227113-16237939 GCA_037576955.1 Lepidarchus adonis
GGAGGCAGTGAAGCTAAAGGCTAACGCTAAATGCTAATGCTAGCCGGACTGAGTGCGCGAGCAGCAGAGCGGAGGAACACTTAGCGCAAGATGGCGGCCGCGGTACAGTCTGCAGCTCGAGCCCCCCCCCTCCGCCGCACGCGCGCACACGCATTCACACTCACCCTTCCTCTCGGCCTCTTCACTGTAGACATGTTTTTTTTTCCTTTTCGTTTTCCTCCCTCTTCCCTCTCTCAAGCCGCCTAACAAAAGCCTTTCGCCGGGTTTTTCCGCCCCCCTCCCCTGTCTCTCTCTCAGCAGATGTCGCGGCTCGCGCAGGCGGCTCCACTTTGCGGGGACGGAAAAAAGCGAAGAGACGCGGAGGACGACGAGACGAATAACCCGGCCACCCTCCTCCACCTTTCTCTCATTCTTCCACCGCTTTTCTCCACCGATTCCCCCTGTTCGTCCGGCGAACGACGGCGGCGTTTCTCCTCGTTTTCCTCTTCTATCTCTCCCTCTGTCTCGCGCTCACACGCGCGCGCTCACAACTCCTTCCTCCTTTCACATCTCGAAGGTAGGGCCTTTTACTCCTCCTTTGTAGACAGAAAAGGTTTTTTTTTCGTGCTAACTCGGCCGGCAGGTTGGTAATCTGTTTTCCCTTTTCCACTCGCTTTTTCCGTTCTTCCTCTCCTCCTCCTCTCCCGAGCCGGGGCGTGTGCGCGCGAGCGCGAGCGGCGGACCGAAATGAAAGCACAAAGCATCAAAATGCATCAGCATGAATATTAGAGATGTCGTTAAAATCCGGACTCGTTTTTCTCTCTCTCTCCCTTGCTCGGTCACTCACTCTTTGTAGGAAGGGAAGGCCGCCAGGGGGCGCTCGCAGTTATTACATTAACTTTCACAACTTTAACCCCAAATATCCTGTATATCACACGCCTTTTACTATCCCCCACTGTCAATACACACATCCAGCAACTGAAAAACACGAATTATCTAATTAAAAGCCCAAATAAAATTTGACTAAACTGTTACAGGTCTCATCCTGACTGGGCCTTGCATCCTTCATCACAGCCCCATTTGCATTAGACCACAAAGATAATACACAACGTCAAAGTGACAAATTACAGTAAAGAGTTCCTGTCACAGAAAACCCCAGTTCCAGAAAAGTTGGGATTAAAAAAAAAAAATGCAGTGAAGCAAGAATCTGATTTCCTAAATCATTTGAACATTTATTTAAAACTTAAAATTGTTTCACTGATTAACTTTTTTGTAAATATAAACGAATTAAGTATAAAAAAAAGTTGGAAAAGAATTGTGTTTTCCACTATGTTTCATCATCTTTCCATTTAATTACATGGTTTATTTGGGAACCGAGGAGACTTAACTGTTGCAGTTCTTCAAGAGGATTTTTTTTGCTTCACACAAGCTGCTCGACATTATAGTGTTTGTTGTCATATTCTCCTTTTTGTGAAGGTCCATTCATTTTCACTAGGAGACAGGTCTGAGCTGCTTGTAAGCCAAGTACATCCACTTTGTGTCTACGAAACCACAGTGTTGTATCGTGTAGAATGAGGCCTGGCATTGTCTTGCTTAAATAACCATGGATTTCCTGGGAAAATATGGCATCTTACTACAATCACAAAAACACCTCTATGTCAATGGAGCAATCACACCCATGCCCCCAAACCACAGCAGATGCTGATAACAGTCTGGATAATCCATTTCAGCTTTGCCACAGAAATCTCAGTTCATTTTCCCCAAAATCAAGCTGAAACTTCATCTGCGATAGCTCGGGTTCAGAGAACACAGTGGTGTTTCTGTATAGAATGGATATTTGTTTGCATTTCTTTATGCAGTGGCATAACGTTAAGTAACAGCAGTTTTCCCAAAGCCCTGCAGATCCCATGTGGCTATATTTCTAACATTAGCATGATAATTTATCATACAGGACATTCAGAGGGGTCACAACAGTGGTTGTCCTACATTGTCCATAATTTTCCTGTATTCCCTAAATCTTTTCACAATATTGTGTACTGTAGATGATGAAAGATTTTGTTGAGTTTTTTTTTTTAAATTGACTGAGCCAAGACTCACTTTGCTTGCAGAGACTGAGCCTTTGGTGGATGTTCCTTTCTCAATCACAATCCCCTTGGCAGTTATTAGCTCAGCTGTTTATTTTTGTAATGTTTTTTTTAAAGTATCATTTGAATATTATATAAATATATAAATATAAATAATATAAATAATTTTTTGAAAATCAACACATTTTTTGCTCCATCCCAGCTTTTCTTGTAAAAGTTCAAGAGTTAACAAGTGAAAGTTTCCTTTTACTCCATTTTATAAAAAAACAGAAAAGGGTTTTGTAAATGTAAGCGTTTGATGTTGTATACAGACATTGGTAAAGTTTCATTCCTGACCCTGTTGGCAGTTCACCAGTTGGTTCTTCCTTAGATCACTGGTGGTAAATAACAACTACAGCACACTTGGAATACTCCGTAAGTCCTGCTGTTTTCAATATTTATGAAACTAGCTTTGAGAAACTCCCTTGTACGTTTGGGATCATTATCTTGTAGGATGAGATGCTGTGCAATGGAAGCATTTACTGGAATCTGAGCATTTAAGATCATTGTGGAGCTGCAGTTCCATCATTAATGAAGGTAAGTGTGCACCATGTGCACCACAATGTTTAACAGATGAGCTGCATTGCATCCAATCTTGGGCAGTTCCTTTTCATCTCCACACTTTCCTTTCGTCATCACTCTGACGCAGATTAATCCTGGTCTTGTCTTTCTATAACACCCTTTTCCACAGTTCTGTGGGCTCTTTTAAGTACTTTTTTGCAAACTGTAATCCCATTTTTGTGTTCAGAAGTGGAGATCTTACTTGGCCTACTAGTCCCTTTGCGACTGCAGAGCTCACAGCTTTCTTCTTAATGCCAATCCAGACAGATTTTGGTTATCCTAAGGTTTGACTGATGTCACAAATGGTTTTATTCTTGTTTTTCAGCCTCAGAACAGCTTCCTTGACTTTCATTTGCACAGCTTTTCTCATCAAGGTGAACAATGGCAACTACAGACTCCAAATGGTAGAAGCAAGTGTAGGTCTCTTATCCCTGCACTACTGAAGCAATGAAACATACCTAAGCTAACTGTCCCAAATGTTATGGTGCCCTGAAATGAAGGGGCTGGTATAAAAAAAAGTGTTGTAATTACTACATGGTGAAACTAAAATGTATGCAAATAACTTTAAATTAAAGTCTGGAATGTGCACTTTAATCATGTCTGAATTGTTTGATTTAGATTTTTACACTGAGGAGCAGAGGGGTAAATCAAGCAAAATGTGTCTGTCCCAAACATTAAGGAGGGCACTGTACTATAGATAGATTTACAGACAGACAGTCAGTCAGTCTACGGCTGCTCAGAACAGAGCTCATTTCCATAGAAAGGCACAGTTAGAGATACGGCCTGATTTAGTCTAAAAGGATAAACAGGTTTGGAATTGGTCATGTAAACATAAACAGTGGCTGCTTCTGATACACACTCACAACTTTCAGACATTAAAATGAATCAAATGAGGAGGCTAAGTTAGGATATGGGCTCTTTAAGGACAGAAAGCTGGACAAGGAGATTCTCAAGCAGCAAAACACAGCTGACAGAGCACAACAGTGCTTAGTGCCTGGAAAACATATGATATATTCACACACACTAACTTCCAGCAACATCTCACAGCACCTGCTGGTTTGGAGCTGCTCTGACTATCACAATCAAACCATTGTCAAAGTAGCTTTCATTCTTATTTTCTTGCTTCCAACACATCAAATATCAACAACTGACTGTACAACTGCTGTCCAATATACCCCACTCCCTTTACAGGGGGCACTCGAGCAAGTCACCTAACCCCCTACAGCTCCCTGGGCGCCGCGACAGTGCCACCCCACCGCTCCAGGTGTGTTCTCACAGGTAAAAAAGACTATTATAATAGACTCTGGGATTAATACATTACAATGAATCAAAATAGATGATTTAATTCACCTGTCAGTGTTCATGTGACTGATGGCTGTATGTCCTATAGAGAAAATGAAGGAACTGCAGTCAGATGGGGATGTAATGCACGAGGTTCGGTGTAGCTGTTTATGTGAGAGACGGACAAAATGACAGTGGTGGCAACAGAAATGAAACAGAGCCTGTGATACCCAGAACCTTAGAACCACACACACACACACACACCCTTATCTAACCATAACAAGTTACTGAAATTACAGCTAAACTGTTACAGTGTTTTAAAGGCACGTGTTGTCAAATTGTCAGAGTAGTGTGTTAAATCTTTACACCTGAAACACCAGTGACTGCTTCTTTGTGTGTGCGTGTGTGTGTGTGTACGAGTGTACAGAACTTGCTTTTGTTATTGACTGTATTTACATTATACCACCATTCAAACAAAACAAGGAAAGAAAAGAGAAGAGAAGAAAAGAGAAAGATTGTATTAGCCAGATATGGATAAAAAACATTCAATATCATATGAAAACACACACACACACACACACACACACACACACACACACAGGGTGAAAGCGCAGCATGTGTGGTTGTAATGTGCAGTGAGGGAGAGAGGGGGAGATACAGGCACATGCTGACGCAGTCACATGGCACAAATGGCCCGGGCGCCATGGCAACCAAACAGTTAATATGCAAATGAGAGGGAATAGCTGCTCTGCTCCATGGGGGTGGGGCGGGTGGGGGGCACAGGTGCCAGTCTCAACCCTGACATCATTATCTAACTGCTGCAGAGAGAGAGAGAGAGATTTGAAAGCAGACAGATCTTCGCATTTTCAGAACAAAATGTATCTAATGTTTCTCTTGCTTTCACTTTCTCTAACCTCTAACAAAGTGCAACACACCACTCATATTTTTGGAAACAAAGATGGAAATTACAGATCTAATATTATAATACTGATGAATGCAGGCATCACAGCAGAAGGCCACCTTTGGTTTGACGTGGAATGTGCCACCAGTCCAGAGAAACGTACAAACTGGGGTTTCTGTACAGTGGAGCTTACAGGAACCAGGTGTCTGAAGCATTTTAGTGATGTTTTATGTGATATGTGTAGTGCATTTTAAGGGAAAAGTGACTTATTTGTATTTATATATTTGTTTGTATTTATTTATTGATTCATTTTTATTTATTTATTTGCTCATTTGTTTGTTATTTATTTTTTATTTATTTAAAGTATTGAATAATTTATTTTTTTATTTAAAGTTATTTCCTTATTTTTATTTTACCATTATTAGCATTAAATTTAACACTTGTAGGTTTATGTAGGTTTACGAGTCATTTGGATAGCAAATAAAATGAGTATTTGTACTGTATCACTATAATGAGAATCGGAAAATGTTTCTCTGCGATGTCCCTGAACAACAAGCTGGATACGTTTGCTGATTTCTCAATGAGTGAAATATTTGGACTTTTTCAAATATCTGTACAAATCCTCTTTAATGCCAATGGTAGAACTTCAGGCTACCTTCCATTACAACAACAATAAAACAATCAAGAATTGTTTTATATTCAGTAAGCATGCTAATAATCAGGCATCCTTAAACCACCCAAGGCTACACTGCTCCTACCCAACCATTAGCTGAGTGCGCTGGTTAACTGAATATAGATTATACTGTCAGAGACTGCAGAAGAAAGAGTTGGGTCCATAATTAGGACTGGAACTGCAGGCTAATGTGGAGTTCTACTAAAAAGAGACAGCGAGAGGGAGTGAGGGAGGGAAAAACACGAGGGCAAGCTGATTAATGAAAGAGGACATGATGCGTAGCAGTGTTTCCTGAACCCATTAAACATGGCAGCAACTATTAATGACCCTTACAGGCTACAGCATGGGCTTGCATGGCCCCCTAGTGAGGCCCTCTCCAACATGTGCATTTACACACACACACACACACACACACACACACACACACACACACACAGTCTCTTTGACCTAGAGACGCAGCTCTTACCTGCAAAGTTATGACAAACCTTACTAAAGGCCAAACTTGACTTGCCCTGGTTTATTCTCCATATCCAATTACTACGGAGTGTGTTTTATGACCATTCTGTTCTGGTGTATATAACTTAAATAGACCGATCAGCCATAACAGTAATACTGATATTGTGCTGCGTTAACATTTCGTGCAACAGGAGCTCCTCTTTGGGATGGAAGCTGATTGGCTAACCTTCACTTCCCACATGAATCAGTGAACCTTGGGTGCCCATAACCCTGTGAACAGAACCTGCTGTTCTGGAGATGCTCTGACTCAGATCCTTACTTCACCCAGTTTGACTGCTTCCAGCACATCAGCTTTAAGAGCTGTTCACTTGTTGCCTAATATAACCCGCACCACGACGGGCGCCGCCGTAATTACATAACCAGATGTTGTTGGGTTTTTTTAATTCAGTGTTTTTACTTTGCCTGTCAGTGATCATGATGTTACAGGTGATCAGAATGTGTCACAAGCAAAATTGTTTGATGTTTTTAAGCTATTCTGTTCTCACACCTTTTCCCAGTGACGACTTTTGGCCCTAAGAAAGTTCTTGCAGGTCAGTGTTCCATTTATATTACAGTACGCTCCGTTGGCCCCTAATAAGCCCTTAATATTCATCCTTTTAGCAAGTCACACACACACACACACACACACACACACACACACACACGAAGTGTCTTTCAAAGTGGAAAATATGAAATTCTCCATTCGTAATTTAATACGATTAAACCTAGATCAGTACATAATCCACAAAAAAAATTCATGATGACTTAAATGAGAATACAGCCATCTTAGTTTCTATCCTAAATGATTAGTGAACATGCATGTTCATGAACCCACAAAGAAAGAAAGATACTTTTGACAGTGGTCAGTGTGAAATCTTTTTTCTTTGTGGATTACAAGCTCAGAAGACACATGCATGTTCACTAATCATTTAGGATAGAAACTAAAATGGCTGTATTCTCATTTAAGTCATCATGACCCCTGGTTCCTATACAAGTACAGTCATGTAAATCTAAATCAGTAAGATTCTCTGCAATGGACCATCCCATGCAAGTAAAGATACAGTTCTTGTTTGTATCTTTGTGTTCAAATGTACAATTCATGGAAATGTTCTGCCTGTGAGAACAGTCTGTAGGTGCATCCTCGTCACTCCACATCATTAGCATCTCCGACACATCTGTCTTGACTCAGAGGAACTCCTAAATGCACCGGTGCAATGCAACAGTCTAAGGTCACAAGGGACCACAAAAGTATTCAGATATGTCATAACAAAAAGTACATTTCTCTTCTGTTTTTACTGTTACACAAGCCCCATTTCCAAACGAAATTGGACTATTTTGTAACATGCAATAATATAATAATAATGTTAATTGTTCATTTTCTTGAAATGTTTTTTAACTGACAAAAGTAAAAAAGCAACACATTTTCAGTGTTTTCACTGATCAACTTAAATGTATTTTTATAAATATACACAAATTTAGAAAAAAAAACCGAAGCCATTTATCTCAGCAATGAGTGTCTTTCTTCCAGCAAGAACACAAGTTAACATTGGAATAAAAGCAACAATAAAGCAGTTAAAAGTATCAAGAGTTTGTAAAGACTTGTAAAAGAAATATATTTTGTAAGCTGGTTAGAAGAACACAGCAGGACCTAATAGGGAAAGACTGGCCCAACAAATTGACACATAAAATCAGTGTTAACTGTGTTAGTGTTATTTAAATTTATGTTAATATTAACACTTTGTTGGGAATACTTATTGTTGTCATTTTTGTGGGGACCATTGACTTATTCGCCTCTTTATGATGTGGTCAATGAAGCACACACTGTCTTTAAAGCCACACTTGTTTTGTGCATCTTTAGCGGTCATAACTATAGACTTCCTTGAAAAATGTCACGTTTATGGCTCCTTATGTCTCCAAAAAAAACAGTATTCACCTCTGGGTCAATGGAACCCTTGCACATATGAAAGTGGCCACTGATGCACCATCAAATGTGTTTTCATTAGCACTTTTCACTGATATCAGTATGGATGGTCCATTTTAACACATGGCACATTAGAACTTTTCCAAAAAAAAGCTAAAGTGACTGTTACACATATTTCCATTGTTTTTCATTCCATCTGAGATGAGATCAGGCTCAGTGAACTCAGCCGTGTTTCTGCATAGAACTGATGTATTGTTTCTTTTTGTTTCAGGTTGCGTTTCTTGATGCAGAGGCAGACTATATTCAGTAACAAGGGTTTTTGTGCCCTCCCTGTGCCCATATGACTATATTTATCAAAGAACTTAAAGCCTTATTAGAGCTCAAAATTCACATACATTCAACAGTGGTTTTGAGTGAGATTTCCGGAATACTATGTACTGTCGATGGTGAAAGAACTAAATTATTTGCAATCCTCACTAAAATGTTCTTTTGGACCTTACTGAAGGGTCAAGCAATGATCCATTTCTTCCTGCAAAGATTGAGCCTTTGGTTGAAGCTCTTTCTGTACACAGTCATGAACCCTCACCTCTTACCAACTCAGATGCCATGTAATTACATTTAGAGTGTGTTATTACTTTTAAGTCATGATTAAATTATGACTCCAGATGATCCAAGAGCATTCAACAGTAAGATCATCACACCAACAGTGGTGCTAGTGTGATTATGTGGAAATGCTGTATTATTTCATGCTTCTTTCATGGACAGAAGCATGTCCAGACTCACATTTTGGAGTGCCCTAGTAAAGGCCTGACTTGAAACTCATTTAGATGCTGTGGACTCTAAACTATCACTTCAGTCAAAGTCCTACTAGTGTGAGAATTTCAGAAAGAAAATAAGCCCAAAATCCCTTCACAGTGATGTAAAAGGCTGATCTTGTAGGACATATATAGTCAAAGATCAGCACAGCCATTTATTTAACTATTTCTTGGGTGAAACAGGTGTTGAAAATACTTTTTTTCACCCAATAAAAGAAATTATTATACTTTTGTGTTTACAATAGTTTGTTTTCTTCATGTTCACCAAATCTTACATTTCTGTATGAAGATCTAAATTTAAATTTTATGTGACAATTATGCAAAAGTAAAGGTAATCAGGAGGGTGATAAATACCTTTTAGGCGCATTGCAGAATTTGATATATTATATATTTGGATAAGACATAAAAAATACTTTACACACAAGTTCCTTTAAAGTTTCAGGCCTATGTTTTTGTATTAGTGGAAAACAGTCAGCACAACAGTAGTTATGCCAACCTTAAAAGGACTGTAGGTGGTTCGTGTTTAGTAGGTGCAGGTTTAATGCTTATGTCTCAAAATGTCTCAATGCTTAATGCTTATGTCTCAAAATCAGACGACTACAAACTCTACAAATATGAAAGGAAAAAGGGGGAGGGAGAAATTTCATATGTGGACTTTCTCCTTAACTTTCTAACCCTATTTAAAGAACATACTCTACCACTATGCTATCAGTTCGATGTGATGAATCTGTAAAAGCGCAATACCTTAAAGAAATAAAATGCATTGAAATACATCAAAAATACCCACAGCTGTAGAGTTGTAAGCAGAATGCTAGTCCAGAATTTACCCAGTGTGATTTAATAAGTGAGCTAGAGCCTCAAAATATGAAATGTAGACTACATACTTCCTAAAAGAGAAGTTACACACTTATTGTTCATGCCAATCATTATCTAACTTTGTTTAAAAAATGATTTACAACCACTTGAAAAAAGAAGGCCAACAACTATTTTGTGTTTCATAAGAGTAAAGCATAAAAATCCTCTACTGGAAGAACAAGTAAGGCAACCATTTTGAACTAAACACACAAGCAGATGAGGTTTTAAAACATTGTACATAAGAGATTGTGGAATAAGGGTTTTCTTTTTGTCCAGAAATTCCAGAGCCATGACCACACCGGCATTGGAACCAACAAAGTCTTTAACATGTGGCTACCTGAGAAACCTGGTGACTTGGTGACCAATCAGCTACCTGCTCTCACACTCCGATACTGCAAACTCCTGCACCATTTTTTCCCAAAGGCAAATACAAAGAGAATTCATGTCACATGGACCTTCACTGCAAGCCATACGTACAAATAATTACACGATACTGAACATCAGAGCCAGTTATAAACAGTTTATTACCTCCTTAACATACACAGACACTGCCTCATTCTTGACAAAGTCAAAGTCCCTTGACCTGGCAGACGCAGGCTACTGAACTGCTGAGTGATGATTCTGTTGTGGCATGTGAAGGGTTAACTTGACTGCAAGGGGAGGAGGTCAAGTTGTGTCATCGCCCAAAACGCCTGACATTCCACCCACTCAACCATCCCCCCACCAAGTTCAGTGAGACAGACTGGTTAACACACACATACACACACACACATTTACTTGGACATGCTCTGAAACAAAAAAAAGGTAAAAAGATAATGAACCCTCGGTGGAACTTCAACCTACAGTCACACAAAACAAAAAGAAAGAAGAGATGGTGTTTGATTTAGACCTACTGTGTGGTTTGGCCTGGACGACTTCCCACGTGCTCTCACTGCAGCCCAATGCCAAGTCAACTCGCCCCTCCCTCTCCTCTACTTACTCTCTCACTTCTCTTTTCTCCCTCGCTCTCCTCCCTCCTCTTCCGTTCCTCAGCTCACGCGTTTTTACACGACTTCCTGCTGATCTTTAACCCGTCTGGCCCCTCCCACCGCTTCTCAGGCCCACACGCAAGCTGCTGATCTCAGATCAGAGGGTTTCTCTTCTCTCTTCTCTCTCTCTCTCTCTCTCTCTCTCTCTCTCTCTCACACACACACACACACACACACACACACACACACACACA
>JBBIGC010000041.1:16283452-16293984 GCA_037576955.1 Lepidarchus adonis
TGTGTGTGTGTGTGTGTGTGTGTGTGTGTGTGTGTGTGTGTGTGTGTGTGTATATATATATATATATATATATATACACCAGTCAGTATCTGGTGTGGTACCATTTGCCAGAGTTGATCAGGTTGTTGATTGTGGCCTGTGGAATGTTGGTCCACTCCTGTTCAATAACTGTGCGAAGTTGCTGAACATTGGCAGGAACTGGAACACGCTGTCGTATACGGCGATCCAGAACATCCAAACCTGCTCAATGGGTGACCTGTCTGGTGAGTGTGCTGGCCATGCAAGAACTGGGATGTTTTCAGCTTCCAGGAATTCCAGGTACAGATCTTTGCAACATGGGGCCGTGCATCATCATGCTGAACTTGAGGTGATGGTCGTGGATGAATGGCACAACAATGGGCCTCAGGATCTTGTCACGGTATCTCTTTGCATTCAAAATTCCATTAATAAAATGCACCTGTGTTCATTGTCCATAACATACACATGCCCAAACCATAACCCCACCATGGGCCACTTCACCCACAAAATTGACGTCAGCAAACCACTCACCCACACGACGCCACACACGCTGTCTGCCATCTGCCCTGAACAGTGAAAACCTGGACTCATCCGTGAATAGGACATCTCTCCAGCACGCTACACGTTATTTGCCCACTCGAGTCAGTTACGACAACAAACTGCAGTCAGGTCCAGACCCTGATGAGGATGATGAGCTGCAGATGAGCTTCCCTGAGACGGTTTCTGACCGTTTGTGCAGAAATTCTTTGGTTCTGCAAACCAATTGTTGTTGCAGCATCCAGGTTGCTGATTTCAGAGTGGCCTTTTATAGTGGACAGTCTAAGGCACATCTGTGCAATATTCATGCTCTAATCAGCACCTTGATCTGCCACACCTGTGAGGTGGGATAGATTATCTTGGCAAAGGACAAGTGCTCACTAACACAGATTTAGATTTGTGAACAATATTTGAGAGTTATGGGGCTTTTGTGTTTGTAGAAAATGTTCATGTGAGTTCAGCTCATGTAAAATGGGAGCAAATCCATATATATATATATACACAAAATCTTGACACCTTTATGAGTTTACTATTCTGAGATTTCGTGAGATTTTCCTCATACATACTTTTGTCTTTAGATGCTAATCTAAACTCATTCACTGATATGATTTATTTACAGTAAACTAACATTATTCTTAAAGGGTAAAACAAAGAAAAAAAGTGTATTTTGCAAACTACATGTGACTAAAACAAAACTCAAAATGGAGTTGTCAAGTTACAACATTCCTGTACCATGTTAACTTTTTTATACAGAATATTTATCATGTTAAAGGTTTTTTTGTCCCACTTTCAAAGCTTTTTAATGGTAAAATTGATTAAATAATAATCAACAACCACGTTTAACCTTATTTTACATTTAGACTTAAATCATCTGTGGACAACAACAACATCATCACATTCTGTTATGTAATAGTTATGTTCTCTGCAAATACAAGTGATTCTTCATTCAGCCTGTCATTTCATTACACATGTTAGCTTCAGGAACCTCATCTCTATGAGATAGCCAGCAGTATGTCATTATGGATAAAGGCAGGAGAGAGACTCTCACCCCCTGTACGGGATCAGATTAACATACCAAAGTTGAAGTTCTGGATGTAAATGCTCTCTGGGGGAGTGTGTAGATAATAAAAGTTTGACAAACACCCAACCATTCACTACAGCAGAAGGCGTACGACGAATCAAAGGGCTGAACGTGTTTATAGCGGAGGCTGAGATAGGCAGCACATGCGAGACAGCAAAGACACATTTAAAGTTGTTATATGAAAAGAGTCACTTTCTCCAGCAGTTATGTGAGAGAGGGAACCATGGGATGGTTCCAGATTATCACAGAAACACATTGTTAAGAGTTAATAAACTCAGAAAACTGCAAACAATGGAAGAAATGGCAGAGCGGGACAGAATGGTTACAGACGTGGAATGTGGGATGATGCACAAGTTTGCTCACTAATGGGCTGTACTTTCTGTCCATATAAGCCACATAAGTGTGTATGTGTGTGTGTGTGTGTATCTACAGGCCATCAAGTGTTCACACGCATCATTTCTCTTGTAAACCTACATATCGACACATCACACAGTATCTCTGGGGTGGTCTGCAGCCTCTGATTTGTGATAGCTGCCTTCAGTGGAATGATTAGCAGGATTAATCACTGAAGAAATTGTGTTTTTTTCCCCTTATCAGACATTATATAGATACAGAGCCTCTTATATCTCGAATGAAATCCACATGGCTTGGAGATTTGCCACGGTTGAGCTGGGGTCTGGCAGGCCCAATCCATGGCCAGGAAGCAGTGCAGTCAGGGAGGTGTTTGGTAAGTCTGTTTCTCAGTCTTAACAGCAGGATAATTTCTGATCAAACTCACAGGCAGAACATCCTTAAGAGTGATCAAGCAGCTAAGCTAGGCCTGCACAGCCTTGGCCCTTAAACTGCATGTCATTCATCTGTGCCGCTGCTTGTCTTTACTCATTGTCAGAAAAATAAAAATGTATTTAAAAAACAAAAAGCCATAAAGTTGTCACAGCTCACAAATAAGCTGGGATGTTTTATGAGAACTATGCTGTGACTGGCAGATCTGCTGGATATTAAGAGGGGAAGTGTCCTCATGCACAGAGACAGCATCTTTGGGCTGATGAGGCATGAAAACAGCCGCGCAAACACGCTGATAAATTATGTTTATGCATCATCAAACTGCGTCATTTGCTGACACCAGAAATGTTTCAGAGGACTTGCAGAGGCAATGTTTTTCATTTAGTGACCCACGTTAGCAGAGCAGCAATGCTAATAGGCATCACATAAGCAGTGACCTTTCCTACTGACATGCAGTTGCATGCAAAAATTTGGGCACCCCAGATCAAATTGCATGGTTTGTTGATTTTCTAAGTGGAAGTAAATGCACATCCTCTAAAGAGAACCCACTTCTGCACATTGTAATGAACAATTATTTTTGCTAAATGTAATAATTTCAGTTTGGCCTCTGCAAATGTCATGGCATTTTTTATATGTTATGTTTATTTTCTATATGTTAAACAGTACAAACAAATGCAAATCATTCTGTCACAATTAAAAATGTAATGGAGTTTTTGTGATATACCCTACCACAAGAATGGGCATCAGAAAACATTGACATGGCACTGTAGGCAGTGTCATGTTTACTAAAACAGAAAAGCCAAATTAAGTGTAATTGAGAGACACAGTAATAAATCTGTGGTCACTAAATACAGACAGTGTCTATTTCTTGGTCTTTGGCTGAGTCGTCTGAGAGGTGAAGACTAGTTCATAAAGGTCTTGCACTCTGTCACCTCTGCTACAACTCTCTGTTTATAACCACACGGTTGTAATAACTCAAGGCCAAAACACCAAGCTCTGAAATTTGGCTCCACACTAAAGGGGACTATTTCAGTCCTTTTGGGAAAGTGCAAAAATCTCTATAGTGGCTAATAGCTTAATTAACCCATAAGAAATAATAAAAGGCAGAACAAAACACAGGCTGCCAAATTATGACAAAATGGCAATAACTCTTTCCCCTGCAGATGCTTAGAAAATATGCAGCTCATTAACCAAAGGGCTAATAGGCTAATTTCCTATTTTGCAGACAAGGTTTATTAGTTTAAATCAAACATAAGTTTTTATTAAAAATAGGTGTGGCCAACAGAAATCACATAAAATTATAATTTGTTTTCCTTTGTGTACTCAGATATGCAAGCTTGTAGGCCTGCGGCCTTACGCTATTACTGTAAATGCACATTAAACATTAATTACAGAAATGGTGCAGATACTGTTTTGTGGTCAGGGACCCTATTAAATCCAGTCTGACCTTTCTGTAGCCTGAGGCAATATTTTCTATAAACACACTTTTGGATTGATGGATGAAAGGAGATTTAGCAGACTTGATATGAAGGACTTAGCGACTTGGGCATGGTTAGTATTGGCAGTGTATATTTCACATGAGGTTTTGAAGTATAGCTGTCCCTAGGGTATTTAGAGTGCAATGCAATCATTAAAACAGTCATACAAAATGCTGGACATTTGACCCCTGTGAGACTGTAGGGTAGTGTATTATGAACTTCAATCCAGGAAAAGAAGTCAAGAGAAAAATTATCAGTAATATGTACATATAAGGGAGAGATCAAATTGTTTTGTCATAAATGTATCTAAAGTTTCAGAGAGAAAAGCTCACTGAAGTAGAGGTACTGTTATATGTGGAAAAAAAAGCCAAAAGCAAAAAAAAATCATGGCAAATTACTGCAAGAAGGAGATGGAGAAGATTCCAAACCTCTGTTTCTCTGTTATTCAAGCAGAGCTTTTGTGATATTCCCCAACAGTAAAAATGAGCTTCAGGGGATTTTGACACTTCTGGACTGATGAATGAAAAGAGATTTAACTCGATATAAAGGACTTAGTGACTTAGCTTAGTATTAGCTTAGCAGTGTGAATTGAGCATGTGGTTTTGAAGAATAGCTGCACCAAAATGAAAATGTGATCAGTACAACTTATTTTGCACTTTTTGGCCAAAATAAATAATAAATAAAACAACATTTAATCAATTTCACCTTAATCCCAGCCAAGACATGGCACACCATCAGGTTTCAAGGTGACTGGGACTCCTTCTAGTAATATGCCATTCATGGTTTTGTCATTTTAGATATTAGCCGGATAAGTGGTAGAAAATGGATGGATGGATGGATAGATGGATGGAAGTTATTAGCATGATGATTTAGTTTTTCAATCTGGAGGGAATGGAAACTTTCATTATTTGTTAGTACTTTAGTTGCATTGGCCTAAAGCACACTTTAAATATGTCTTGGCTGACAAACTATCCACATAATCTTCATAGAATAACAATAACTGTAGTAGTAATAGCCTTGAATTCTGCATTTTCTGTCTATTTTCACAGGTATTATTATGTCATGACTAATTTAGCTGACAAGTGGAATTTAGTACAAGTGGAAAGCACTTTCATTCGATTTGTCACTAAACTATTGCTTTAATAAGACAAAAAATCAAATCCTCTACACAATAGTGTGTCATGTCTTAGCTGCTCGACTATATTTGGTGGGAGACTTGGGTAAATTAGATTTTTTGAAAAATCAATCAATCAAAATGTATTTATAAAGCACATTTAAAACAACTTCTGTTGACCAAAGTGCTGTACAATTATAAGACAATAAGTCAGCAGGTATTATATAGGGTCTCTATGTAATATACATAGTTTTTCTATTATAATAAACCACAGGACACATATTCATAGGATAAAACATGTAGAATAAAATAACATAATAATAATAATAATAATAATAATAATAATAATAATAATAATAATAATAATAATAATAATAATAATAATAATATATAAGATAGAGCCAGCTTAATAAATCAAGAGGAATAGAATGCGCATGAAAACAAAGCATGGTTTTAAAACGATTAAGATTCTGGGCGACTCTCAAACTCTGAAACTGTAACTTAATATGCATCATATCAAGTGATGGTTTATTAGCTTGCGTTTTCATCGTGCTGCTAATATCATCAGCTGTCCTGTTACATTGCTGGAGTCTCGTGCCCTTTCTCACGCTCTGCTTTTGGGCATATGGCCTCATCCCGAGGAGGAGGCATTGGCCAGGTATGAGTTGTGGGCAGCCAAAGAGCTGTCACACCTGAGTAGGAAAGATCAAAGCACTCAACTGCGTGAACCGCGACCAGGGGAGCACTACCTGCCAAAATCCTCCCCGTCTCGGCCTTAACTCAGCCCAGCACACAGAGCTGGCCCTCACGTTCACCTAATCCATACGCTGATCCTGTTCTTCATGTGTTTGATATTTCCAGGAGGTTGTGGGTAGACTACCCGGGGAGACCTGGCATCATGTCTTTTTTTAGCGTCGCATTGGGGGGTTTCGGACGTCTGGTTTTTGAAAATATTAGTTTGTTTGTTTTGATGTTTAGTCATGGAAAGCCGCAGGCAAGAGGCAAGAAGGCGAGCGAGGGGAAAAGTGCGTATGGGAGGAAGAGAGAAAAGGAGAGTGTGCGAGCGAAGTTAGAGTCTCTAACTTCTCCACAGTGCCAAACCATAACCACCAGGGCTTAATTGTGAAGGGGTTTCCACTTGTTAAACAACAGCTTTGTCTGGCAGCAGAAATGGCTTCTCATAGACCAGAACCACTCACAAGTCCAGAATCCTCCACTCCCCCCACTGAGCATGAGCTGTTCTGGGGACAGCCGTTAAGAAGGTTCTGTTGGGACCAACGTGATGATTAAACGACAATGGTAATGTAGCAGCAACTTCTGTGGCACCAAAAGACGAGGCTAAAAATGAAAATGTAAATGTCCTGGGACAACAGCAAGACAACAAACAAATAAACACAGTAAAAAAAGAAATCTGACAGCCATAAATAAAATTTAAATATGGCTGCAGTGCAGCCGTCTACATAATATGCTCTATTGTTGATTAATCTGGGGATGTTTAGTGGTACTGAGCAGCCTGCACACAGAGGTTCACTGAGGCCATTTAAAATCCCGCTTGCACTCAGCACTCTGTCTTAGAACAACATTATTGACTGTGCATGCAGACTGTGCTCGACTGGACTAAACCTATTTAGCCTGGATTGATTCAAGAAAATGTCACAAGAGTGCCAGGTGATTCTTCAGACTCATTTCCCCCCTAAGAAGACATATTTTTCAGTCTTTTGGTATTTATCCTTAACTGCCAATAGATTTTTTCTTAATTTTTTTAATTATTATTACTATTGTTGTTGTTTTATTACTATTATAATTTTATTAATTAATTTCTTGCACGATGGCTAATATTTTTGCATCAACAGTCTTGCATGCTTTCACTAATATCATTTGATAAAATGTATGTATATAGCCTATTTGTGGTGTTTCTGTACTTATGCTATAGATTCACTTTGTTATATGAGGAACTCATCAAGTTCTTGACTTTCAGTAAGTCAGAGAGAGTTTACTGAGAATTTGGCCACTTCCTACTCCTCCAGAAACATGACTGGAAAACATGAGTCCTCAGTGATGAATGGGGTGAAGGGCTAAAAGTGAAAAATGTTCAGTACAAATGCCTAGTGTAATAGCTTTCCAGATCTGCTACATTATTATAATAGGCCTTACATACAACCTGTGTAAAACGAACAGCCTAACATCCATACAGATTCACAGATAGAGCACACACATAAGTGAAGTCTTCTAGAAAAAGTTATTGTAAAAGTCACAATAGCAACTTTGCTGTTAATAAAAAAAAAGTTAAGAACACTAATTAGGCATACTGCATTTCGGCTTCACTTAACATATGTGATTATCATGAGCAGACAATAACTGTAGTAAATTAATCAAGATTTGTATTGCCACTGAGAGCTGCAGCCACGAGGCAGATATACATTAACAATCAGCTTCAGCAAAAGGCTTTTCTGCAATGAGTTATTGATACCAGCTGGCAGTGAATGAAAGACGCAGCAGGAGGGAGTCAGAGAGAGAGAGAGAGAGAGAGAGAGAGAGAGAGAGAGAGTGAGAGAAAGAGAGAGAGAGAGAGAGAGACTAGGTCATACTGGGTCCTTTTTTTTACATTGCAGATGTTTTTATCAAATATGAGTCATTTTATGATGTAAAACCATATCAGTCAAAAGGCTGTGACTGCCAGACGCAACTGTTTCAAGGCAAAACCATTTTTTATATGCGCTATAAAAGCACAGAAGACAGACTCAAACTCCAGCGTAAGCTTCTGGTTATGCCAAGACTGAAACCCAACAATAAAGTACCAAAGCTACTTTTCTATAGTCTAGCCCTTAAATATCTGAAATATTGTAGTATTCACTTTAAACAAAATAACTGCTATATACTCAACAATCAGCACAATAATTACTAAGAGTTTTTGTTAAATACCAGATACTCTTTCTTATATCATATTATTAATATAATTGTATTATTATATTATATATACAGAACCTGCCCATTGGCTTCTAGTATAATTATGTTCCAAGTCAACAGGTTTTCTTTTCTTTTACTAAGTACAATGAAAAATGTCTAAGTTTGTTGAATATGTTACAGGTGCAGCAGATAGAGATTTACTGGAGTATTGCAAAAATATATATAGACTGCAGTCCTCAGTATGTCAAATTTACAGTTTCTCAACTTTCAAAAGACAGAATGATACGCATGTGTTATACACTGTAAAACCACAAAGTGCCAACTCAAGCAGGTTTTAGAAAAAGTGCAAACAGCCATAACAATGCATTGCGAGGTTCACTCTGGGCCTTCATTTAAGACCATTGTTATTATGATGATCACTGGAACTATGTTATATAATAGGAATTAAAGTATTGAAAACAGTAACATATGTTATATTGTATTTATCTCAGCACTGAGTTTTACAGTCTGAATCTCAACCATTAGCTTAGGCCTTGACTTGACTACATCAAATTTCCTGTAACTGCAGTATAATATATTACACTTGTTATATATAATACATTTGTTTTAACTAGAGTTTACACACAGGCATGTGTTTGGGCCTGTTGTCCATCAGTCTGTTGTTCTCGCTGATATAAATGGCAAGAGCTGCTGTAGTTTTGATGGATTTCATTGTGATTGCAGCTTTACAGTTGGTGAACCACAAGACAAAGCTGTTATTCTAAAATATATACACATATTAGCTTTCTTCCATAAAAATATCATTTCCTGTTTTATTTTAATAACTTTGTGTGTTGATATAAAACAAACATATGTGTCTTTGTCAAAACAACATTTCTGGGTACAAAGTGCTGAGTTAATGGTTTATCTAAGGGTTTAGATTTCATGTGCGCACTTGGGCCTCTTATATGGCCGAGAAAGAGACCGCAGCATATTTTTTCAACTACCGTGGCATTTCTCTGTGGCCCATTATCATAATTCATACTCATACATTTACCCCACGTAACTTGCACAAGTATTTGCTTCTTGGCATCTTTTCTGAAATAAGTGGAGGAGCTATGAGTAAACTACTAATGACAAAGCTTAACATTTAAACTGAAGATTCAGCACTGGAAGACATTCATCAGCTCGTTTTTGAGCAAAACTATAACTTAATCAGTTCAAGCAGTGGGGTGGATGTGTGTTTTTGCACCAGCATGCCTGTCACCACTTCTTTTCAGGCTGGCGTGCAGTAGACAGGAACAGATTCTTAAACTGTAACCACACAGCCACATGGAGCATAATCCTGCTAACTCAGTTCGCACCGTTCTTCTGTCATAACTCAATAGGGACCAGTGGAGCTGTGGAGTGACAGGTCCTGTGTTATGCTGAGAGAGGGAAGTTAACCCGATGCTGAAGCTGTCACTCACATAGCAGAAGATATGCTTTCGCTTAGTTTTTACAACAGTTATAATGTAAAATAATCTCGAATCGACATGCTTTCTGACACCATGCGACAAGTGTGTCTAAAACAGCAGTGCCAGTAGTGGCTGCCAACTTATATTTTGCCATTTTTTATATAAATAACAGTTTGTCTGCGAAAAAAACACATTTATTTTTTATTTTTTATTTATTTATAAAAACAAATCTATTTGAGGGTACTTAACAACTTAATATTGCTTCCCACAACGACATGTAGCCACTCACTATAGGGTCAGTTTTTCAGGGTTGTGAACATCGCACATGCACTCGCCCATGGAGAATGTGGTAAAGCAAAACTTTGATGTTTTCCACATTACTGTAGACCAGAAAAATGGTCATTCATATGTAATAAAGTGAAATTTGTGTTGATTGTTCATGTAATGATCACACCCTACATTGTCCTTTTCGATAACCTGCTCTTCTGACACAGAAATGCACACGTATCTCAATCACTGAAAGTATTTACTGATATCCTTCCTTAGATCAAAATGCAGATGTCACTTTTCTTACTGTACCTATAAACCATAAATACAGGCCAGTTGAGGAGTCTTTGTGAGTCAGTTGTTGCCATACATGTCCAAATCATAACTCTTTCCAATTCACTTGGATCTGTTTTTCTTGTTATTTTGATCCAGAATCAAGGTCAACTGGGCTGACTTAACATGTTTTATTTTTAGATTTTATTTCATATACCGTTAATTAAACTTCTGATGCCAGAAATGACTTGTTTGTCTAAACTGGTAGAACTTTATAATTACAAATTTACTTTCAAATGAGTCATTTTTGGAGCTGTTTTGTATGTAGTGTTAGCAAAGGATTGAAAATACCTCTCGTGTGTTTGCGAATGGCCCCCAGATGTGATCGGGCAGGCTTTAATGCTCGGCATGGTGACTGTTGAGGTCGTTCCAGCTGGAAGTTCCAAAAAACTGTGGTGGTGGATGCATGCACACATCCATACAGGCAAAACGTAATGAGTCTCATTGTCAGATCAAAGAAAAAATACAGCCATTTAGACCTGCCTTACATTCAAGCCTCAAACACACACACACACACGCGCACACACACACACACACACACACACACACACACACACACACACACACACACACACACA
>JBBIGC010000041.1:16315604-16331475 GCA_037576955.1 Lepidarchus adonis
CACACACACACACACACACACACACACACACACACACACACACACACACACACACACACACACACACACTATCACATTTGATCTGTCTTTACAACATTTTGTATCAGGTATCATTTCTTGCATGGCTCCTAGTCACCCCCCCCGAAAACCATAGCGTTTCTCGTGTAGGGCCTAACGGAATTAAATTGGTCTGAAGATGGAGGTTTGATGACAAAAAAAAGTTAACATGATCTTGTCTGAAAGAAGCCACACACACACCTCTTCACCTGTGTAATTGGGAACTTTGTCAGCCCTTCAAGGCCTAATCAGGCCACAATGATGTCGGAAAAGTGTACGAGTCCAAAAGAAAGATTGTGTGGCTGCTCATGCAGCAAATTGGCTATTAGATATAAAGAGATGAGCCAGAGTAAGAGCTGTGGAGAGAGAGGGAGAGAGAAAGAGAGAGGTGACGGATGAGCACATCAAACCCAAAAATACACTCAAGCGTCTGTCTCTATTTAAACACATATGCACAGCCATCATTTCACTCTGTAATTTTACGTTAGCAATTAAAACCTCCTGGTCTGTCCCCGGGGCGTCGGGTAATTTACCAAAATAACGCCCTAAATCAAGCGCTTCCCTCCTTGACAGCCTCCTGTCTCTGTCTTTCTCTCTCCGATGGGAAGGAATCTGTGATTCAGAAAGAAAAAAAAAGAATCAAACCACAGTCCATCATCTTCTTGTTGTCTCTCGTTCTCTCCCAGCAAGGCTGACTAATGGCTGACTGACTAGCGCCTGGTGGCTCCGGCTCCATGATGGCTGTCTTCTCTGCTCCTGCGGCTCTGTGTTTAGACAAAGCGCCTCACCCTTTGCATTTCTAATTACGGCTAATTTATGAGGCCGTGAGCTGAGGACGTAGGCGGGTGGGGTCGGGGCAGAGCCAGGTTCGCCTTCCCACCTCACCACAAGTGTGTCGCGGCCAAAAAGAGTCAACAGTTTTCTCGTTGAGGTCAGGGAGGAGATGAGTGAGGCCTATTGTTTCCGCCTAGCGTCAGGCCAAACGCCTTTTTACTGTTTACACACATGATTATACGCAATGCCTACCCAGTTATTACAGTTTCACAAGCAAGTTTCAAACTCTGCTCTAATTGCCAGCCAGAGAATGACTAACCTCTTGTACTTCAACCTTATAATTTGCTAAATCCAAACATTTACTATCTAGCAACTGCAATAGATTATTCAGCTACTATGAAACTAATACTACAGCAGGAATATGAGAGTGAGCAATAGAGTCTGGGCATTTGGGTTCATTCATATCAGTAAAAAAATATTAGTTACATAATTTCCCTCTTACTCTAAACATAGCTGATTAGCCAAGACATGTGTGGTGTTGGACATTTTCTTTAGTGGATTTGCAATGGTGCTATGGTAGATAATGCTCCACTTGTTAAAACTGCAGACTTATATCAACATATGTGAAGAACAAACCATGTAATGTTGTTATGTAACCTTATACAGACTTTATTTTGTTGATTTTGACACTGACACACACTATAAATGTGGACAATGGTACATAGTAAAGCTAAAAACATTTCAGTTTGTCCACTTATTTTGGGCACCCCCCCTAAAAATAACAAAACATAAGTAAACTGCATTGTAGATTTGAATACTTTTTTGTTTGTGTGTGGTTGTGTGTGTGTGTGATGTGCAACACTCAACCATTAACTAATGAAATAATAAGTAAATATATTAAAATTATTTCACTGAAGCATACACAGGGATGGTGAAGATAAGGGTTTATTCAGCTTCATCTGAATTGTTTATGCTGAAACGATGACTCTGATGTTAGTAAAAGGGTTAAAGGACACAACCTTTGTCCAGCTGCCTGTCCTCTTCAACACTGATGTCTGACCTGAAATGGTCAGGTTAACCTGACAGGTTGAAATAAAAAAATAAATGAATAAATAAATAGTCTAACAACAGCAAGGTGACACCTCTCATCACATCAAAATCCATTCCACCAGTTGCCACTTTCACTAGGCTGACAATTCTGATCCGCTATTCTTTGCCGTATATTTCAGAAAAGAGATGAGTAAGTGAGTAAAAAAGGCTTTACGTTTCAGTTACCACCACGTTCTCAGCCTGAACAATAGGAAAATATTATAAAAATTGTTTCGAGAACGCCCTCCAATACGCACGCACAAAATCAAACCCATGGCCACCCATAAAAGTTAAAAGTAATGTTAAGACGTTTTTTTCCCTCTTTAATGATAAGAAGAATGTTATATGCGGTCACCGCCATGGTCACGCATTCGAATGCCACCTGCAAATTATTGGCCCATGTGGTGAGTTTTTTTTTCTCCCCCTGCTAACACACACTTGTGTATTGTGTGTTCTGGATTGGCCCAGAAAGAGAGAGAGAAAAATAAAAAAGCAGTCACTAATCTGAGCCCAGTTCAAGCAGAGTTCGCCCACCGCCAGCACATCTGTGAAGCAGCTGAGTGAAGAGTGAGCTGCTGCCCAAACCGACACTCTCCCGCCTCAGCAAATCACACAGCCTCAGGGTGCCTTGGCACCGCTACGCTAGTTGTCCCTTTTATAAAAGACAAATAAGCACAAACTGCGGGCCCCAGGCCAAAGCAGCCATCTCTGTTACTGATGTTGAAACGAAGACTTTAGCTGCATGCTTGAAGTGTGATCTTGGTGTGTTTTAAAAAAAAGTTGTCGGGACGCTTTTCGGCCTTCTGGTGCAGTCATACATTCCTTAATTAATCAGCCCTCCTCCCTTCCCTGGAGCAATGCCACAACACAACATAATTTGCAAAGCCACTTGATGGCTTCAAAAGGTTTCAGCAGGCAACGTTGGTCTTTGGGGGAATAAAGGACAGCATGGAAAGTGTTAGAGTTAGCACTAAGTGTGTGGTAGGCCTCCTAAACACTCCCCCTCCTTTTCACTTTTTGAAGCACGTTCACACACGTCCACAGGGGTCAAATGCCTTGTTTGACGTGGTGATATCACTGGGAGTATCGCAAATTACAGCCTTCGATCAAACAAACTGTCACACTGGTGCTTGTTTTCCTTCTCCTTTGTCTTGAAGTGACACTGGGGTTGGAAAGAAAGTGATGAATGGTGTGAGGGTGGAGGGAAGATGGAAGGTTTTGAGGAGACCACACTAAAGTAAGCAATCACATCAAAAAAATTATTCAAAATGTGTAACAAGTGATCAGTGTTTAAAGGAAGAGGAAGGGGATAAAGGAAAAATTTGGCACAGAAGGTGATGAAGATGGCAGTTATGATGATATGAAGAGCTATAATGAAGCAACGGACTGAGAAGATGCCAGCGTTGTTGATGATTCACAGACATGTTCATCTCTTTCTTGTACACACACACACACACACACACGCACACAAAGTTCCGCTAAATAAGCTGATCATTGCTCCCTAATAAAAGGCATCATGTTGAACACATGCAGACAACACAGCGCTTCCACTGAATCAGCCTTCGCACAACAACAGCCTTTAAATGGAAACAAGCAGCTTTTGGGTTTTAGCATCAAAGCCATTAATAAGCAATGGATAACCAGAAGCCACTGTACAGCCCAGGCCAAACCAAACACACAATTAAACACATGCCGAGTGGTGCTGGAAAACAGCTTTCAATACCGCTCAAATTCAGCACAAGTGGTTGTTGAAAACCTCAAACCCGAGCTAATGGAAGACAACGCCACTCCATCCCCATATGAGGAAATGTGAGGCCACAATTTAAGCAAAAAAAAATTCATAGTGTTTTGTTAGGCTGACATTTTCAGTTCTTTTATTTATATTCGTTATTTGTAATGATACAAAAGGGGGGGGCATGTACTTTGAAAGCAATAAATAAAAAGGAAAAGCAGTGGTGTGAAAAAGTGTTCTGATTTCTTATTTTTTTCCATGTTTGTCAAACTTAAATGTTTCAGATCATCAAACTAATTTAAATATTAGTCAAAGACAACACAAGTAAACACAAAATGTGGTTTTTAAGTGAAGGATTTTCAAACCTACATGGCCCTGTGTGACAAAGTGATTGTTAAAACATAACTTAACAGTGGTTCATCACACCTGAGTTCTACACCTCTAGCCACACCCAGGCCTGATAACTCTCATTCCAGTTCTCAATCAAATAATCATTTAAAGCTGTCTGACAAAGTGAAGTAGACCAAAAGATCCTAAAAAGTTAGACATCATGCTGAGATCCAAAGAAATTCAGGAACAAATGAGAAAGAAATTATTTGAGGTCTGTCCGTCTGGAAAAGGTTATAAAGCCATTTCTAAAGCTTTGGGACCCAGCAAACCACAGTGAGAGCCATTATCCACAAAGTGCAAAAATATGGAACAGTGTTGAACCTTCCCAGGAGTGGCCGGCCGACTAAAATGAAAGAAACTGGACAAAAATGGCAGAGTTTCTAGATGAAAACAAATGCTGAGCAAAAAGAAAATTAAGGCTCATCTCAATTTTGCCATAAAATACTCTGTGGACTGATGAGACAAAAGTTGGTGTGTCCCATTAAATCTGGTGTAGAAGTAACACTGCATTTCAGAAAAAGAACATCATACCAACAGTAAAACATGGTGGTGGTAGTGTGATGGTCTGGGGCTGTTTGCTGCTTCAGGACCTGGAAGACTCGCTGTGATAAATGGAACCATGTATTCTGCTGTCTACCAAAAACTCCTGAAGGAGAATGTCCAGCCATCTTTTTGTGACCTCAGGCTAAAATGAACTTGGGTTTTGCAGCAGGACAATGATCCAAAACACACCAGCAAGTCCATCTCTGATTGGCCAAGACCATGTTCTGACCTGAATCCTATTGAGAAGCTTTGTGATCTTAAAAAGGTGGTTCCTGCTCAAAACCCTCCAATGTGGCTGAACTACAACAATTCTGCAAAGATGAGTTTCGGCCAAAATTCCTCCACAGCTGTAAAAGACTCATTGCAAGTTATCGCAACCGCTTGATTGCAGTTGTTAGATTTAGGGGTTAATCACTTTGTCACACAAGGCCATGTAGGTTTGATTTTTTACTCCCTTAATACTAAAACTCCAAAACTCCACAGAAAAAATCATTCAGGTCTTCCCGCCCACAAACCCGCCCACAGACCAGTAATTAAGTAATGTTCTAACAGGAGGGGCAATCACTTTGTCACACAGGGCCATGTAGGTTTTAATTTTGCTCTCCCTTAATAAAAAAATCCTTCACTTAAAAAACGCATTTTGTGTTACTTGTGTTGTCTTTGACTAATACTTTGACTAATATTTAAATTAGTTTGATGATCTGAAACCTTTAAGTGTGACAAACATGGAACAAAATACGAAATCAGGAAGGGGCAAACACTTTTTCACACCACTGTATATAGTTTGACCAGTGTTAAAAGCTGCTAATTATAATTTGATAATTGCAAGAGGTGCAAGTAAATATGACATCAGTGTCTAATATCTAATATCCCAGGAAAATGTTGCTGAAAAATCTAATTTGCAACATATTTCTCTTGCGCTAAATGCAACCTGTGAGTCAAGATATGTTTTCAAAATTTGCTTCATTAGTTTTTCACTGGAAATATTAGACTAACAAACTTAGTGAGTACTGGAGCCATATCAGTTAGCTATGTGTAAACTGCATGTCTGATTATGATCAGACACTACCTTCAAAGTTTGTTCAGTAATCTGTGAAGTTTGAACAAAATGCTGCTGTTTTTATTCATACATTATCTTGTTGTGCTTTCTTATACAGTGCTTTTTACAGTATAGGGTCAGTTATTATATCTTTGTCTTTTTATTTCTATGCATAGTTTGTTTTTTATGTTGTTATGGATATGAGTGTCTGATGAATACAGTCAAGGTAAACCAGGGCAGCTTCAAACAAACGCATTTACAGACTTAAGATTACGAGAATGTATATAGAATACATAGCCTGACTCTGAGTTTCATTATGAGTTGATGAGAGGTCGGCATGCGTGGTACTCTGGCTGAACGTAATGAAAAATGACTACAAGGGCATCAGATACGTTGGGAAACATCCACACTCAAGGCCCTGTGTCAGTGTCTATTAGTGTTACTGATTGGGAATCATAACACTGGTAGTACCCCACAGCCCTTTTGCGTTTATACAAGAATATTTGTGTGCTCACAGGTTTAACACATGGGAGCACAGCGGCAAATGAGGTCGTCAATCCATTTGTTTCCAAATGTCAATTTCCCATTAACTCCTTCTGAACACTGACTAATTTGTGTTTATTATTTTAGCATGAAAAGATGCGAGTTTGAGCTCAAGTTGGTTTGAGCTAGAGTATGAGTGATGATTTTTGGTCAATAGCTAGACTTTTTAATAATGATTTTTATTTTTCAATAACTTTTGATTAACAGTTTCAGTATCATTCAGGGAACCATTAAGGGTTAAGGATAAATAAAAGGGAAATTAATGCAATAACAGTTCAATAATTATTATGAAATAAAAATGCACTGCTGCTAAAAGTTCATAACGTCAGCTTTTTGTATGAAAATGAAATGACAAATAGACCACCTTATTAAAATTAACTTGAAAAAAAGAGTAATATCTGTTATAAAAATAAATTTAAAATATATAATAATAATAATAATACTGCTACTACTACTACTACTAATAATAATAATTATTTTAGATTTACCCATGCAACAGTTTTGCACCGCAATCTAATGACATTTTGATTAAATGTAAACAAATTTGACATATACGTGTACACTTATCAGTCAGATCAAAAAGAACATTTCTCAACACATTATTACAAACACTTTAGGCATTTTATCATCTAAAGGACATCATATTGTGAAAGGATTCAGGGAATCCAGAGAAATCTCAGTCCCTGTAGGAGGAGGCAGGAAATATTGTAGCTCTCAGATCGGACTGACCAAGGAAACATTGCTACTTGGATCCATTTAGGCACACGGGCTCAGTAGGACTTTGGAAAACTTAACACAGTCCACTGCTGCCACAAGCAATGCAACCTGAAACTGTATTATGCAAACAGAAACAAATACTTCAGTTCTATACAGAAGCACCACTGAGATATCTGTACCTGAGCTAATTTCAGTGAAATATCAGTGAAAGGGGCAAAACCCAACATCTATCCTGGTATGTGGTGGGGCATCAGTGCCCACAAGACAAGTGTGAAGTGCCCATTGTTGCCAAGGCATATTTTGTGATGTTAGACATATTCGGCTGTCAAGGCAGCATGTTTTTCTAGGATGTTCAAAAAAGGCCACATTCTGCATACACACGTACTGTTGAGCAGCTGTACAAGTGTTGTGTAAAGCAAGGACGGGCAAAAATTCCACTTTCAGAACTGCAACATTAAGTCTCCTCGGTTCCCAAATGATTAGTGCAATTTAGGTTGATCAGTAAAAACACTGGAAATATTGTCTTTAATCTATTACATTATCAGTTAAATAAATGTTCAACAGAGTTAACAAATCACACTTACTCTCTCTCTATCAATCTATTCATCCATTCATCTATCCTCCTGTTTAATTCTGAGGGATCAAATGACTAGATCTGAGAGGCCTGAGTTTGACTATACTGCTTGGACAGTGTTTTCTTTCAGATGGGGAAACTCAGGTTTAAAAAGTGGGTAAGATTGAATTAAAAATCACTTATTATTTTGTTTTGCCATATTTCAAGCAGCTGAATAAAGAAAGAATATCACCTAAAATTTGTGAAAATCATGCGGAGAGACAGTGAAAGAAGTCAGAGGATGATAGATAAATCTGCTATGGTTTGAGCTTTCATGTCATGGAGACAGGCAACTTTAAATCACGTAACTTCAATGCTTCTTGTAAAATGTTGTAATTCTAGGAGAGACAATTATGGTCACCTAACTTTTTCTTTTCTGAATCACAAGAAGCTGTGTGCGTTTCTTTATATAGTGAGGCTTTATAATTTCTTTCAGGCTGCCGTTTTGTGTGAGGATGAAAACAGGGGCCCTTTTGTATGTCAGACCTCACGTTTTAATGGCGCTCCAATAAAACTGCTGCTGATCATGGTATTGAAATCACAGGGGCGGCGGAACGCTTCCCTCTCATGCCGTCTGGAAGCTATCCTAGCCGAGGAGGTACACCACATCTTACAGCGGGCTGCATGCGTTTTGCTGCGGTGGTGTGTGTATGTGTGTGTGCGCGATGGCTTACAGCGGCTTAATTCGCATGCATTAAGTGGTGAATGTGTTTTGTGAATCGGTTTTATAGTCTTTGGTCATCGCTTTGTGTCGTGGCCAAACAGGTCATGTTAAGAGTACAGAGCTGCACCAACCAAAGGGCCACCGTGACATTCAAAGGGGGAACTGTTAACCTTTACAACCTCTAATTTGAGTTCATTTGTCATATGCTATTGTGAAATGCAATAAATCCAGAAGATAATGCTATGGGTGCAGAAAAAGTCATTTTGCCAAGACATTATACTGTTAGAACTGGTTAATATGTTTATGATGCATCTTGTGTAGTAAAAATACTGCCTGATAACATAAACCCTTTACATTGTTTGAATATTTCATGATGGATGCAAGAGAAACATCCCAAAATTACTTTAAAATATATTATGTCTCATTAATTAGATGGAAAACCGAATTTTCTCCTAATTTTTTTTTATAAAAGACTCTGAGTTAACTTTTTTCCCCTTCTAAAACAGACCTCTGGTTTGTGAAAGGCTCTACATAACTGTACTTATTATTATTTTTTTTATTATTATTATTATTATTATTATTATTATTACTATTTTAAAACACACCATTCAACCCATGGTCTTTATAAAGTCCATATATGGAAAAGTAATGTCAAAAACATATTGTGATGTCACAAAAGCATATAATTTACATAAGGTTTATCTGCCTGTTGAAGCACAATATAGGCCCACTAGTCAAGAAAGAGGTCATAAATGTTGGTCTTAAAGATACAGTAAAAGCTGGTTAATGGCTAAAAAGAGGATGAAATTGTGAGTTTTTGGTACATAAAATAAATAACTGCAAAATAAGTAATAAAAGGTAATAGGCTTTTAAGAAAATCTTTTTGCCTTTGCCTATTATTTTAATTTATATTGTAAATATCTTACATTATTGGCCAATATGTTTAAAACAAACCATGGGTTAGTTAGAATTTGTGACGGGGAACAGACATGAGTATTTCAGTGTGTTCAGCTTCTATTGGTGTATATAAAGTACAAAAATAAAACAGTCAAAAAGCAGAAAAGAGAATGGATAAATAAATCAAACAATTGAACCAATAGGCAAGAATACACCATGTCACCAAGAAAAGAAACCTCTGGAAAAGGACGCATAATGGGTCTGAAGATTCCAGCATGGAAGACCTCAATAATGGAGTTCAGGTTCTGATGTAACTATTACTGCCAGGGAAAGACGCTTTGATGTTAATTGAAACCACTGGGCAGCAATCTGCTTTAAAGCACTGACAAATCACAGCTTCCTACGGCTTATCAACGAAGGTTAGGGCATAGGGGAGCGGCTGCATTTACTCCACATACTCATTCCACTCTAATAAAAAAGCCTTCTTCATTGTCTGGAAATGCATTGTGGGGTATTTATAACAATGGTTTCACTAACGCTACTGGACAATGTTCTGTATTTTTCCCCCTTTATCCAGACTTTCCACATCTTTTGAAGAAACCACATCACAGTTCCACAATGCATTCATAAAGCATAGGTGGCCTGATGTAAAAAAGCCCACATGGGAAGTCTATCATTATTTGTAACAGAGGTTCTCCTTAAACGTAGGCTCTTTTTCAAGTCATGCATTAGGCAGGCAATGCGGCGTTCTGGTTCTAATATGGACCTCCTCAAGGCCCCCCCCCCTCTAGCCAGCGCTCCTTATTGCATTTCTTGTGTTGAGCACGTTTCACCTTTGATTTCTGCCTGCCGCTTTCGTTCCTTGCCTTTTTTCCCTCTACTTCTTTCTTTATACACTCATTATATCATCTATGGGTAAAAGACAACCTTGCTGTGAGGGTCATCCGGCGCTGATGCAACGCACAATAACACAAAACATCCCCCCATGGTGCAAAGTGGGAACAGAAAATTGGCCAGACAAAAGACGTGGAGGATTTGATGGGCTACAGAAGGTTGTTCCTTTTTTCCCCTTAGCTTTTTTTTAAGTTTCTTTTTTTCCGAGCCATGCTAGTGCCACATTTGAGCATTGTTGAGAATACTGAACATACAAAAGGCTTCCTGGGGAGAACCGCTGCGGACAGATACTGCTTGGAAAAATGAGACCAATTCAACGCTGACTGCTGACATGATCGTCAAGTCCCAGTCACTTTTTGGCCCCAAGTGATAGACAGCTGTAATACACACATGATGATTTAGAACATAAACCATACATGATCACAGATCAAGATGACATGTGGTAGACAAGAAACATTAACAGACGTGAACTTTACCACTTTCAGAAAAAAAATGTATAACTGAATAACAACTTCCTTTTTATTAGTTTTAAAAAAACAACCTTAAGCTTATTCCCCCAACACACATGTATGAACCATATAGCCATATGTTTATGCTTTTATACATATGGATTCACTTAGGTATAGGTATATCTCAAACAGATCCTTTCTTCTCAAGCTAAAGGGGAAAAGAGGAAATGTAGGTTATAAATAGGAATCAAAAGAGCCCTCCCGTTTATTGCAACAGGATGCCAGAGACACCAACATCTTTGAAAGCATGAGCGCTTTGAGCTTTTTACAAGACAGGTGAAGGGAACACATGTGTTAAATCACCGTACCTGCCTGGCCTTGGTCAGCCCTACCATAAAAGAAAAGAGATTACAAAGAGGTCTAATGAAGACACTGATCAAAGCCTGTAATGGTAATATGTAGCAGGTGTTTTCAAACCTTCAGCACTGAGGTGGGGGTATGTGGTGGGGGTTATGTCTTTTGCAGACCATGTTCTTTTGTCCTGATGAAACGGATAACCAGCAGAGCGCTTTTCAACACTTCTCTTGGAGAGATTATGAGGTATCTGCTGACCTCAGGAGAGCAATGGGAGTTCCAGAATGTTTTTGATATAGAAATGTTCCTAAATATTCGTTCACGGCTTCAAACCCCGTCCGTGGAAAAGCAAACACAGCACTGATTTGCCCCATGGCCCCAGTGTTTTTTTTCTTCTTCTACCTTTAGCTGTGAAGCACCTGGGCATAAGGCTGTGATGGACAGAGTTGAAAGAGCCTTGGCAAGATTGAGCTTTGGAATATGTTCAAAGTGATTGTGTTTTTATGTGAGTTTGCAAAGTGTTGCTTCTGTTTTTCATCTATTGAAGAAAAAGTGGAAAAAAACCTCAATACCCAAGCATCTTTCCTTAAAACTTCCAGTGATACTTTATAACATTACTTGAAGTTTAAGGAGAAAAAGAAAGACGTACATGAAGAAAAGCAAAGAGCTAATAAAAATATGCAACTAATTCTGATATTAAACAGCCCTTTAACAAATCTAATGTTTTTCTTCAAAAACACCCCCAAAACTACGCCAGCATTAACCACTATACTAAGTAAACTGAAGTATCATGCACTAAAAAGACGACATAACCGTTTCGAAAGACATTATTTTATTATTCGTAGTATTTGTTATTTTTGTTGTACATTCAGCACTGGATACTGCGCCTCATGTCATTCTGCGATTTCCGGCTTGAGTCAAATTACAAGCATGGCTTTTCCTGGCGCTAAGGCATCTGGGAAATGTAGTTGATGACCCGGAAAGAGGAGTTAATACTTTAAACTAAAACGCACATACACTAAAGTTCACAGCTATATCGAGATGTGCTTTCTATAGATAACGCAAACATGCATAATTATTATTTTTAAATGAACTCAGACGTGTTTAATAAGCTTGAGGAAACAACTATGAACTACATCTCCCACGCCGGCGCGTAATGAAATCGAGGCAGTGTAAACAGTACTTCAGGAACATGAAAAGATCGGATGACAGTGAGAGGGAAAAGAGGAGAAAGGTATCGCTTGCAGTTTTCTCTCAGTTCGCCAAGCACCACATGCCGTTGCACACTTGCTAAGGAATGTTTGTGTGTGTCCGGACCGGTGTTGCATGCGCTGTGCGGTTGTGTGGAGAGCTTTGCAAGCCTACGCATCTCCCCATGCTGCGTTTTCCATCTGTTTTTCTTTCTTTTCTTTCAAATCTCTCTCTTCATTCAAACGGCAGCGAGGTTAATGTCAGCCTGGGATAAACTGCGACGTGTCATTGCTTTTTGAGAAGCTGTCATGTCCTGCGTTTATGGAAGAATTTGATCATAAAAGTCAAGGCTACACTATAATGTTGCTGCAGCAGAAATCCTGACAATGAATGAGAGCTGGAGATAAAAACAATAGATCCCATTTACCAGTTTCGACCGAAAGCCTAGATAGAAAATGATCCATTTTGGCTCAAAAATCTTTGTCATTTTTATCCCCTAATGCCTCTGACCAGAGTCAAGTCAAGATGCACTTTTGTTTATCAAAATGAGGATTTAATTCATCCTGAACTGTAGGCACATTATATAACTATCATACAATTTTCTGATTTCCATTATTAATTATACTCACCACAGAATATACTGAGAATAATTTGTATTATTGTTTTGTTTATTTTTGACCTTACCGGTATGGGATTGATGCTTCAATTGAAATTCATTTAAACTTCTCATATGGGCCTCAGGCTTGTTCAAGTAGTAACCATTTTTGCTGGAACTAAACGATCAAGTAGGTGGTTAAAAATAATAACTTTGTTGCTAAACTGGCAGTTAAAAACCTTTAGTGCTGCTCCAGGAAGTTTCTTTTTGACAATCATTCTGCACTCATTTCAAAGTGAAATCTGCTTTTCCTTTACTCTCTTTCCTGCAGCCACATAAGATCAGTGAATGCTCTGTAACGGTAAATCATGTGGAGTTATTTCACTTCAATAAATGGTCAGTTTCTTTGTCAGTTTACATAGTCGTAGTACAAGGCTTTAGGCTTTGGGGGGCACATTTACATTTTTATTAAATATAAATATTAAATATAATAAAAGTTTCATTTTCATTCACAGAAAGTATGTATTGGTGTTACTGTGTATTGGGCCAATAAGAAATTTATTGGGATCGCTCGTACCTGTCTGGGGGCCACAGTTACTTTGAAAATTAAAACTAAAATGCAAGCAAAAGCAGAATGCAATGATTTGCACATATCATATACCAATATTTTTCCACAATAGAACATAGAAAACATGTCAAATTAAGCTGAGAAAATGTACAATTTTAAGAAAAAACTATGGTTATTTTGAATTTGATGGCAGCAACACGTCTAAAAAAAAAGTTGAAACAGACCCATGTTCACCATGTGAGCATCCCCTCTTCTTTTAATAATAGTTAACGTCTTGGAACTGAGGAGAATAGTTGGTAGACTTTTTGGAAACGAGAGCATGGACACTTCTACTCTGAAGCCATGCTGTTGTAATGGATTCAGTATGCAGTTTAGCATTGTTATACCTTAACTGAAAATGGCATGGGAGCATATCTTACTCTAAAACATTTATATACCTTTTAGCTTTTATGTTTTTTCCAAATCAAAAAGCTTATAATTCAATGGGCACTAATACATTCTCATACAAGCAGAATTTAACTGAACGCTGATGGTGTCTCTCCTCTTTTGGCCCGAGGGCATGGCATCCATGTTTTAAAAAAACAATAAAAAAAACCTAAAAGTTTTTATTTGTCTGACCAAAGAAACGTTTTCCACTTTGCCCAAGTCAGTTTTAAATGGGCTTTGGTCCAGAGAAGACAGGTGTGTTTCTGGATCATGTTCACATATGACTTCTTTGTTGCATGATAGAGCTTTAACCTGCATTTTTGAATGTCATGGTGAACTGTGTTCACAGTCGAGTGTTACTGAGCCCATACAGTGATTTCCATGATAAAATCATGCCTGTTTTTAATGCAGTGCCTCCTGAGGGCCCAAAGATTACAGGCCTCTGGTATTGGTTTTTGGCCTTGTCTCTTGCTCACAGAGAACTCTGTATTATTCTGAGATTCCAAAATTTGTAGACAAAGTTTTTTGCAGAAGTGAACCTCTGCCCATCTTTTGAGAGACTCTGCCTTTCGAAAATGCTCTTTTAATACTCAGTCATGAAACTGACCTGTTGTCAATTACGTGATTAGTTTTAATATTTTGCCACTTACTTTTCCAGGTATTTATTGACCCGTCTCAACTTTTTTGAGACTTATTGCTCCCATCAAGTACAGAACGAGTTAATGGTTTTCATGTACTATGCCTCATTTTCTACATGATCAGTTTTTTATGTTCTGTTGTTAATAAAATATGGGTTTACAAGATTTGCCTTTCACTGCATTCGATTTGTGTTTACATTTTGCACAGCATCCCAACTTTTGTGGAATTATATTTCAATTTTATTGAAATGTGCTGTATAAGCATGAGCTTAAATAAGCTGGTTGGGTCATTGTTGCTAACAAAAGTTTATTTTACTGTATAATACATATTAAATAAAAATTTCACCATAGTCCATTTCATTTAATTAAGATATGCACAGATCAGCCACATTATGTCAACTGACGGGTAAAGTGAATAACATTGACTGTGGCACCTGTCAGTGAAGTGGGATGTTTTTGGCAGCAAGTGAATAGTAATTTCTTGAAGTTGATGTGCTGGAAGCAGGAAAGATGAGGCATTATTATGATGACTAGACGACTGAGTCTGAACATCCCTGAAACAGCGTTATGGAGTGTTCCAGGTGTGCAGTGAATAGTACCCACCAAAAGTGGTCCATCTGGGGAGGTTATAGGCACCTAGGACGTATTGATTTATGTGAGGAGTAAAGCCTTGTCCAGGATCTCCCTGGCTATGATAGAAAGGTGTCAGAACAAACATTGCTCCAATATTAGGCAGGTGGTCTTAATGTGATGGCAGATCAGTGTTTGCAATGTATGTATTATTTTCCTTTTGGGACATTAAGTCTTAAGCTTGTAGTTGCCCATTTCATTTTAAAACTCTTAAACTTCAAGCCTGTGCTGAGGGACCAGCAGTCACCAGTACCACAAAATGTTATGTGGCTGCTGGTCACTATTGTAATAATATGGCAATTATCAATCTTAAAGCAAAATTGTGCAGGGAGGCTTTCTGAAACCATTGACCAGGTTTTCCAATTATTATTCTGCCACATGCTTTCTAGTAGTGGTGTGAATAGCTTGTTATCAGTAGAAAGCATTATACAATTATATTATTGCTTACAAATGCAAAACCTAGAAAACGCCATGTTATCGTTTCTGCTGACAGATATGATTCAGTGTGATTTGAAGTAATGCAGATGACATTTTTGCTTTTTTGGACAGATAAGCTTTTAGCTAATTAATAGACTGAGTCTATGATAAAGCCAAATTCACTGCAGAAGTCATTTTAGGCCTCAGATATATCTATAGAATATAATCCAAGATTCCACTTGCACTTTGTTTTATCATGGTCATAGAATAGAGGCTTATCAAAATTGTTTTATTCTCCGATTGCACACTACCATTTGCAGGACTCTAATATGTTTTGCAAAGTTATTGATAATTAAATTATTTTCCTGCTGTTGCTTTATAAGACCACAACCACAAAATGTATGCTTTCAATGTTAATTATTAATAAAAGTAGATAATCATTTCTTTAGCATTTCGGAGTTGTAGGATTATTACTCCATTATTTCAATACTTGGTTGTTCCTCCTTTTGCATGAATTACTGCATCAATGTGATGTGGCATGGAGGAGATCAGTCTGTGGCTCTGCTGAGGTGGAGTGGAAGCCCAGGTTGCTTTGATCTCAGTCTTCAGGTCGTCTGCATTGTTGGGTCTGGTGTCTCTCATCTTCCTCTT
>JBBIGC010000041.1:16331575-16344576 GCA_037576955.1 Lepidarchus adonis
GATTTCCTGGTAGATGCTGTGTTGACTGTGGACTTCAGAAAACACAGTGACCAACACCAGCAGATGACATGGCCTCAGGAAACATTTGCAGGTGTTTCAAGTTAATTAACTGATTAGGGTGTGATACCATGACTTTTTCACAATATTAAAATTTTCTGAGACAGTGAATTTTGGGTTTTATTATCCGAAAGCCATAATTATTAACATTCCAAGAAATAAAGGCTTGACATATTTCACTCTAATGAATCTACATAATATATGGATTTTCCTTTTTCAATTTTAATGCTAGGTTTATTTTTGTTCTTTTTTTAAGCCACTCATTGGTTTTCCTTGGTTGTATGTTTTGTTTTGAACCACCCACAACCCATTTTCAGTGTTCTGGCAGAGGGAAGGACATTGTCACTCAAGATTTTATGGTTCTCGGCCTCGTCCATCCTCCCATCGATGCAGTGAAGTTGACCTGTGCCCTTAGCAGACAAACACTCCCAGAGCATAATGGTTTTTCCATGCTTGAGAGTGGGGATAATGTTCTTGGGGTCATAGTCAGCATTTGCCTTCCTCCAAACATGCCAAGTTGAGTTGAGGCCAAGAAGCTCGGCAAACTTCAGACAGCGTAGTGTGTTACCAATGGTTTTCTTGGTGACTGTGCTCCCAGCTGCCTTGAGATTATTGACAAGCTCTTCCTGTTTAATGGTAATTTTGTGTTTCTTTCATTTTCAAACAATTGCCCCAACAGTTGTCTCCTTCACACCCAGCTTCTTGCTTATGGATTTGTAGACCATTCTAGCCTTGTGCAGGGCTACAGTTTTGTCCCTGACATCTTTAGACAGCTCTTTGGTCTTGGGTATGGTGGAGATGTCAGGATCAGATTGATTGATTGAATCTGTGGACAGGTGTCTTTTATATAGGTGACTAGTTGAGACAGGTGTCTTTAATGTGGGCGACAAATTGAAATTAGGAGAATAACCGGTCTGTGGGAGCCAGAACTGTTAATGTTTGGTAGAGGATCAAACACTTATTTCACTAATTGAAATGCAAATTAATTTATAGATTTTATGAATTTTTCTTTTGATATTTTATCTCTTACTGTATCATTAAAATTATAGACTGTTCATTTCTTTGTCAGTGGGCAAACTTTCAAAATCAGTGAGGGGTTAAATAATTATTTCCTCCAGTGTAGATATATACTGCCATAGACATAAGAACTTAACTCGCTTTGTGTATTTACAAATGTTGCTTGTTATTGGACACACCATGGAGTGAGACTAATATCTGACTGCAGCTAGTCTTTTTAAGTGAAGCAGTCTTGTTGTGATGTATTGCAATATCTTGTTTCTCTCATGCCTGGCAATAACTTGCTTCTTTCTCTTGATTCTGACTGTGCTGCTAAAGCTAACACTACTGTTTTAACCCAGAATCAGTGTCACATGGGAGGTACTTTTAGAGGAAGCTTTAAAAAATAAAACAAAACAGTTGTTCATTACCGTAATGCATTACAGAACTGTTTTGTACATGGTTTGGTATTCAATTTGTCCTTATTACAATTGCTGCTCTTAATTTTGTCCTTTTCTCTATACACATTTAGTCTGCTTGGTTAACTTACTTTACTGTTGCTCAATGTGGGGAACCTATTATTATTCCATGGTACAACCCTGTTTAATAATTACTATGAAACTAATATGTAAGGTATAAGAGATTGAAGTAGATCCTTATTAAAATAACTTGACATTGTGATATAAAAATAATTAAATCTTTAAAGACATGTCGTAAAATGAATTACCTTATAAATGTAACATTCTGTGTAATTTGTTGAAATGATAAAGAAGGCGTAGATAGATTGACAGACATTTTCATTGTATTATCAGTCATTTAAATCCTAAGAAAAAAACAATGCTGAATTTTATGATTAGTTCTTAGTTCTACTTCTATTAAAGGCTGGAATGTGCACTTTAATCATGTCTGAATTGTTTAAATTAAAGTTTTACACTGAGGAGCAGAGGGAATAATCAAAGAAAAAAATGTTTCTTTGTCCCAAACATTATGGAGGTCACTGTATATTCATATTATATAGAAATTGGCTAAAATGGTTAGCTGCCTCTGTAGCTTACCATTGTCTTTCAGTTCTGCAGTGGGTAAATGGCTAAAACTCAACTTCTTCACCCGAATGTCAATCAACCAGCAAAGACACAGCGAAAATAAAATTAAAGTTGTCTGTTATTCAACCTTGTTTGCCATTTTAATATCTAACATTAGTGTAGACCAGGGAAATACAGCAACATTTATTTCATTGTGATGAATTATAACACATATCTATTATTTTCTTGCCTCATTGTGATATTGTCAGTACCTAAGGAGCAATGAACAACATGTTTCATTACAAAGAGCTTAAATAGTTTTGTTTAATTTATTTTAGTGCAATATGTGTCACGCATGTCATCAGATGTCAGAAAATGTCATGACAGTGTATTGTAAACATTGCTTGAAGATTAACTATGCTATATAATACTGATACTGTAGTAATATAGTTTTACCCAACACTACTTCAAAAAATGAGTGATTATTGTAATTGTATGGTTGGAGTGTGGCTTTGTTACCTGGACACGCCTTGATTTTTTGGATATTCTATTTATCAGTTAGTAACTGCTACATTGACCTGAATAAGATGCCAATCTACACGATCTGATTTACAAACGATGGCGTCAGACGGCTTTTTTGGTAACACTGTGTGCTTCAGTCTGAGAGTTCAAGTGGTCATGTTAACTCTTTGAAAATTTTATGTTTGAAGTTCTGAACTACAAGTGTTTTGACATGAGCAGATGTAAAATGCTTAGTTTTTAATATAATCAGTAGCTAAATTCACTTTTTTTCTTTCTCATCTGTCCGTCTGGTCTCTGCTCTGGTCTGTAATGTCACATATGTTTGAATCGTGTCTGACAGGAGTGAAGCTGTGGGACTGTTTATTAAAAATAGTCATGGAGACCAGGTGAGCCATGACCACAGCATTCAGCACAGCTGGTGCTCAGACAGAAGAACAGACAGAAAGACAGAAAGACAGGCAAAGACCTCACTTCTCTCTTCTTTCTTTTGCTTTTTTATCATCCTGGCAGAGCTGAACATTATGGGCAGTGTGTCATATTCTGATTGCATTATGTCTTGCATTATGTGATGCATTCACAACTCTCAGGTTGAATGGTTGGTGAGGTTACAGATTGGCTCTTATTATTATGATCAAAGAAACCTGTTGGATAACTTGCTTCCCTTGACATGGATGTTTACAATACACAGTAAATGTATGCAAATGTTTTTGCATAAAAAAATATGTACATCTCAGCAAATAAGTTAAATCAGCAACATTTGAAGGAAATTGTGCTGTTAATTTTTACAGGAAAAATTCATATTTAGATCTGTTCCTCGTTTGTTCTTTGTGGTGGATATGTTCATGTGTGTTCATGTATTTTTAATCAACAAATGTAATTTAAATGGATTTTGTATATGACAGTAATGGCGTTATGTTCTGACTGAGCAGTATTAGCATTGCAAAGCCTAATATTGGGATAACTATCAAACAGCAAACTGTTCACCTACAATTCATGATCAACATGAGGGAACCACAGCAAAATGACTGGAAAACGTATCTTAGTCAAACTGTTTATGTCTGTGGCTTGTTACAGTGGAAAAACTGGTGTACTTTATCATAATCAGATATAAGTGGGGATATAAGAGTCTTGAATGTAAGACATGTTTGCAGTTATGCTCAGTCATTGGACGTGGACTGATGTCTCTTTTTTCATGTCCCAAAAAAGGTTGTGAGCGATTTGCGTTTAAAGCTTTTTTTAATTCTTTAAAAACACCCTCTCTTCAGCAGTGCCATGGATTTCCTAACCATATGTGGTGCATATGCACACTGAAAAGGCCTGTTCTGATTATTGTCCTGTGCCATAAAAATAGGCATGTTGTTGGCTAATAGACTATTAAAAGGTGACTTCATCTCTTAAGAAATCCCCAAACACTGAACTCTACCCATAGAAATACTGTTATTATTTGACCTAAGAACACTTAACACAACAGTTGCTAGTTTTATCATGGCCTAAACCAAACCAACTGTGCCAACTCAATTACAGTATTTTACCATAAATACCGTTCACTTTATTAGACATGCTGTTGTATGTACAGATACAAGTGGGTCTACGTTTTTCACTCAAAACTGAGGCTGTGAAAAGGCTGCTCTGCTTCTTTTCTACATCTGTTTTCCCCACACGCTTTATAACTTCACACTTGTAACCCCGTCAAAGAATCCTGTGTTCCCTTTGACACATTGTCTGATGTCTGCTTGATATTTTGCTGACAGGATAACCCTTGTCCGGTGATGAAATGTGCTTTTGACACACTAAAAAGAGCATTAATAGGAAAAAAAAGGAATCAGGAAAGAGATAAAGGAGAATCCGCCTCCAAACCCCGAATGGACTGTAAGTAATGACAGCATAGAGTTGCCAGATGTTCCAAAGCTGTTTTCCTCCTCCTTGCCCATCATTCGCAGTGGCTTCGGCTCGTTGGCTTTCTGGGCTCTTGTGTTTTCCAGAGCAAGCTGTTTAGGCTATTTAATTCCTAAACACTCATTAAAATGGTTTGTGTTCCCCTTGGCAATTCTGTTAAATTAACAACTAGCTATGACTACAGGCTGATTATGTGACCACACAGCCAGGCTTGGTTAATCGATCCCCCCCTCTCCACCTTTGCAAAATGGTTCACTGTAAATAAGCGTAAAGCTAACGATTTATGGGCCCTAACGTCCAGGCTCTGTCATGTCGGAGCTGATGTTTTAGCAGGAGGTGGTGTCACTTTCAGCCTAATCAGCAGCTTTCTTTCCTTGTTTCAGCCCATTCACTCTCTCTGTTACCCGACACGTGGCCGGCCTCAATTAATGACTCTATAATGGAGAAATAGTGTGGGCTGTTGACATAAAGTGCACTCAGGAATACACAAGACCAACTACATGCAAGCTGCGGTGGGACTGGATTTACATTGGAGGGATGTCTGGGGGGAGGGTAATAAAAAAATGAAAATGAGGGAATGAGGAATAGAGGAAAGAGGAAAGAGTGAGGGAGGTAAATGTTCAATAGCTCCTGACTTCATCAGGCTGGTGTCCATAAAAAGAGAGAGAGAGAGGAAACAAGACAGTGGGGGGAGTTAGAAAAATACTGCCCCAGCTGATAATGATACCATTACACTAATGGAGGCAGCAAATGAAGTAGCAGGCTGACACCCTGCTTTATTACCGCAGGGGGGCACTTCCTGCTGCATTCCTAATGGCTGGAGCAGCAAGTATTGATCAGGCCATCATACTGCTAATCCACATGGACATTACTTGGCAAAACGACATGTCAATCCTGCCACTAGCCCCTAGGTACAGCTCATCATGTCCCCTTAGCCACGTAAGGCTTTGGTCTGGTTCTCCTGCTTGCCCCCTCTCCTCCCCGCTAGCCCACAGCATCCCTGATTTAGGGCCTGAGCAGGAGTGCAATAGGGAGGCTCTCAGCAGGGTAGGTCCCATAATGGTCCTCAGTTGGGATGGTTTGATTTTGAGAGAAAACAGGGGGTGGGGAAGGGTAATAGGGCACAGTGATTAAGTAAGAGCAATAGGATTCGTTTAATTAAGGAGTTAAGCTTTGTCTGGACTCCTGCCTCTTTATGGCTGTGTTGGACAGTGTTTGAGCTTAAGTAATGAGGGAGCTGCTGACCACTAATGACCTTTTGCTGTAAATAAAGACATTTTGTGCTGTACTTAAAGGTTCCAAGTGACACATGTCATTAGATTGTGCAGATCTCTGATGATTTGGTAGATGTAATGTGCTGGAGAGTGATACTGGAAATAGCACTTTCATTATACATAGCAAGTTAGCTGGTAGTATGGTTAGATACAGGATTATTATTATTGTTGTTATTAGTCCTACATAATATTGTCATACTTATTTATTTAGATTTTTTTTTTTGCTAGATATAGCCACTTGCTATTCATCTGTTTCAGTCATATGACCTATTTTTTTGTATCTTGTGCTGATAACGTGATGATAGATGAAAGAGTAAATGTAAATGTCAACATGCAACACATTGATTCTTATTTTGTCCCCTATTTATACACAAATATTATTCCTATATCAATGAAACTAAAGTTGCATGTCTCCTCAACCATTACATTTTGTATATTTAGTACACAGACTCTCCTCCAGATGCTCTTGTGAAAGCTTCATACTGGATGGAAATTTGGTTTTAGGAAAAACCTTTTTGAGAACAGGAAAAATAAATATATATAATATATTTTTTATGTGAAAATATCTCTTAAATAACAGGTGGCATTACTTTTGTATGCTACCTAGTGAAGTGTACCTGTTGGCCACGATATATGGTTTCTATATAGTTTTTTTAATGGTTCTTTATTCTGATATGTTCCTCTGTTTTCTGTGCAATGGCCTCTTCAATGTCACTAAACAAGTTTAAAGTTTACCACAGATTTTTGAAGACACCATGCAGTTTTCTCATAGAGAAGGTCCTGGAGTTCCTAATATCGTATGGTCGTGATGTTAGTTTGAGGTCTGTAGGTCAGAGCTAGATTTCTCAATGGGAAACTCCAAGTCTGAGAATGATGACAAGGCTACAGACATCAAAGAAATTATCAAACATAATATTGTTTATGTCTAAATATAGCATTTTTGTTGTTGTTTCCAATAGCATGTTAAATTAAACTGCACACTTCCAATTTAGTAAGAAATATGTGCAAAGCTCTTGACTACTGATGATGGAAAGCTTTGGGCTCCATCACAAATGGCTTAAAGTGCAATTAACCCCTCTGCAGCAGTTCTTACGTTGGTACGGATCTGCTCTTCTTTTCACATGGGTGGCCTCTGCCTGGCCTCAGCGATTACTCTCTGCAAGTGTTAGTCGGGCGTCTTTCGCCTGTATCAGCACATCTAGCGCTAACCTCTGCTCTGCTGCTAATCAAACGGTTTAGCTTAAGGGGAGCACTCATTCAGGCCTCTCATTATGAATGCTCCTATAGCCATAAAGATGTTTATTATATATCTCCATCTTGGTGGCTGTCGCAGGAGTAACTAGTTATTGATCTGGATATTTAGTCATTTCTTTCTGCTTGGCCATCAATATTGGGCTAACACATGTGTGTGCTATGCTTGACCCTGGCCCTTGCCTCTGTCTCAGATCCCATTGGAGTTTAGTGATATACTATTCTGAAAAGCAAATCAATGAGTGAATATGAAGTTTGCAGTGTAATATAGGGTGACCCCGGGGCCTGTGGCGCTCGCATTGATCCGATATGTGGTCTGATTTGTCTGTTGTGAGCTTTTGCTTTCTATATCATCTATAGACTGTGGGGGATTGCATATCCTTACGCCTTATGTGCTGATTTTTAAGATTCAGCTCATATCCTTTTCCACTTCTTTTGGTATGAATGTTTCTGATGCAGCTAAGACTAACATTGATTTTAGTTCTCTGAGCGGAATGTTATAAACAAAAGCAATGGCACACATTCCAAACTTTTTACCAATATTTGTTTTAAAACAGAAGGTGAAGTCATAATAATAATAATAAAAAGTATTTTTTTTCCTTAACATATTCAGTAATATATTAATATATCAAAACACGTATTGTACAGAACAGAATTAATAATATATCAGACATAAATGTAATTAATTATGCAATTGAACAATGTACTTATACAATTACTTATGGATTTCTAATAAAAAGAGAAGCTTTGGTCTGGGATTCACTCTGAATTTGTTAATGGAAAACATGGCAAAATTATTTTCTTTACTGGACCAAAATAGTTAACCTGAACTGACTTGAAGAGTAAAAAGTTGTAGAAAGTGACCTTTGGATCTGTATAATCTTTTCAATTCTTGACCTTATGCTATATTTTAGCCATATTTTGTTGGGTGTTACACTTCAGAATCATTGTGACTTTTTATTATGTCATTTTAAAGAATGGATTTTCATTATTGGAGCGGTTTGATTAGCATCTCTTAGAATATGGACTTTTAGGCTGGAATTAACTTATAACAGGATAGTTCTGTATTGCTTTGATGAATGCAAAGACATTTCAGTGTTTTGTGTATTACCAGTACATTGAGACCGCTTGCTAGTTAGTAGGCAACAGATCAGAATTTTGCTGAAGTGTATATTATAGCAGAACCTACACATTGGCTGCTAATGAAACATGTCAACTGCAGTGAGTTACCTGTTCCACTGACCCGTCCATTTAGAGTTCATCTGTCAGTATTGGTGTGATCGGAGCTAATATATAGTCAATAATCAATATGCTCAGTAACCATAGAAGTGTCCCAGGGGACAACTGCATAAACATAAGATTGATCTAGCAAACTAGACATGGACATTTTATGCCCTGTGTGAGTATGAGCATGGTTGGATAGGTTGTGTGCATGGCTCTCAGTTCCAATCATTTCTCTATCTGTGTAGATCTCAGCCTGTCTGTTTCTACTCACGTTATCTCTCGTTCATCTGAAATCGCAGCAGTTTAACCATCAGAACCATTTTGTTTTCACTAAGGGATAAACGCGTGATTCTAGAGTGTAAAAGGAGATATTTATTAGGATTTGAATTAGATTTGTTGTTTTATGGCAGTTTTAATCAGTTTAAACATTTTGGCATATACAAAATATTTTTGTCACCTAGACAATAAGCCACCTGCTGTTACAGAATGTAAGTGTAACAGTTTTTTTAAAATCTCTGAATCACTGTAATATGAGTAAATAATGTAAGCTAAGCCATTATGTAGATACATTTGAATGCTATAACTCTCGACATTTGAAGGTTTAAAGAGAAAAAACATTTGCCATGTCTCTGTAGACATTATGCAGTACTGATGCTTTGTTCTGTGCATTTTCCCCTCCTCTGTTCTTCCGTTCACCTGCTCTGGCTGCACAGCGGGGCCCATCTCTGCTGTTTATTTGTGAATTTATTTTCCTTCGCAACAGCTCACCTTTTCTTGTAAAGGCAAACTGCCTAACGACGGGCCTTTGCCCGACATCTGCTTCCCATCGCTGGGCCAAAGGCCCTCATTCACTCCAGCTACAGGAGGCCTCTTTCACAAGGCCCTGTAAATGCTAACCGTTAATTTGTACATCATAAGTTCTTTTCCATAAATGGGGTAATGAAAGTGGGTGTAAGTACCTGACATTGTGTGTGTGTGTGTGTGTGTGTGTATGTGTGTGTATGTGCGCATTTCTTGGAGCCTGGGGCAGGAGCCGGGGTAGTACACCATTGCTGGTTGGAGGGATAGGATGTGAGTCAGTGCCAACTAGAGAGGTTTGTGTTCTGGTGCTGGTGCCAGTTTGCAAAACTTAAGCATGCCATGATCCACCTGCTTAGAAAATGGACCACGTCTCCTTTATAGACTTGTTTTATGGTAACTGATGGAATAAACAGTTTGTTGTTCATAAAGGAGGAGAATTTTATTGTGATTCATGATGATCTTGGGCCTAATAGTTTGAGTGAAACTTAACCAAAGTGACCTGAGTGAAATTGGGTTCTGGAGCAGTGGAGCGTTTTCACATAAGTGTACAATACCATTAGAGACACGCTAACCATCTCCTTAGCCTACTGTTGCTTTGACTGGCAAACCTTTAAACCTGGCATGTCAGCTGTTTTCAATGCTGAGGGTAATACATAATAATAATTAGATAATTAGATTTTTAGCTGGTTTTATAGGCCAGGTGGTGCTACATTCATATGTTTAGTGATATGTTTTGTAAGAGCTATCAGTTAATGGAACTGTTTTTTTTAATGATGTAAATCTGTATTGTATTCCAAAGTTTTGGGGCATAAAAATTAAAAGCTGCTTCTTCATTTTTCATTTTAGTGACTTTCAGTAAAGCAGCGCTTGTTGATCTTAAGGCTCGATTTGGGGTGTATTCCACCAGACAGTCTATTATGTGTGTAGGTACTAAATCATTTAAAGCTTTATAAACCAGTAAGAGAATTTTCAATGAGACCAGTAACCAGTGCAAATTAAAACAGCAGTTATATGTTCTCTTCTTTTGTTCTCTGTCTGCAGCGTTCTGAACAATCTGTAGCCTGTTGATAGTATTTTTTTCCAGTAAACCAGTGAACAGAACATTATAGTAGTCCAGCCATGAAAAAAACAGTCTTTCAGCAACTCTAGATATATTTCTTAAATGGAAGAAAGCGTTTTTAATTATTTTATTTATATATGATTTAAAACTTAAAGTTGAGTCAAAGATTACACCCAGATTTCTAATTCCCTCATTTGATTGTAGAGCTACAATCTTTCTTTTATAATATGAGCTATATTTGATTCCTTGCCAAATCTAAGAATTTTTGTTAGTTTAGAAAATTGCATGCAGCCCCTAACCATGACACTCCCATCAACATGTTTGACTGTAGGCAAGGCACACTTGTTTTTGTACTGCTCACCTGGTTGCTGCCACACACGCTTGACATCATCTGAACCAAATAAGACTTGGTCTCATCAGACTTTGGCATCATTTTTAGAAGACACATCCTTCTGGGACAGAAGCCATGCAGACTAATTTGATGCAGTGTGTTGCATATGGTCTGAGCAGTGACAGGCTGACCCCCCCACCCCTTCAACCTCTGCAGCAATCTATCAAAAGACAACCTCTGGATATGACGCTGAGCATGTGCACTTAACTTCGTCGGTTATCCATGGTGTGGCCTGTTCTGAGTGGAACCTATTTAACTGCTGTATGGTCTTGGCCATTGTGCTGCAGCTCAGTTTCAGGGTGTTGGTTCTTCTTATAGCCAAAGCCATCTTTATGTAGAGCAACAATTTTTTTTTCAGATGCTCAGAGAGTTCTTTGCCATGAGCTGCCATGTTTAACTTCCAGTAACCAGTATGAGAGAGTGTGAGAGTGATAACAGCAAATTTAACACACCTACCTATTCACACTTGAGACCTAACAAGCCACATGACACCGGGAAGGCTAATTGGTCACAGTTTGGACATTTTCACTTAGGGGTGTACTCACTGCTGTTGCCAGCAGTTTAGACATTAATGGTTGTGTGTTGGGTTATTTTGAGGGGACAGCAAATTTACACTGTTATACAAGCTGTACACTGACTTCTTTACATAGTTTCAAAGTGTCATATCTTAAGTGTTTTCCCATAAAAAGCTAATAAAATATTTAAAAAAATGTGAGGTGTATTCTCACTTTTGTGAGATACTGTATAATTACAGTTTTTGACCAATGACAGTGTAGAAGCAGAGAAAATTTGGAGGGCTTTAGATGTCTAGCTACTGCTAATGTTGCAAGTAAGCTAAAATGTTCATTATCAGAAACTCTGCATCTGTTACATGGTAGGTAGTTATTTTTTATAACAAATTCTTATCATTCTTGATTGGTAATTTGTAGAAAAATACTTCTTACATCTTTAATGCTTTATTGCACATTAATGAAACAAGTCATTTTGGAATGCTATAATGACTTTGGCTATTTTTTATTATACTCTATTAATCCCCAATGGGAAATTCAGCTTTGTATTTTACCCATCTGAGACAGTTATTACACACATCCGGAGCAGTGGGCAGGCACTATAGCTGCACCCTGGGAGCATAAGGTTAGGTGTCTTGCTCAAGGGCTGCTCCTTCTGGCTGGCTCCAGGAGTTTATCCCATGACCCTTCGGGCGCAAACCCACTTCTCTACCATTAGGCCACAGCTGCCCCAAAGCTGTCTAACCTCATTGCATCTTATGTAGGCCGGTGTTCTAGAGCAGTGGTGCCCAACCACCGGACCATGGAGCATTTCAAACCGGGCCGCGGGATGGTAACGGGCCTTAAAAACAACTTTAAAAAAAAAAAAATGATCTCAATACCTAGCATCTAAGTGTGTTAGAGACTCAACGTTGCCTGTATTCTGGATGAAAGTCATGGCAGAAAACCCTGAGATCACCATAACAGCACTGAAAACGTATTCTGAAAGGAATATTTATGTGTTACCATAGCGACCAGAGCGCGTGAGGGACAGAGGAGGACGTTATTCTGATTGTTGTTAGCGCATCTCAGAAAGACGCTGCTAATAAAGTTACATAATTACACAATAGATTCACGTTTATTATTATATTTACAAAATACCACAGGTTTTGTTTTGGTCGTATCATTTTATTTGATTGTTTTTATCCGCGACACCTTAAATGCCGGTTTGCGAAAATATTGTCTGACATTAAACTGGTCCGTGGCGCGAAAAAGTTTGGAGACCTCTGATCTAGAGGAAATTATCATCAACACTGAGGCACATTTTTTGAATCATTCTAACTCTACAGCAAGGAGTTATTTAGAATGTAAAGTCCCATGCCTTCCAAACCAGAAATGCTTCTTGATTGGGTCTGAACCTGTTATTTCAGTTCCAATCAATGCAGATAATAAGCTGCATTTCCCAGTCGTAGATTTGTACCGTCCCTACACTGTACACTTTTGAGGTATCCCTGCGAACTCATTAGATGAAACCCTTCAGATGTGAAGTCTTTGAACTGCTCCAGATTGGGACTCTGTCTTTTGCAGGCCCTCATTCACTTCTTTATTTCCTACATCTCTTCCTCTTTGCCTCTCAGCCTCACCTCATGTATTTCAAGGTTGGCATCACCATTCCGACAGCTTGACGGGCAGACTGTCAGGAGCATGGTTTGTGTAGCAGTGCGATTTTATTTGGAGAGAAGCGAGAGGCAAGGTGCACTTGAGTGGTCAGTGGTGCATAACACTTGCCTCTCAGCACTGTCTTCCCTTCACTTAACCTTTGACCTCTAAAACACAGACACATGCACGCGCGGTTCTGAATGACGACCCACTGCTTTTTGTTGGGCTGCTTGTCATGATTCCTCTGTCAAATGTAGGCTGTTTAGGTGTTCTCTTGGACTCTCAGACGCTCTCTCTCTCTCTCTCTCTCTCTCTCTCTCTCTCTCTCTCTCTCTCTCTCTCTCTCTCTCTCTCTCTCTC
>JBBIGC010000041.1:16552979-16567500 GCA_037576955.1 Lepidarchus adonis
TTACACTGTACACTACACCCATACACTATATCATTACACTGTACACTACACCCATACACTATATCATTACACTGTACGCTACACCCTTACACTATATCACTACACTGTACACTACACCCTTACACTATATCATTACACTGTACACTACACCCTTACACTATATTATTACACTGTACACTACACCCTTACGCTATATCATTACACTGTACACTACATCCTTACACTGTACGCTACACTCTTACAATATATCATTACACTGTGCACTACACCCTTACACTATACACTACACCCTTACACTACACATTGCATCATTACACTGTACACTACACCCTTACATTATACACTTCATCATTACTGTCACGAGTAAGGAACGCGGAAGTACCCAGGGGCGGATCTTCGCGCGAACACAGAAATGACTGGGAAGGTGTCCGAATGTGGCGTGGCTGGAAAACCCCATCGCTACAACAAGCGAGAGGCAGGTAACCACGCGATATGATCTATGAACGCTCAGGCGAGTAAGAAGCGCGCACCAACGCGCTCCGTTCACAAACACACAACAGTCTGAGAGTAAGTGGGGGTTGGACACGTAGGCATGAAGAAATGACTTCAATGACGGTGTGATGATTCTACCTAATTTCCTGCTTAAATACTCTCCTACGTGAGTCATATCCGGTACCTCTAGACGTCATGTGATCTGGTGTGTGTGACACATAGCTCCTGTAATGTAGGCCAGACAGATCAATTTATATTCTGATCAACTTATATATGAGTATTTATGTATTCACACTTGCTGGGATCTATTCTGTAACTTTGTAACATTGTTTTAACCTCTATTTTGACTTCCATTACTTATTCTAAAATTAAGAGTTTAATGTTTGTAATTAAAAGACTTTGACTTAGCATATGTGCTAAAGTACATAGTTAGCATAAAAGGTAAAAAATTATGCTACAGCAGTGTAAAGATTGTATTCTAAAATCCAAAATATCATATATTTGCAGTTAATTCATGGACAGAGTTGTATAGTGCTGTTTTTTTTCTTCAAAAGAATTACTTTCATTGTAAGATCAGCATAAAGGGTATATTTCTATAAAAACCTGTTTGTCAGTCAAAAGTATCATTTAATAGATATTATTAATGCTGCTTGTTTATATTTTAGCAATGTACAGGCTTACCCAAAATATTTTTTTGCTCCAAATAATTTACAATTTTTATAATTTTTTTCCATCACAAATTGAAGCTGCTCCAGTTAAGCTCAATGTATTGCCTTTAAGCTAATTTACAGAAAAAGTTTATGGAAATATTGAATGAAATGTATTTAAGCATTTACTATGGTTATCACAAAGTTAATCTTTTAATATATGAATGCATAACACAACTGTTATAGTTAAAGTTGCATGTCGTCTATACAATGAAAGGGCCAACAGGTCACAGATCAGAGAATGTCCAAACTGTGAGGGGCAAAATTAAGGATGTTGAGGGTCTAGAGGGTACAGGACAATTGTATTTGAATAACTACCAAGATATTCAGAATCTCTACAAAAAGGGACTACATAAATATAAAAATAAGTAAATATATTATATTATCAGTTTATATAATTATCTTAATTTATTTGGACTATTTGCCTTGATATGGTTTGTTACTTGATTAGAAGGTTTAACATTTGGTATTTATAAGTAGTTTAATGTCTAATCATTAATGACTGAATTAATTTGAATGACACTCTACTGTGAATTAAATCATTAATTTATTTTAATGTTTCACTTGTTGGCAGAGGGGACCTCCCCTCGCCTCAAAAACATGCGTTAGCAGCAAAATGCATTGTCATCGGCTCCACCAGACACCCCTACATATTGAGCAGCTTCTCTCAGCTCACGTTGGAGGACAAGCACTCCAAGTGAAACACTGACAAGCCTTTCTCTAACCTCCCAAAAAGCACACTTGACTTTTGATTGACACAGAAAATAAGTCGAAAGACAGCTTAAAAAACTTTAGTCTAAACATGTGAATTGACTGACGTTTATAAGAGATAGATGAAAAGACCTTCAGTTTTTGACTGGAAGGTAGTAGTAGCATGAGCTAAAAGCTAAAGCTAAGTTAGCCAAAACAGCAGCTTTGATTGACGTTAGCTAGCTACAAACACAAGTTGAGATGGACAGCTTATGGGACTTTTTAGTCTAAGCATTTTATTTGTTGACTTTTCAAGGTCAAAGGCAAGACTGGCATCTGTTGAAATGATCTCATGTAAGGATGTACACCCCAAATATGGCAATGACCAAATAAGTTCCTTTGGAAATGACTTCACCAGTTTGACTGACAGGTGGCTGATGCAGGCACAGAAGCATGATGGACAGTCACTAGTCAAAACAATGTAAAAGTCTTCTTATAAAAACACAGAGCAGTTGGGTGAAGTTTGTGAGTTGGTCAGGGTAATGGCACTCGGTCATGCCAGCGAGACCCTCACCCAACCCTGGGTTTTTTAGAGGAGACTTCTAGCCTGAGCACAGCAGGATTGAATACAATGACTCTGTTCACCTGCTTTTGTAAACTTCTGAAAATTGTAAGTAAATGATTGATCTATTTTTAATATTAAATGCTATTCTGACTCATTATTTGTGTTGAAAATCATGTAAGAATTATGTAAGATAAAAGATTAGATCTGTCAAGACTTCACGCAATTTAAAGTCCTTACCATTGGGATATGAAAAGTTTTGTGATTATATGATTATATATAAATGATTATAAAATATATAGTCCTATAATCTCCCAAATACATTGCTTAATATTATTGGTGTCATATTTGTTTGTTTCTAAAACCCTACCTTTAAATGAAACTTATTTTAAGGATTTCTAACTATGAATTTTAAATTAACAATCATTTTAAAAGTAAAATGTATTGTTGTTCATTTATTAAAACAGCGCATTTGTAAAGGGTACAAAATGTGCCCATTGAGCTCTGCCAGATTTGCTGCATTTAAATATGTATATGTTTAAAGTAAATTACATTTTAATATAATTTTATCATTTTAACATCACTTCTGCTAAAATAAAAAAAAATGTCTCTTAAAATGTACATTTACTACCTATTCATTTTATGGTAGAAACTGTTTAAGATCCACAGTGTTAAATGATAAATGTGATGCATTGAAGATAGACATTAACCACACCAACTAACTGTTCGCTTTGTCTAGCAGTAATACATTTCCTTTATTTTAAATGTTAAATGTTGTATTGTTGATAAGCAGGTATTAAATACCATGTAGGCTTTGCATGTAATACACAATCCCAAAAACTATGCATTGGACCTTCTAGTATTTGCTTTCTTTCCCTTCTTTGACCTCTTTTGTATTGTTGATAAGCAGGTATTAAATACCATGTAGGCTTTGCATGTAATACACAATCCCAAAAACTATGCATTGGACCTTCTAGTATTTGCTTTCTTTCCCTTCTTTGACCTCTTTTCCGTGCTCAGTAAATGGGCTTTGTTTCACATCAGTAGCAATAATATGTTTGCACAAGCCATATTATGTAGCATTTACTATTTCCCAACATTTCATCAATTCATGACAGAATGGCTGTCCTTGGAGGGACACTAGCAGAGTCAATACGGTTAAAAAGGTTTTTTTTTTTTTTTACCTTTTACATAATTTGCTAACATGCCCAAGACAGAAGGCATATAAACAGTTCCTTTTTAAAGCACACTCTGCACCCAGTTTGTGTCAAAACGGATGAGGTAAAGCTTATATTTTACAGTGCTTCTCCCTAGTGTTGGCTATTGATACATTTCACCCAGGAAACAAGTGGTCACATTGCTACTCACATTAAAGCCCATTTATTGCCTTACACATCTAAAAATGTGACATGAATGTTGTTTGACTAGAGCAAAATACAGCCACTTTTAAAGTTGTAGTGCTGTGAAATATCACACAGGGCTAGAAATATTGTGATTTATCCCATGCTATCGCTTTTGTGGGAGAAATACTCTTTCACTTTGAACATTCAGAGTCTTTAATTGGTACAATAAAGCAGTAAAGGCTATTGCCCCTAGTGCTTCCTGTGGTGTACTGTAATCTGACCGAATGATGGGACAAGTCACTGGTCACCATGCATGGTCCTGAAGATCTAACTTCCTGCAGAGTCTAGTTCCCGTCACTATTGACCATAACTTTTCCAACTAATTAACTTCAGAAGTCTTTGATTTGCTGGATTACATACATTTGTATGAAGTAAGGAGGGGCATGTTAGATTACATCTCAAAAAAATTTTAAATCGTGAAAATGTTCAATATTTCTTGACATTCCTTTCAGAAAGTGAAATTCATATATTATTTATATTCATCACACATGGAGTGAAATAGGTCAAGCCTTTATTTAGCTGATTATGGCTTGTAGATAATAAAAAACAAAATTCACTGTGTCCGAATATTTGAATATCACATAAGATCAATAAAAATGTTTATTTTAAACAGAAATCTCAGGAAAATTATGTTCATTCCTATGCACTTAGTACTTGGTTGGGCCTGTGTTACTACTGAGGTGTAATGGAAGTCCAGGGTGCTTTAATAGCAGGTTTCTTCAGGTCGTCTCCATTGTTGGGTCTGGTGTCTCTCATCTTCTTCTCTATGGGGTTTTGGTCAGGAGAGTTTGCTGCCAATCAAGCACAGTAACACTGGTGGTGGAACCAGCTTTTGGTACCTTTGGCAGTGTGGGCAGGTGCCAAGTCTTCTGGAAAATGAAACCAGCATCTCCATAAAGCTTGTCAGCAGAAGGAAGCATGAAGTGCTCTAAGATTTCCTGGTAGATTCATCTAAAAAGAGAACTTTGGACACTGAGCAACAGTCCAGTGCTTTTTCTCCTTAGCCCAGGTAAGATGCTTCTGACATCGTTTCTGGTTCAGGAGTAGCTTGACATGAGGAATGCAACATTTGTAGCTTATGTCTAGGATTCGTCTGTGTGTAGTGGCTCATGATGCATGGACTCCAGCCTCAGTCCACCCCTTTTGAAGCTCCCCCAATTTCTTGAATAGATTTTGCTTGGCAATCCTCTCAGTGGTTCTCCCTGTTGCTGGTGCATCATTTCCTTCCACTCAACTTTCTATGAATATGCTTGGATACAGAACTCTGTGAACAACCAGCTGCTTTAGCAATGACCTTTTGTGGCTTACCCTCCACAATCTGAGACCATTTAAAGGTCCAGGAATTCTTTGCAGGTGTTTTGAGTTAATTAACTGATTAGGGTGTGACTTTTTCAAGATTGAACATTTTCACAATATTCTAATATTCTGAGACATTGAATTTTGATTTTATTTTCTGAAAGCAATACACATTGAAATTCCAAGAAATAAATGTTTTGTCACATTTAATTTTATGTGTAATGTATCTACATAATACATGGATTTTACTTTCTGAAAGGAATGTCAAGAAATATTTTACACTTTTCACCTTATTCTATTTTTTATAGATGCACCTGTACATTAATTTGTTACAACTTCTCTTTGGAATTTTTGCCAATGTTTTGCAAAGCTTGAAAAATCTTGCAATGGAAAAATGTGTTTATTTTGGTAGAGCAAAAATACAGTGGCAAGAAAATGTATGTGAACCTTTTGGTGTTTCATGGTTTTCTGCAGTTGTCATAAAATGTGATCTAATCTTCAAGTCAAGGGTAAAATAATGTGGCTAAAAAATGACACAAATACATTCCGATCTCTTTATGTCTATTGAGTACAACTATAAACAATGCATATTGCTTGTGGAAAAGTATGTGAACCCATAATTAATTAATTACTGTCTTATCAACCCTTGGCAGCAATAATCTCAACCAGACGCAGAACTACTTTAGCTCTGTCACAGTCTTTGGACATCTTCTTCCAATGATTTTCAGCTGACGCACATTCATTCTCATATTATATTGAATTTTTTTTAATACACTTGGGAATTCATGTTCCCCTCAATGATTAAAAGCTGGGCGGGCCCTGATGTAGAAAAGTAGGCCCAAATCATGATGTTTCCTCCACCATACTTTACGATCAGGATTATGTTTTCATGATGATATACCATTTTTATGCCAGATGTAATGCTGCATGTTCTTCCAATATTGTTCAATCTTAGTTTCATCAGCCTGCAAGACATTTTGCCAATACCAGTGTGCAGTGTGTGTGACACTCTTTTGCAAACTTCTGGCATGCAGCAAGGTTTTTTTTAAATAAGCAGCAGCTTCCTTCGTGGTGTCCTGCTATAGACACCCTTCTTCTTCAATGTTTTACATACTGTACATTTATAAAGAGGTTAACAGGTTCCAATGTTGCCTTCAAATCTTTGGCTATTACTCAGTTTTTTTTTGTTTTCTTTTCTTTTTTAAACTCATTGATGAGTATTCATTCTGCTCTTGTGGTCATTTTGACTGTGTACCCACTTCCCATTTCTTATAGAGAGGTGAATTTCTAAAGTCTAAATTTCTTTGTTACCCCTTCCAGCTTTATGTAAATCAACAATTCCTCATCGTAGATCCTCTGAAAGCTCTTTTTGGCAAGGCCTGGCTCACATACTATAAGCTTATTCTTGTATGGAGAAAACAGTGACAGTAGCTCTTGTCAACACCTTAAAACTAATTTTCTTAACAAGCCTCCAGTTATGCTAGCACCTGACTCCAATTAGATTTATTCAGGTCATTAACTCAAGGGTTCACATACTTTTTCAATTAGCAATATGAATTGTTTATGGTTGTACTCAATAAAAACATGAAAATATCTGCTTTTTTTTTGCATTATTTTTGCATTTTAGGCACATTATGCCAATTCTCTTGACTTAGATGAAGAACAGTTCCTATTTTATGACAAATTAATGCAGAAAACCATGAAATTCCAAAAGGGTCATTTACTTTTTCTTGCCACTATAAGTGAATGGTTGTAGCCCTATTACACTAATCTGACTGCTCTTCTGTAGCTATAGCCTGAAGTCTTTAACATGCTCAATGCTGGGTGCTCATAATGTCATCCAGCAACATCAGACATCATCTAGCTCCATCATCCCAACCAGCCCTCACCCTGTCAGGGGAAAGATCTTTGGCCTTGGCCCTGGGTCTGCAGAGGTCTCTGGATGACAGGCGTTAGCTTTCCAATGACAAACACAGGCTGTTCGGTGTGTTGGTTGGTAAATAGAAGAGTGCGGAGGCAGCTGGAGGGGTCTGGGCTTCTGTTTCTCATGCTGGCCTCTTGGACTGGATGTTGGACTCAGGACTAACTGCATTACTGATGGAGAAAACAGCAGAGCAGGAAAGAGAGGAGAACTCATAACTACTGAAGTATATATTTATTTTTATGTCCACATTTTCTCTGTTGAGTTCACTTTTTTCTCCCCTACCTTCCCACCATCAGAACCAGAGTTAATTTTGATGCTTCTTAACACGAGGTTCAGATGACAACGTTTTCTTAATCTTCACTGTGTCCAAGTTCCACTCCTCATCCTGTTTTTTCTCCAGCTCTGGACTGACATCTTTGCCTTGTAATCAAGACTGTTTGATCCTTTGGAGCAAACTCGGGAATATGCTGGTAAACCGTAAAATTCCCCTCAAGGTTTCCATTCCTCTTTGAATGGCCACAGTTGCTGTTTATGGAGACGTGTGTTTCTCTGAACATCTCACACACAATGACTGTTTGTTACAGTCTCCTGAAATTGTTCCATGTGGCAGAAGGTGACTTGGTGGATGGAATGTCTTGAGTTTTTTCAATTCTTCACTCATTTCAACTCTTCATAGCATAACTAGCATGTTAGTTTCATAGTGCCTGCTAAATGCATTGTAACAGTTATTGGTAAAATGTATTATTGTTTAAAGTTTGTAGGTGACTGCACTGAAAATAACACAAAGTGTCTATTCGCTAAATGATATGGATGTGTATATAGATTTCAGGCTAACTTTGGCTAATCAATTATCATTAAACTTTCACTACTGATGAATCTAGTGTCACTATTCATGTGAGGGGTTTAAGTGGGAAGATTCTGTGGTGTTGAAGAACATCTCCATATCTTATAAAAATATGTGTCTCTCTGTATGTAAAGGTAAACCTGAAATTCCACTTCTCCACAGTAACCTGACCAGCATACAGCAATGACCCTACAGCCTCTGGACTGTGTGGCCCAAAAATTTTTTATTAATCACGTCCGAATTTGATCCCAACAAACATACTGTGATACAGTTGCGTTTTTTCCTTTTGCAAACAGATGTCTTCAGTGATCTGTGTAAAGTGATATGCAGCAGTGAGCTCTGTCGTCTGGGATGGTCCCCATTGCTCGGGTCGGTGCGCAAAAAAGCAGAAACACATGTTGTCCCCAGTTTGACTGCCATCATTGGCCCAAAACTGGAGTACACAGCAGTTCATGTCTTTGATTATTTTGCTACATTATTATTTTAAAAAACAGCACTTTCATAGCTTCTCATTAGGCCTCACTAATCTGGTAACCTTTCAAATCTGAATGCAGAGTAACATCAGGACAGAAATGGAAGCGTTCCAGAAATATTCAGGGGTAAGTAGCTTCAGGAAAGACTGGAACTTGAAAAGTCCTTTGAGGTTCTCCACCTTAAATCAATATTTTACATGCTCGTCTGTCGCTGATATGGACCTTGTGCTAGCTCTGTCCAAAAATGGTCCCCTTTTTTCCTGTAGTTCTCCAAAGCATCCTACCCCATCTTGTGACCCAAAACCTCACCAGAGGGGGAAAAGAGATTCAGATGTCTGCGGTATGCCAGTCACCGCTGATTATCCGTGGAGAGCAGCAAAAAAGTTTTGTGCGTGTGGAGAGCATGGGGCAACAGAGCATCGAATCAAAGCTCTGCTCTGTTATTAGAACCAATCTGCCACTGAGGAAAGAAAAGCCCTACTGTGAGCTTAAAAGGAGTTGTCTCATTTGATCATTTATTACACTTTTTAAGTGCTTTTGAAATGGCTGAGGCCAGTGTGGTCCACATCCCTAATTGGAGCTCTTTTTCTCCCATTAATGCATCCAGACTTGTGATCCTTCCAAAAGACCACGAACGCTCTCTACAAAGCACTTGTCAACGGTTAACAGTTGTTGTTGTTACCGTACTTAGATCAGATTTGTGTCTGTGTTTTTTTCCTTCTTCTTTTAACGAACAGCTGTCGCCAGCTATATCCCACTGCCTACTATTCAAACTTCCTGACCAGAGAGATTAGCAGCACTTGTTTAGCCCCCGATTTTACACTTATGGTAGACTCTCCTATGGCAGAAAGCCGCAGATGACAAAGGCACAATGTTTTTTATGATACTTAAATCCATCATGGAACTCTGCGTATAACTTGACTGCAAAGGCCCATGTATGAGTTTGTGCTTCAAATGCCAATGTTTTTACAGTGAATTCGTCAGACTACATACTGGGCATTACCTTCAGTTCATTGTTAGTCATAGCTAACATGGGTACAATAAATGGAAGCTATTAGCCAATAACAATTAGCAAGATTTAGTTGGTCTAATGCTAACTTCAAGCTATTCCTTTTAAATCACTGTTAACAAAATTAATGTTCTTGGCTGAAATGTCAGAAAAATGTAAAAAAACAAAGAAACAATGGAGGCAAAGAGAATATGGCTCAGAGCGGTACTTGGAGTTCCTCATTTGTATTGGCTTCCAACAGGTGCTCGTTTGTAAGCGGGCAAAAGTAGAGTCCAAAAAGAGAGATAACAGGCATTTTTGAGAATGCAATTTATTAACAACAACGCTTAAACTGAAACAGGCTGTTTCAAAGCTGATCAAAATCTTAGGACCCAATGTCTTTAGAAGGGCAAGTCTGTGCATAGATGTGGATTCATTGCCATTTTCTGTCAGGTAGTCACACTGTCATGATGTTCTGATGAAAATGGCAAAAAATGTTCCCTTTTTGAATGTGGTGGGGTTATTGAAATGCATAAGCAGGTCTCTCACGGCCCAATTGCTGCTGAGGTGGGACACAGTAAGACAATTTAGAATTTCTTAAATGATCCTGAGGGTTATGGAACAAAATGTCAAGTGTAAGAACCAAAAATATTTCACCGGCACTTTCAAGACAACGCTACAGTGCACAATGCCTGCAGGACAAGGGATTTCTTCCAGGAGAATGACATCATTCTTTTGGAACATCCTGCGTGTTCCCCTGATCTAAATCCAATGGAAAACCATTGGGGATGGATGGCAAGGGAACCACTTGGAGAAATGTTCTCACTCACCTCATGGAAACACTTGCATCAAGCATGAAGTGATCAACAATAATGGTGGAGCTGCTCATTACTGAATTCAGGTTTGAAACTTTGATTTCTGTTTTGGGAGCTTTATTGTTTTTTTGGGTTTTTTGGAGGTGCGGTCCTAAACTTTTGATCAGCTGTTTCACTTTAAGCATTGTTGTTAATAAACTGATGCTCAAAAAATGTTTTGTCTCACTCCAATTTCTTCTTGTAGCATGTGGAAGCTCTACTTGGAACCTTGTTAAGATCCAATCATGCAACATGATTTTTTGCCATTTGTCTTTAATAAATCATGGCAAACTAGTTTAAAAGCACATGGGCCAATGTGTTGCGGCCATCTTGAGAGAGGGAAAAATGTCTTCAATTAAAAAAAAAATTGTTTTGCTGTTGGTACTATTTCTACTGTATGTAGTAGTAAGAGAGCTCACTATTGGTCAGCCTTCCATGCCTGCTTTGCTTATTCATTCTGTAACCCCCTCCCTATTCTCCTCTCCAATTCCCTTGCATCCAATATCACCCATAATTCAGCAGTGTTGTCTCCCACCTTGACATACACCTAGTAAATGTGTACAATTTTCCTGTGGGATTTGCTCAAATTTTTAATAACTCCAGTTTTGAGCCCCAGCTGGGAGACCAGATATCGGTTACCGCTCCTTAAGACTTTCTGGCATGGGTTCTAGCTCCCGCGCTCTGGAGAAGATTCTCGTCCAAAACCAACAGGAGGAGAGAAGCAGTGCGTTTTGGAAATGCGGTTTCCAGTTTCTGCCGCGTATTTTTCCAGCAAAATCATGGGGTCTGTGATGAAATCTGTGTCTGGGTCATTTTTACCTGTGTGTGTATGTGTGTGTGTGTGTGTGTGTGTTAGGTGATAGTCTGGCTAATGACTCTGGAAGCCAAACAGAAGGTCTTTTTGCCTGAGGTTTCACGGACACCCCCCCATCCCACTAAAAATGTCGCATGGCCGGTAAAATGTGATCTTCTCACTAATGAAGTACACGCTTCGTTTCTCTTACTCACTTTACCCCCCTTGCCCAGCCTCTAGGGGGAGCTAGGACTGGACGTGTTGCAATGTTTTTCTTTCCTCACCAACAGTTATGGGCCACTGTAAGCACTTAAAGCAGCTTTTGTGGAACACTACTGATTCATTGCCTATTGCAGTGTGTATGGTTGCTCGTACAGCACTGTGTAAAAACCCAAGGAATTTGTTTCAAACTGTTTATCTGGGCAATAAGATTTTTTTTGCTTGTAAAAACAATATAACCTTAGAATAAGTACAAATAAACATCAATACAGTACATGTTATACAGACGTAAGAAGAATTTGTAATTAATTTCTAATGCACAGGTTTGGTTCCTCTTCTCCATGTTGGGCAGAAATTGCAGGAAATAGTTAAATACCATATCAGCATATTCAAATGAATTGTACTTAATTAAGTACTGATTAATATTTAATGGTTAAAATGTCACTTAGATTAAAAAAGCTGTTACTACTTTAAAACAAAAAGAAAAGCTTTATAAATAGTTAAATTCATTGTATTGGTTGTTCATTAGGTCATAAACACTTTAAGTTATAACACAATTATTATTTCTTCTCAATATTGTGACACTGACAGATACAGTGTTGACTGACAGAGGAGATTAACAGTGTTGATCCTGGGTTCACTATTTGGCAAACAACAGGTCACTGTTGCCTTTTTTATTCACATGTATTAATAAAGATTTTAAGGTATTTGTGACCTAATTAATAATTAATTACAAATTGTAAAGTGATACCCAAAGAAAATGTTCTAAATTATTAATGTAACTGTTAATGTCAATGTTGCAAAATATTATTCCAGGTCATTTTGGTCCAATTATATTGATTCATTTATTAGGATTAGCTGCTATTTTCATTATGATGTAATAAAAAGACTAATGTAGCAACAAAATCCTGCGCAGTTGAAGAATGACTTGTAAATGGTTAAGAAGCTGACAGATGTTACACTAAATTTACTGTATTAATGTCTATTTCTGCTTATTCTAATGTAGAGTTTTCTGAGCAAATATATTCTTACTGCCCAGATAAATAAGTTTACCTGTCATTTTCTCAGGTGGCCTCAGACTTATGGTATGCGCTCTATAACTCAACTTATGTAGAGGTGGGTAGATATACACACCTGCAAATATTTACATATTAGTATGTCTATGCCAGTCCGTTAGGTGAGACATTTGAACCTGTCTGTTGAATGAACAGTGGCTACACACACGTCTCTGTCACCTTGTCCGGCCACACTCATTCACTGCCCACCCCACCTCCCACTCACCCAACTCTCTACCTTTTAAAATCCTCCCCTTGGCCTCATGCTCCTTCTCGTTCTCTACTCCGCCGTGGAGCTGTCATTGGAATATATGTTTCACAGCCGATGGAGGGCCAGTAAAAGCCTCAAGTAGTCATGTTGTTGTAGCTGGACTAACAGGGCTTTCTCTGTCAGCCATAGACGTCTTTAAAAGTGGGTTTTTTGTTGGTTTTTCAGCATGTTGGTCTTCCCCATTAGGACACCAAGTATGCAGGCTGATAAAGCCAGACTGAAACCTTTTTTCAGAAGGTGATTTTGTGACATTTTGTGGAGAACTGCTTTCTTTGGTCTGAAACTGCTATAAGTGGTTCTAATACAGGTCATGCAGTTTGTAATATAAGAGTTAGGTGTGGTTTATAAGTAATAGTCTAAAAAAATATTATAAAACTATATTGCAAAGCAATAAATAGTTCCCATTGCTGCCTGTGCTGTTATAAATATTCAGAAAGCACTTTATTTGACCATGTATGTGAAAACTTGGGGTGTGCACTATGTCAAATACAATCAATGTATCATGGCTTGTTGTACATTTGCTGTAGTAAATAAATACATCATGAACATTGAGAATAAATTGCCTTGTAATGTGTAAGCTCCAAGCAAATAGACTTGCTTTGGCATTTCACTTCTCTCTACATTGGCTGTCTCCTTCTCACAGTCACATGGCCCAAACGGCATACTACTATACTAAAAAGTGTGTAAGGATACAACCAAAAGAAATACATTCAGTAATGCAGTTTGTAAAGTATATACGTGTGTGATTTGGGACGCAGCTTAAGAGAAAAACTCACACACATATGTTGCAAACACTCCTCTATCCTGGGTGGGAGTGGAATACAGCAGTAGACAATGGCAACACTTCTAGCTAAGAAAGCTAAAGTACAGTTTTGGGCCAACTAAACAGAAAATGAACATTTTAGCAAAAATCTAAAGAGATTTAGATATTATACATAATACATTCATCTCAGTTATCTATGTGAAGAAATCCAGGCAGAAACCTAAAAATGCTGGGGTTGGGACCAGAAGGCTATTTCAGAAATGACATCGTAGCTCCAACAAGTAAAAGATTTACGTTGGTTTAAATATGCACTTACTGTGCGTAAAATAAGTATTGAATAAATCACCAATTTTCTAAGTAAATACATTTCTAAATGGTGCTATTGACAAGAAATTCTCACCAGATGTTGGTAAAAAATCCATCTAATCCACACATGCAAAGAAATCAAACCATAGATGTCCATACATTAAGTAAAGTGAAGTAAAGTTGAATGACACATGGAAAAAGTATTGAAGATGCTATTTAATACTTCGTACAAAAGCCTTTACTGGTGATGACAGCTTCAAGGTGCCTCCTGTATAGAAAAAACTAGTCGCTGCGTTGCTAAGGTGTGATTCTGGCTCATTCTTCCACACAAACAGTCTTCAAATCCAGAAGGTTCTGTGGGCCCTTTCTAAGAACGGAGTTTTAGTTCCTTCCATAGATTTTCTATAGGATTCAGGTCAGGTGATTGGCTGAGTCATTCTAGCAGCTTTATTTTCTTTCTCTAAAACCAATTGAGTTTCCTTGAGTTTTTGGAATCTTCATCATCCTGGTAGATGGCAGCAAATTTTTATCAAGAATGTCTCTGATCATTTTTCCATTCCTCCTTCCTTCAGTTATATGAAGTTTTTCAGTGTTGTACGCTGAAAAACGATGTAGTTTGTTACTAATAGTAAACTTTGTTACTGTGGTCCCAGCTTCTTCAGGTCATTGACCAGTTCCCCCGTGTAGTACTGGGCTGTTTCCTTACTGTTCTCAAGATCATTTGTAACCACAAGGTGAGATCTTGCATGGAGCCCCAGGTCAAGGGAGATTGTCAGGGATCTTGTATTTATTCCATTTTCTAACAATTGCTCCAACAGTTGATCTCTTCTCACCAAGCTGCTGCCTATTGTAGATCAGATCATCCCAGTCTTGTGCAGGTG